>CP045896.1:16406864-16487337 GCA_013387185.1 Caligus rogercresseyi
TCTCACATTAAGTTTAACAAAGCGTTTTATAATATTCACTGAACGACACTCAACGAAAGCGTGTAAAATCGAGTTATAAATAGTGCCACAATCTTTACATGGGCGATAAATCGATAATATTGGCCGATATCAATAATTGCGCCGTGAAGTGGTTTCCATCAATTATTTCTGCTAGGGAATCTTTTATCCGCTTTTCCCATGAACCCGGAAGATCAGAAGCCTGAGAAATTCACGACAGATATCTTTACTCTCCCTCAACCCAAACGATCCTGGCCATTCAATTTCAAATACCAGGTTTCAGCACATGATTTTGAGCGCAGATCTATGCAGGGATACAAGAATCTACCATCCTTGAAAGAGCCATCTTGGCCAAGGTCATGAAGAGTAAGAGTTCCCTTTCTAATGGCGAATTCCTCAAGGTCCTCTGGACTTCCCAGGTTCCTGAAAAAATATTTCTTCGCATAATTCTGCCTAATTATATCCACAGTCGAAGAATTATCGAACTGAGGAATATTTTTCCAAAGAATTCTTTGTGCACATCCCCACACCAAAGAGATGTCAGAGGTTATATTATTTGTAAGCTCAGTGCCAAAAAGAGCCACGAGTATAAATCTGTGTGAGTGACACATCTTCTCCACTCAAGGGATGGCATGGATGCAATATTGACGAACATTTTAGTATATATCTTAGGAACAACAGTTGCTAGCTGAACAATACCACCACCGAGATGGTTTCTTTTTCTTTTTATTGTTGACAAATATCTTTGATGGACATAGCGCTCAACCACTTTGCTTCATGAAGAATTACCTTCTCTGCTATCACAGGAGATGAAGAAGCTTTGTATACTAACATTGGAATAACCTTTGTGTTATACATGTCTATTCTTTTTTGAAGACGGAAGTTCCTCCACATTTTGCTTTTTGCAATATAGTATTATTGACTTCGGACCAGTTTCTTTCATGAATGCCATCCCGGCACCAGACTATTCCTAAGACCTCAATTGATGAACTGACCTTACAGGAGTTGATATTAGTACCATTTACTGGATTCCATAGGCCTAGAGGCAGAATGGTAGTTTTATTCAAGTTTAAGGATAGACCTGATATTTTTTCAAACTTTTTGAAGTAATTTAATAAAATTTGTACTCTTTTGATAATCTGTGCCTTTGAGTTTGCTTGAATAGTTAGCGTGACATCGTCAGCGTAAAGATCAATTATATGGCGAGTACCCTTAAAATCCACGCCAAATCCCCCGTATTTCTTAATAATACTTAGCGCAAGTTCTTCAATGGCAGCAATAAAAAGGAGAGGAGCGGATGGACACCCTTGCCTGCAGCTTTTCCCCAAAATTATTCGCTCACTTTCATGACCGTTTAATGAGATAGTGGATGATCCGTTAAATAGAAGGGAACGGACAGGATTAAAGAACCGTCTTGGAAGAAATCTTTTAACAGATCTTAGAATTTGCCTGTGATTAATCGAATCAAAAGCTTTTGAAAAATCAATGGCAATTATTGCACCAAATTTTTATTTACCTTGATAGTGTCAATAGAGGCTTGTATATTATACGAAATATCATGTATTTGACGTCCTCTAAGGAATCCTTTCTGGTGAGGGCCAATTTTCTTATTTAGAATGACTCCCATTTGTTGAGCCAGGACTCCAGAAAGTATACGATAAGATTCATTCAATATGGTGATCGGCCTCCAATGGTTGAAATCCGTTCCATTCCCTTTTTTTGGTATTAAAACTATTCTTCCCTTAGTTAAAGTACTAGGCATTTTCCCTTTAGCTTCCATATAATTCCCCACTTTCAAGAGAAAGGGTGTTATTTGATCTGTGACTTTAACATAAACTTTCCCAAGGATGCCGTCAGGACCACAAGCCTTGTTAATTTTCAATTTTTTTCTAATGTATTCCGAAATACTTTTTGATGTAAAATTGGTTCTACGATACATGGAAGCAATTTCTTAGGCCTTGGAAAATGGCCTTCTCTTTCCCCGACGATTGTTTGGAAACGATAATGGAAGAAACGTAGTATTTCATGACCTTTGGAGAGAATTTTCCCTCCGTCAATGATTTTTTCAACTGTTTGAGCCTTGACTCTTTCGCCTCTTGAAAGATTACGGATCCTATGCATAGGGTCTTGCTCACGGACAATTTTTGCTTCCATTTCCGCCTCAGCAACCTCTGCCAAACGAAAAGTGTTCACAGCATCATTCATGCATGTGCGAACAAACAGAGAGTCTTTATTTAACACTTTTTCTAATTGGCTTTGATGATGCTTAATCTCTGTATTTTTTTTATTTTTAAAATCGGTTGTTGTTTTTAAAATAATTTTATGCAATAAAACTGAAGCTTGATAGGCCGATAACGAATTCTTAAAACTTACATCTAATTTTTTTCTTAACTTTAAAATGTAATTATCATCCTCAACTACCCATCCCGGGACCTTGAACGCCTTAGAACGAACGTTACAAATGAGCTCTAAATCTAAATTTTGTGATCGGATGACGGTTCAGGACGATAACAAGCATTCTTAATTCTTGAAGCAAAGAAGGGAGAAGCTAAAGCAAAGTCCAACTTGGACTTTTTGTTTCCTTGAGACCAAGAAAAAGTGCCCGAAGAACTAATGTATTCATTACATTAATCAAATTAAAATGAAGAATAACTTTTCTTAACATTCGGCTATTAGGGAAAACATTGAATGAATTTTCTAAATCAACATTCATGTCTCCAATCATAAGAATGGGTATATTATTCTCATGCTGAGAGTTAATAATTGCTTGGAAGAATGAGGAGGATCGTTCATTGGGCCCATACGTGTTAATTAAATAAAATATAAAACCATTGAAGATAAACGAAGTTTGTGCCAGTCACTAATTCCTGAGTAAGCTTTTGTACAATATAAAAAGGTAATTTTTTTGTAATAAAAGTTAAAACTCCTCTCTTGGATCCTGAACCAGTAAAAACGTAGTGAAAATTTTAGGCAGACAAAACATGCAATTTTCCGCACACGAAGAAGAAGTGAGAGATTTTATGTCCTGAAGACAAACTATGTCAGCATTCAAAGACATAAGATGTCTCATCAACGCATGTCTCTTTTTTCTATCCCTCCCACCTCTAGTATTAAGGGATAAGATTTTCCTTATTCCTAGATTACTCTTCATATGTTTGGACATCGTATTAGAGAAAATATCTGTTATATAAGTTTGCATTATTGAAGTTTTTAGTATAATGATTCAGTTAAGTACAACTAAGGTTTGGACTGCTTAGAAGGGTTTACAATTTTGTCCGGAGAATCATTAGAGTCCGGTTTACTTCTTTATTAGCCGATTGGGACCGAGTTCTATGTTCAAGGATGAGGTGAGAATCTATTAAGGGATCATTTTTTCGACCATCTCTACCCTCAGGTCTCTTGCTTGGAAGAATAGGATTATCCCTATCAAAAGCTCCAGATGAGACTCCAACACTAGGAGGAGTTACAGAGGTTCTAGAAACTTGATTAGCTGTTTCATTTGTCAATTCAATACAATTATCTTGACAAGTATCCTCCCTGCTCGTTACAAGAGAAATGTCTTCATGAACAAGACATTCATTCCTCATGGGAGAAGCTCCAACACGATTATGAAAAGAATCCCCAATGAGGGGCCCAACCGTAACTACTTCTTTAGAAACTACCTCCTTGATTTCTTTAGAAGGTTGAGAAACTTGAACTTCTTCCCCTAATACAATGGTATTAGAAGAAGAATCCACCGGAAGGACAGCCAAATTATTAAGTACTTCATTAGAAGCTACCTCCTGAACTTCTTTAGATTGTTGAGTAATCTGAACCACTTCTCCTAACTCAACAGTATTAGAAGAAGATCCTGGTGGAAGAACAACCAGACTATTATCTAGACCAGTACTAGATTTTTTGGTTTGAATGGCTTTGATGAGAGCACGTTCATAGTCAATTATACGAACCCGTTTTTCAAGGCAGTGAAGTTTAAGGTGGCCAAAACTAAAGCATTTTTGGCACTGAAGTTTGACACCCGCAAACTTGACATTTACCAGGATGCCCTCAAAAGGTAGAATTTGGGGAATACATATCGGGTCAGCAACTATATTGACAATATAATCGCTGTCCCTCCAAACTTCTTTATAATTGCCATACTTTGCCTCTGCCTTAGTATCTGAAGGATTCCGTTTGGGAAAATGATCCAAAACCTCACCAAATTTTCTAAGCCATTCAACCATACGAAGTTCATTAACGCGTTTGAACGTGTTTATCAACGTTAAGGTTATTTTTTTCCTCTTATCTAAATGGACATTTTCTATTCCCTTTAATTTGAAGGTCACCTCTTCAATGGACCCATCAACGTTTTCAATTTTCTGCACATGGCAGCCCTTAAGATAATTTATACGGCTCCTAACGTCAATTGGGAATTTTGTATAAAAGCAAGCCTGCCCAAGACCTAATTTAGGGTTTGCCCCTGCAATTTCCTGCTCTTGAAAGCCAAAATTCATAGCAATGTCATAAATATTGAGGTGCTTAATATTATTAACACCTCTATATACCGTTCCATCTGAACTACTTAAAGTGAGAACAAAGATTTCCCACATGTAGTTCCTCTCCAAGTTCAAATGAACTCCATTCTCCTTGAGATTAAACTTCTTCTTAATGTAGAAGATTAGCTTGATGAATTATCTTCATCAGGGGGTTTTCAGGAGGTTTTTGCATTCCTGAAATGTTCCGCGGAAATCTACATTAAATCAAAACAATGATAAAAACACTTATCACTCCTTCTTTGGTTGTTGAATGATAGATTGATAAAAAAAGGTCGAACGGGTATTTGGTCCATAAGCATTGATTATAAAGAAAGAGAGAACACTTAATTCAATACGAACTTTATTCCAGTGACTTTTTCCACTATAACTTTTAATAAGCTCTGCTTTGTTGGCCTTTCTTGTGACGAGGGTAAGGACTCCTCTCTTGTTATCATCACACCCTAAAGAAACTAAAGAAATTTCTGGGGAGGCAAAAATGCAGTTTGAAGAACAGTAGCAGAGACCGCCGATTTAATTTCCTGCAGACAAATTACCTCAGGATCAAGAGATACAAATGTTTCATCAGAGCATGTCTTTTTTTTCTGTCTTTTCCTCCTCCGCAGTTTAGAGAGAGTATTCGACTTCGACCTAAGCTCTCTTTGAATGTTAAAGACTCGTGGGGACAGAAATAGTCTTCATTGAAGTTTGAAGGTATCTGGGAGAGTTGTAAGAGAGTTGTCCTCGAACCATTAAAGTAAAAGGAGAGGAAATATCACAATAAGTTTAAACTTAGATTTGGGCATTTTAATTGAGCTTTTTCTTTGTCTGGGGAATTTTCTGAAGCAGGCCTGTTTCTCTTTCCAGTGGATTGAGAACGAGTTCGATAAGGAAGTATATCCTCATTAGAAAGAGACGGCTTTAATGTCAAATTTAGTTTTTGAGAGATGCCATTTTTTTCCATTTGTATAGTCGTTGAGGACTCACTATATCCCTCCACTGTAGAACCTCCCACAGGTGGATCCAGGCTACTCTCGTTTGGATGAATAGAGCAATCTTCCACAACCGATGCAATTTCACTCAATCCATTCCCAGGCCCATCGCCTACCTGGGCCTTCTCATTTATTGATTCAAGAGAGAAAGGAAGGCTGATCCCCAATTCTAAGGCAGAATCCCCCTCAATAATTTGTTTTTCTGATGAGGAGTCCTCACCTCTAATTGAAGTGTTGACTTCATTTTCTTCACCACTCATATCAATGCAAGGAGAAGCCTCCATGCTAACATGAGAATCAATGTTGGATGTGGGTTTGTCTTGAATTATTGGTTCACTTACGGTCTCCTTCTCCGTTGTATTATTTAAAGAAAAAGAATCTTTACGCTCCTCGAGGAAGTTTTTTAAAGATCTTTCGTACTCAAAAGTCTTTACCCTTTTCTGTTCACAAAACTGCTTTATGTGACCGAAGCAAAAGCATCGCTGGCACTGTAACTTGACCCCTGAAAATTTCAATTTTATAAGGACTCCTTGAAAGACAATTATCTGAGGGACTGTAGAAGGGTCTGCTCTCATTTCAATAATATAATCCCCGTCTCTCCACTGTTCTTTATAGCTTTTGTATTTCTCCTCGGCTTTTTTTATCCGATGGGTTTCCCTTTGGGTAATGATGTTCGTTGTTGGCACACCTTCATTGTTCCATATATATTCTCCTTCATCCACACGTTTAAACGTATTGGACAAAGTAATTTTCATATTTTTCTTTCTGTCAACAAGGATATTATTAATTCCTTTGATCTTACAAATAAGCTCTTCTTCAGCTCCCGCTGTATTAATTGTTTTAATTAACTGTTGCCTTTTCAATTCATCAAGCCTGTTCCTCACATCTATGGGGAATTTAGAATAGAGACAAGCTTGACCCCCACCGAAATTAGGATTAGCTCCTGCTATCTCATGCTCCCTAAATCCGAATCTCATGGCCAAGTCATAGATATCTATGTGTTTCAAATTAGTTGCTTTGGACAATTTCCCATCTTTGTCTTCAAAAATAAAACAAAAGTTTCCCATTTGAAATTGAAACCAAGTTTCATATGTGGTTATGTACCTTTCAAGGTACCTTCTTTGTTGCTCTTTACAACATTGGAGTATTGTCTCCCATCCATAAATGAAGAAGAGGGACGTAAATCATCCGGGGGTTTGTCAGGAGGGTTGCGAGACATGTCTCACTAAAAAGTTCCGATGTTTAATGGATAAACAACCCTCACGAGGGAGATAAACAAAGGAGTCAAATTTCTTACTGCAGATCCAAGGTCACGTCTTCGATCCAGGAAGAAGGGGAGCTCCGGTCAGCACAAGTCAAAAAAAAGGACTCGAAAAGAGGGTGAGCGCACTTAAGAAGCTTTTTAAGTTAATAAAAATATCAAAATGCACTTATAACCTCTTTAACACAAATTAATTCTGAGAGATATAGGAAGAGCGTGTTCACTCTATACATATCAAAACAAAAAAAAAAATTTTATAAGTTTCTAAAGACTTTATTCTATATTGAAGAATATTTAAACATTTGAAATTCTTTTTTTAATCCTCCATTCTTTTTTTTTAAGTACAAAAGAAAATAGTTTTTTGGGCACAACATAGAATTATTAATTTATATATATATTTTATAATTAGTGAGCGCATACAATCCCAAAATTATATTGCTCTTCTGAAAAAATGGGGAATTTTATTAATTAAAAGCTAATCTTTGATCCAAGCCCTAAATGCAAATTCTATTTTTGTTTATCATTGTTCCTTTTCTATGGAGTAGAAAGGTCTCTTTAACTCTAACTATTGTTTTTAATAACACTATTTTCCCCTTAAATGTTTATATATAATTTGTATATACCTTAATTAATAAATTAGGACCTTGCTTAGAGGGAGTAAAGATATATTAAAATTATTATTATTAAAATCAAAAAATTCAATTACATTTCGTCAATATGTATGACGTACTTTTCAACAAAAATACGCCTATCCAGTGTATCTATAGTATAACAATAAGCTCAAAAAACAAATGAAGTAGATCTACCTACTCACATTTCAATGTTTAATTCCTTCCGAAAGAGGAAGGTCCAGGTTGATCCATCCTAATAAAAATATACTAGTCACAATCAAGTTACTTTAATACTACAATGCCTATTATTATTTTATTTTTTTGCCTATATGATTCGAAAGAATTGCAGGATATAAATAAGCATTATAGCATGTAAATTAGTCCATCGAACCTAGGATCTTATGAATAAGGTAGACCAAAAATGAGCATCCCATCTCGGGATTCGAACCTGCGCCCCCAACATTGAGAGTTGAAACACGCCTTAACGCACACAGCCATCGCACTCCCTAACTACTCTTTTTGTCGGACTGATCTTTGGCCAAGTTCTAGGTTATAAATATACAAAGAATTTAAGTTATCAAACTGAAACAGTAAAAATTGGGTTTTTTTGTCCACCAGTACAACAATTTTATTCTCATTTATATCTACAACACGACATTACCAACGAAACTTTCAAAAATCGAACGTTATAATTAATTTTAACTAAACATAACATTATAGACTGTAGGGGGAAATTTGTAGGGGGCTCTTAAGATATGTGAAAAATAAATTTGTATTAATAAAAAACCATTAAGTAAAGATACAATATACAATATTGTTTTTTTACCTATTTGGTTCGAAAAGAATTGCATCCGAAAGGACATAAATAAGTATTATAGCATTAAAATTGTATATTGAACCAAGGATGTTATCAATGAGGTAGACCAAAAATGACATCCCATCTCGAGATTCGAACCTGCGCCCCCAAAATTGAAAGTTGAACACACCTTAAACACACACGGCCTATATTTCCCAGATGCAACTCAATCCAAACCGTAGTCAAAAAAAAATCAAGCAATTATTTTGTAACCAAAATTTTTTTTTTATACTCAAATCGTAGTCAGACAAGAAAGATTATCAAAGGTTAAAAATATTTTTAACATTAGGTTTGTCGCAACTACACTCCAGTCATCTAGGAAGTGTAGAAGGATCCTAATATCATATGCTTAATGCAGATCTTACCAGATTGATGGATTGATTCATGGGTACCTTTCTGCATTTATGTCTTTAAAGAATAAATAGTGATACTCACAATCATAAATTGCGCCAAAAGAAGACAACTTCAATCATGTTTTAATGTACTTTATGTGTCGCTTAGTAATCACAGCAGTATGACAAGAAAGATTTTGCATGTTTTGAGCTTATTTAATGCTTTATATAACTTGGTTTAGCAGATAGTATTACAATGTTAAGATCCTAAATTCAATCGACTAATTGACACGCTATAATGCATATTTTGTACTCACACGGATGCAATTGAACCAAATAGAGAAAAAAAGAAAAAAACAATAATTATTAACATAGATTTACATGCATTCACAACGATTCGATAAAAGTTTTATTACGAGAAAAAAATAGTGTAGTACTATGTAATATAAAAATAACTAAATTACCAAGATTACGTCCTCTGAGAGTTTTGCTCTACATTTAGGTTAAATTATTAGACAAAAATTAGAATGTATCCTTATTTGATGGATTAATATTCTTTAAAACTGTTGTTGATTATAATTGAGAAGTTGGAGTGTGACGACTATAATAATAATATAATGATTGGTATCTAAAAATATATTTTCTTTTCAAGGATGTGACGTTGCATGATTGAAAATGAAATTATTTTTTTTACATATAATACATTTAAGTAAATAGCGTTTAATAGTATTTTAAACAATAGTCTGTGTGAGACTCTGTAACTGTGAACTCGGAAATCGTCAGTGACAGTAAATTTGATTTTGTTAATATGGAGATATCTTTAAAGATTGATCATCTCTATTCATTATTTAAAAAAGCTCTCTTCGATCAATGGCAAAGTCTTCAAACCCTCTTTGTTAAGCGACTACGTATCTAAAAATCAAATCATTTTCATTTAATATTAAAAAAGCCTAAAGATAATCCTCTACAAATATCAATTTCCAAACAATAGCCAAGGCTTTACATATTTACATTAACAAAATCAATCCTGCATGCCAGCTAAAAAAAACCTCAAAAACTTAATGTATTTTTGTTCAATGGAGAATTCCATTGATTTAATTACATTTCATATACAACTAAATGAAATTCCATTTATTTAGTAAACAAAAATATTCACGCTTTTGTTGACTGTCCGCGTGTCATAATATTAAAAAAGTTTTTGACAACCAACGTAAGGGGATTAAGGTCAACAACTGCAATATTCGAAATCAACACTCCTCTTCGTCTCTTAAAGAAAAAAGATCACAATTCCCATAAAAGTCAAGCTTTTGAATTTGCTCTGTCAAACTCCAAAGCCTATATAGCGAGTTATTTGACAAAAAAGAAATAGTATACCATCCATTCTTCGATCTGTGATGCTCTCAGCTGCCACCCGATACACCGCCCTCTCCCTCAAGATCCCCTTCGACAACGAGGACTCATGGGTCCATGCGGGGAACGTCATCAAATTTTATCCATCCAATCAAAAGATTATTTTAAAATAATGCAAAAAATATTGAAATATTTTAAATAGATACCCCATTTGATATTTTATTTATGTTTTACCTCTTGTTTGGATTTTATTATAAATTATAATGTAAATTTTACATATATATTATTTAATTTTATTTTATATAACAACTAAACAATAAAGGAGAATTTTTTTATATAAAAATAATACTTTTTGCTTTTTCTGTGCTTTTTATTGTGCTTTAAGTTTAGTGTATAAGATATTAATACTACACAAAACTTTATAGGATATTTTTATCGTTCATCAGACTTTACATGAGTACGTACGAGCGTGAAAACAAAGGTTAAGCCAATCTAATGGTAGTAGAGAATGCCTGGTTTTTTTATTAGGGAAATGTATTATCTTCAATCCTTTCGATATATAACTAGACGAGGTAACTCAAAGTCCTTCGTTTACTGAGTTTGTGATTAAGCAAATAAAAATACATAGTAAATGAAACAACATATTATATTCTTAATTAGTTCTTTAATACAAAATGTTTTGTTATTCTGATATTTTTAAATTAGTTTTTTATTTATATAAAATTAGAAAGTATATTTTATATTTTGTTGTTTGTTTAATGTTTGTTTTTTCATGTTTTTTATATAGTTGTGATACATTGTTAGGAATTTTGTTGGACTTTTGTTTAGAGTATTAATTTTAATTTATAATGTTTAATTTATATATATATTGTTTTATATAACTCTCTAAATAAATAAAGTCAAAAAAATAAATGAAACAACAGGTGAGCGCTTTATTTTATTTTATGAGTATAGCACCATAAACAACTTATTATTATATGCAACCATAATATCCTATAACCCATCAGGAAATCCAAATAACTGCCTCCCTCCTATAAATGCAAAAAGAAAATTATGTTAGCTAATGCCAAAAGTGGAATTTGTTTTGCCATCAAGGTTAAAAGTAATGATCATATTTCACATTTTAATGCATTCAAATTTAGTGCATTTTTATATTTATATGCAAATGAAAGCGATTAAATATAATTTATATTTACCCAATATATACATCGTATATATGAATGTATAGATGTTGAATTTATTATTTTGAAGTTATATGCCCAAATACACTTAAGCCGGAAGCCAATAATAATGATATTGCGATATAAGTAATCTTAATAAGTTAAATGTACATATATTTGTTAGCATAAAGAATAGTTCAAATATCAAATTCTTTGAGTCCTTAAAAATATTTATTACCTCCGCCGAAGGAGGTATTGTTTTCACTGGCGTTGGTTTGTTGGTTGGTTTGTTTGTTGGTTGGTTGGTTTGTTTGTCATCAGGATAACTCAAAAAGTACGGAACGGATTCGGGTGAAACTTTGTGGAGTTGTTGTAAATGCCAAAAGGAACAAGTGATTAAATTTTGGCATCTCTGAGTGCTTCTTTAAGATGCAAAATGAGCTAAATACTAATAAATATTTCAAGTTAGCCTACTTGCCAATAGATGTCGCTGTGCTGTGCTCTCCTCTTTGATGACGTCAGTTTCTTTTTCTTACCATGTACCTCTAGAGTGTAAACAATGATATGTTTTGACATATGCGACAGTGTGTAGAGGGTTGGAAATGACAAAAAGACCAAGTGATTCATTTGGTGGGATCGGCGGAGGTTGCAGTCTCTGAGTGCTTCTAGTTACTGTTGCAACTGATTTTAATACAAATAAATGCACATAGAAACTAAATATTATGAGGGGCTATGGTTTAAAAAAATAATCATAGTTATATACGAAACAAATGAAAATTTACAAAAAATCAATTTAACTTGATATTTCATTATTTATTTTTGTTGTTCAATAAGACTAAAAAGCTCATTTTATTTTATATAAAATCTATAACACATGTTTGTTTGCTTAGCTCCCAGATTCGACCTACGTCATCAAAATTTAGGCTGGTATCAGTGGGCAATATAAATATTATATATACAGTTTAAAAATCGATTATGATAATTCAAAATTTCCTTATTTCATCTCAAAGTGTTGTTTTATTAATATAGAAATCTAATGAATGTAAAAGATATAAATTCATTCCCAACTAAAATATTACCATTATGATTTTAGAAAGTTATAATGTTTAATTATAAAAAAAATTATTATTTAATTTTTATTAATATACAACAATATTTGTGTAAGAATTATATATATATATATATATTATATATATATATAATACTATAGTTTTATGTAATTCATAAACCTACTTGCATAAATATATCACTTTCATAAAAACATACTAATATACTTTTTATTCTTATAATTTAAGATTTTAGCTTGTGTTTTATAATGTTTTGGCTGCTTACAAGGATTAAATTGGTTTCTTGCATAGAGCTTTGTCCTTAATTTATAGAGCCCAGATTCAGTTATCTCTAGGACAATAGACAATGCGTTCCTAGGAACCCTCTTTCCACGGTCTATCCCCGGTACTGGAACTTGGACACATTGGCCGACAACTGAGGCTTGAAAACATTTTCAGCTGATTAATTTGCTGCATAATTGTAGCTCCACTTCTCTCTTTTTGGCAGTTTTCTTCGTTTTGACAATAATGAGCATTGATTACAACATTGCCTAGGGCAATGCTACAAGGTTGTTTAGCATGACAGTCAAGTTGACAGAACGAAAACTTTGTGGAGGCGGAACAATTTCTTGGCAAGATAAACAATTTTTTGATTTTGCGTATTCTCCTCATAATATATTCAGACTCTTTTGGACCCTTCTCCCGAGAAATATTTAAGAGCTGTTCCTTTGTTCTGATATCACTCTCCAAATGCATTCCTTGAAGTCTGACGGTCATGGAGCATCCATACATTGCTTCAGAAGAAGAACGCCCTATGTCGGAGTGGAATCGACGATTTTTCGCAAATTGAACAAACCATAGACCGTTCCGACCTCTTTATAGTTTTGTGGTCACGTTGCCACATCATATAGATATCTTGGATATCTCGGTTTACTATCTCCATGAGCCCTGTGACTGCGAGGGTTGAGGTTTGCCATGTACAAGTTTGCATTCAGGCCACATAGAAAGAAGCTCCAAAATTATTGTATTGGCAAACTCCCTGCCATTATCGCTTTTGAGGATCTTTGGTGCACATTATCACTGAAGATATACAAGAGATGGCGAGCTACCTCCTTAGCTGTTTTTGACTTTTGCGCCCCGCAAACACACAAATTAGTGAGATGATTCTGATAGACCATTAAAATCGGCATTCTCTGTCAGCCTGACTTTGTATGTCTATCAAATCGACCTGACAGCGTGAATTCATCTGGTGAGATAACATGGGGTTCACAACTACACCTTTCTTCACTTTTTTGTTTGAGTAGACAGCTCTCACAAAGTTCCATAAAAAGCATTATGTTGTCCCGTGTCACGTTAGAATATGACTTTTGAATCCTTAGTCAATATATTTCGTCTTACATGTCCCAATTTCAGGTGAGCCTCGTTGATGACGTCAAATAAGCCTTCTTTGGCAACAATGATTGTATTGTGGCCCCGTTTGGTAATTTTGTTTAACCCATTAAGAACTATAAAATGGTATCTATATTCCAAGTATATTCCAAAGAATCGAGGGACGGTTTGCTATTATGTTCTTGTTGCTGAAGAAAAGACAATATTTTTCTATGTGAGCATTGTTTCTGCTTTCTTCAGAAGCATTTCTTCTAACCTCAAAGAATAAATTTCCCGCTTGGAAGGATCCATAATCAGAATTGAAGAGCTTCTGCTCCTCTGATATATTTTGATAAACTGAATCATTATTATAAAATATATATTTATATAAACTTATTAGACAAAGTGCATTATTGGGTGTTTTTTAAATTGTCTTTGTTCCCTTGTTATAAGATATAATGCAAAATTTATTTAAACTCTCTTTAATCAAGTATTTTACTGCGATGACCCCTTTTTATATGTACAACACAAATTATACTTCACAAAAATCTAAAAAGAATAACAATCTTAGCTATAATTTTCATATTTGTCTCCATATATTTTTTATAAAATATATGTGAATGTTATGTTCTAACACTATTATTATAAATACTATTTCTACATATATTGCCCGATCAAGCGGGCATTTTGCAAAATACCCACTTTAACGGTCATTTTGTAAATTGCCCCGGCATTTTACAAAAGGCCCAATTTTTCATATTGTCCGTAAGATATATATATATATATAAATTTAATGCTTTCTAAATAAATTTTTGAGGTGTTTGAATAACATTTAATATAATATTCATGATTATTAAATATTTAAATTGGCAAGACATGTACACTCGAGATCCAAATTAGGTATATCGTATAACCTAGATAAAAATATGCATACCCATTACGTCCAATCATTATCACTAATCAAGGTTTTATTCAGACATTTACCTACAATATAAAATACTTTTTACATTTGAATATAAGTGCATATAATTTTAAGTATTTTGGCAATAATGAGTTTTATAGCCCCCATCCATAAAATTCCCGCTTTAATGACCTATTTGACTTTAAATTACTTTTTGGAGCATTGTTATTTATATGTATATATATACGAGAAATGAGAGTTTTTAATGTATATACAATCCTAGAAACAATCCGAAACATGAGATCTTTTTTATAAAAGTTTAAAATTAAGTTTCGACTGCATTTATTTTAGTATCATCAATCTTTAACTCCCCCAAAAAGTGTTTTTTACATTTATACTTGATACATTATAAATATTAATCAAAAAAGGCTTAAAGATAAACTTCCAAAAAAGTTGAAGTTTAAAAAAATGTGGAACCTTTTTTTACATAATAAAACTGATAGATGATAACAATACGAGCGAAATTTATTTTCTTGCAGTCAGCGAGTTCATAAATAGTGTATGAAGCCAATTGAGCTATCCTTTTCAATGATATGCAATTGGTTTTTAGTTTCGATTAATCATATATTTTTTCCTTTAATGAAACATTTATTTAAATAAATTGAGCAAAAAAATAGTGTAATATGATTAATATATATTATTAAAGCATGTGGTATAAATTTGAAAACAGGTTAATACAATTTTAAATGCTTAAAAATGTCTGAACTAATATTTAAAACAAAGAAAGCTCCTGGAGAGTATCACTACCAGCTGATACCGGATTAAGTTCCGGTGAGGCGGGTCCATCTAGGAGCTAAACAAACAAAACAAACAAGGTGAATACAGTAAAGGATTGAATAATAATAATATTAGGTTACATTTATAATAAATAAATAAGAGAAGATGACGTCCAGAGAACCATATGAGTAGTGAGGCTCCATTTGTAAGCAAACAACCTTTTCCTTGAACCCAGTAACATAGTTGGATATTTGGGACAACGTCGAGAATGTCCCTACATTATCCTTTTTTATGACGTTGGAGACAGAACATAGTATTCCTATATTTCTTGAGACGACGCGGTGAATACCCAAAGGGAGTCCTCCTCCGTTTACTCTCGAGGCATAAAGGATCTCTGAACCATAGAGATCAAATGTTCAATCTCTTAAGCCTCCACAAAAGATGGTGAGGTTGAAATGATACAATAGAAAGCGACAGGGATATCTTATATACATCGAATTTTATATACACTCAACCGCCTTGATGAACAGAAGTAAAAGAAATGGAATCAATTCTTCTTACTGGACCATTAGCAACTTCGTTTTCTGGGATCCACTCCTGACCTACTAATGAAAAATGCAAGTCGGTATTCAAACCATTTTTGGTTGGAATTGTAAAGAGATTTCTCATTAAGATCATAGGACTTACAGGTAGAACACTGGATTCTCCATTTAGATTTCTCAATTTCTTTTGAACGATATCAAAAATACGTCCACTACAAGATTGGCGATGTAAAACGGCGACGGAGGTCCAAATTGGATGCTCTCCCTCAGATATTCGTTTTTGTAGTCGAATACTTAGAATATAATAATTAATACTAACTGTTCTTTCAAAAAAAAAAACTCCCCAAAAGACGTAAGATGATCTTTATTGAAGAACTCTGAGGAGCTTCACAACGTGTTCACATAGTGGCTTAGAGGATCGTCTCACAAAGCAAAAGGATAACCTTTTTCAAAGAAGCCCTCTAGGACTCGGCCATCTTCTTTCAGTGAGATTTTTCATATTTTATCAATGGATAAATTAATTGTTATCGGAAAAGAAAATTGCTTTATGATAGAAAAATGTAGTGAGCAAGAAGTCAAAAATATTGCATTATGGTTATAGTTTACCACATAAGATTCTAAAATAATTAACTGATAGAAAAATATGAAATAAAGGAGTGAATGGGATATGTATAGACCAATGGAAATCACAAAAATTCAAACCATTCGACGAGACAATACACAGAAGACAAAACTATAATACTGGTTCAAACTGAAGCCTGAGAAAAAAACCTGATTGGTATTTACTGCTTCAAATATCGTATACGAAAGCAGAAAGATAAATATTAGATCACACCAATTACCAAAGTGTCACAGAGTGTACAGGAAGTTTATTAAAGTCTTCGTAGTTATTTATTTTTATAATTTACCCCCACAAAAAACTAATTATAATGCATAAATCCAAATAAAAACTAATCTTCACAAATTTCTTTATGAATTAAATTTTATAATGTTTAGGCAACAAAAAAAACATTCAAAGAATTGTTCAAATTACTCATTGCCAATAAATAGGAGATGATTTGGAATTGTTATCCTTGTTCACCTTATTTTGTCTCGCAAAGTGAAACAACTCAACATTCCCTGGATCCATAGGAGCCTTGGTATATTTATTACAAAAATAAGGAGAATCTTAAGCAAAAATTGTATATTTTTCATACGTCAACCGTACAGAAGGAAATAAACTAATGCATTATTGTATGTTGTTGTAGTGTGTATAAGCCACTGCTGAGCAAGGATCTGCATGATTGTCGTATTTAATAAAAGTAATTGAGAGCATTGTCTTTATTCTATCTTTTATCAAGCATTATGATAATACTTTTTTGTAGGGTGTCTCACTTACAATAAGTAGAAAATATGAAAAATGGAGGGATAGAAGCAAATACAATTCTAATAAATCATTTATTTGATTCAGAGGCGTAGATATCGAGTTAGAAGATGGAGAGGGCATATATATATATATATATATATATATATATATATATATGTATAGTAAGTATATATGTGTTCTCTAGCTCAAAATGAAGCGTTTCTTTTTTTCCATGAAAAAATTGTAATACATATTTTTTAAAACACATTTTCTTATTAAGTGTCTTCTCCCCTTCCATAAATCTGACCCAACGTCAATTTCAATAAATTACTTAGGACACTTTGCAGTAAAATTATACTTTCTATTTATTATTTGCCCTGAAATAGTATATCATGTTTGAAATCGAATTTATAGATTTAAAAAAGAAAGTTATTGATTGTTTTTTAAGTAAATTATGTTTAATATTTGTATAAGAAGTTTATTTTTTTAGCCTTCAATAGAATTGCAGCAGCATCCGACAGGATATAAATAAGCATTATAGCATTAAAACTAGTCTATAGAACCTAGGATCTACTCAATGAGGTAGACCCAAAATG
The DNA here is from genome assembly GCA_013387185.1 of Caligus rogercresseyi. Taxonomy (NCBI): domain Eukaryota; kingdom Metazoa; phylum Arthropoda; class Copepoda; order Siphonostomatoida; family Caligidae; genus Caligus; species Caligus rogercresseyi. Next base: position 16,424,528 of record CP045896.1, read on the forward strand.
ACCATCCCCTCTCGGGAGTATTCGAACCTGCGCCCCAACATTGAGAGTTGAACACGCCTTAACGCACACGGCTATATTAAAGTTATATTGTTGGATTATGGGTAACTAAGGGGGGGTTGTCTTCAGATTCATCAGCATAACTACATTTATTGTCTTTTTATTTAATTGTTTTATATTGGTTTGTCACAATGAGTTTTGATAGCTGCTATTGGATATTTGCTCAAAAACAGTTTGTGTGTCCTGACACATGTTATAAATATTAGAGCATTAACTTATATTGCCTTCAAATGTTCTTTTCCAACTCTGACAGCAATACAGCAGGCCTTCCCTCCCTCAACGAGGTGGCCGCCAAGGCGGTGGCCATGGAGACCTGGAAATGCTTTTACTTCAACGACGGGGGCGGCGGTGCCAGGAACCCGGTTGGTGATTTCGTCTTCCCCATCCCGAGGAGGCCCATGAGGTCCACGACTCCAGTGGCGTACCCACTTTGGAGGGAGACAGCTACTTTTGCATGCCACGCAATATCAGTGTAGAACTTGTCTAAGGCCTTGAGGTCGGCTACTACCCTCCACACTGCCAGGACCGCAGCTAGGGCCAATGGACGCAACGCCCCCATATAATCCATTCTGTATGGGCATTTTGTTTATTTGTTTTTATTTTATTTTATATAACACTGGGTGCCTAATACATAATTTAATTTTAATACTCCTTATGGCTGAGCCGTAGAATATTTTAACAAACATTTATTTTGTTTATGGCTTTTAAGTATAAATCATCCTTCTTTCAAGGAGACCATTCTTGAATTATAATTTGCTTGTATATTTATGACAACATTGATCTCCAATGGTTTCTTCATCAACTGTTGAATTGGAGTCCTCTGTATACTCGCTTATATCATTTTATATATCCAGTAGAGTCCACTTCTTTTAATAGACATCTATTATATACTACCGTATTTTGGATATAAGTTGCAGGGTTTTTTTTCAAGTTTTATATTTTATGTTTTAAAATTATTTAGGCATATAGTAATATAAAAAACTTCTTTGATGTCACGTCAATACTTACATGTGTAGTTAGTTTCCTGTACACTTATTGTTGTTCTTTTTTAAAGGTTTTTTAAGCTTATAAAGTTGTGAAATATATCAACATTAACAATTATCTTTTAATAAATAAAAGAAGTTAACGTTTACGATCTGTAGGACGGTTTGCAATCATTCTCCTTTTGTTTGCAAAAGGAAGACCTATTTTTAAGTAGTAATACACTTTTAAGAAAGCGGAAATGTACTAAATAAGTATGTTATCAAATAACATTACTTTGTTTAGGAATAGTTATTCTATCTAGCCTGCTTTGGGAAATAAGCAAATACTTATTTTGTTATCTTAAGCGTAACAAATTCCAATTACACTTTCAATTTGCTTGCCTTCCGAGTGTGGTCGTAAAATTATACGCTGTTTCTATTTGGAGTAATATGTTTATTCGTTTATGGTATTAGAAAAATAATTGTTTTATTATTAAGGCAGAATATTCTTAGATATTACTCATTTCTAAATATATAACAGTCACTACTACAAAACTTATCATCACATCCATTCTATGTCCTATTTTTTTATTTGAGTTTTATGGTTGTAATAAATTTAAACAAAAAAAATGTTCTAATTAAAAAATATTCATTTCATAAAACTGAACTCCTTTCTAGAAGGTTCATCAATAAGATCATCCATCAATATATTTTTACTAATCACTAAGTAAAGGCTCTTAAAGATATTGATAATAGAATATTTGGATAAACAAATATTTTCGAATACTCAAAGAGATAAAAAATTATGAGAAAAGATATTCCATAATAGTTTTATTTTTGAAATGTAACATTATTATCTCTAAATATACGTTGAATAAGAAATATTTTAAGAATTTTTTAAATAATTACAAAGAAGTAATTTGATAATGACATTAAATGTTTTTATTTTAATATAAAAAATATTAGATACATCAATAATAACCTCCCGCGTTCCTCTACGCCGCCCCAGTCTTGAAAAATCCGCCTCGGAAGGCTCATAAGGACCCCGTGACGGCGGAGGTTTGCACTCTCTGAGTGTATATATGCCTCTAGTTTATATTGACATATGCCGGTACAATAACAAATATTGAGAAATCATTTTCGAACGGCTTTCTAAAAGCTTTTAAATAGCCTTGAATTGCTTTCTTGTCAAACATTTCACATGAAGTCTTTCTTTTTGTCTACACCATTGTGTAACCAAAAATTAGTTTTTTTGGTAGTCCTAAAGGAAATTTTATCATTATAAAACTATTGTTTGCTTGTCTTGAACTATTGGTAGGTTTTTTCTGACAGGAAAGTGTCTTTTTAACAAAAAGTAGCTCTAAAATATTTTTTTCCTATGTTGATACAATTTTACGTTATATTTTGATAATTTAAACATCCTAGTAAATTGTGTCTATTAATGTTTATGACATATTTTAATTGAATATTTTCATAGCAGTCATGACTCGGATAGGAAAACACAAATCCCAAATTGGAGCATTTAAAAATGTGCATCTAGGAGCATAAATATAGATAATATATATGTATACACGATGGAACATTATTTTGGTTTGTGGAGTTCATTATATTCCTCATCAAATATTCTGTTTGTGAACAAGATACAGAATAACAAAATTATAATTTTAAGCCTTTGTATATCCTCTTAAAAATTCATTTATATTTATTGTATTCAAAAGTATGTGAAATTTAATTACAACAACAACGTAGGACGATTCACATTGCGACAGGGGCAGGATACACAGCATTGAATTTGAGTATTCCATGTCTACATGACGATATGTGGAATTTTGTTTCATAAAAATCCTGTTTGCGGTGTAGAAAACAGTACTTATTAGGGGCTAGTTAGTGATTTATTATATAAGTTTTAATGGATTCGTTTAAACAAGTACTTTTTATGAGCCTTTATGGGTGATTGTATGGGTGATAGTTTGTTCTTAATCGTAAATTAGATATTAGTTTCGATTCAATGAGATGAGTAGGAGCCTAGAGGAATAATAAATAGTTTATTCTCTGTTTCTAATTGGGCCATTGTTTTTTATGTGAGGGTATCCAACCCAGAGTTCAAGAGTTCTTAAATCAATGATGTATTCAATTCTGTTATTGAGACCCATTATCAGCTGTCAAATATTAAGATAATCAGAAAAGACCAAATATATATATATACATATATATATTTGGGCTGTTCTTATTTTTCAAATGTTTGAAATGTTAGCAACATTGTGGATTTTCTGTTTCTTGGTGATAAAAGAAGACGACATACAAAGTTTGAACAAAATAGGTCAACATTACGAGGTCGCGCAACGAGGTCAAAGTTTTAAAAATTTAGTAAAAATATAGTTTTCCGCAAATTTCTTCAAAATGGTGGACGTTACAGACTTCAATAATAATTATTAATTTAAAGGAAATCTAATTTACTACAAGATGTATATATGATGTTTTTTAATAAAACAAAGTTTTCAGTAAAAACAAAGAAAAAAATGGAGTGTGTAATGATAGCATATTTCATAGCTTTTTTGTATCAATTAACTTCACTCGCCTGTAGAAGATGACTTGTTCGCTTCAGAGTAAAATAGTAGTGTTAAGTTTAGTAAACCTTTGAATGATAAATTCAAAAATGACCTTGGTTGCATTCTATCAATTCAGAATTCAGTACAATCTGAGTTTACATCATATGATTCAGAGCCTGTATTGACGTATAAGAAATTGATTTAAAAAAATGTGTTTCTTAGATTTGCGTCAAGGTATCCTCTAAAAAATTTACTTTGTCTCTGACGCATTTATAATCCATCATATGCGTCATTTTGTACGCGAGATATGCTTTTTGTAATGTACATATAACTCTCTACTTATTAAATTGACATGATTTAGTATACCAAAATATTAAAGCTGGTTTACCAAGCTTTCATTTGATATGTTTGGTGTTCTAAAAATCGCTATACTTTAAGAGATATAAGCAAATACATCTTTGCACGTACTCTCCCCAAAAAATTGATCTTTTGATATGAGAATATACAATTACCACTTGGTAACTGCTGTTACTGTTAGCTGGATAGAAAGATAAAGAAAAAAAGAAGGGAGAGAGTATTTTGCCTCACTTCTCTCCCTTCTTTTTTTTCTTTTTCTTCATATATTTCTCCTTTCTTCTTTCGTGAGTTTCTTTATTACTTTAAGTTTAATTCCAGTAGTGCAACATGAGTGGCAGAGAGGATATAATAATATGGAGGCTTTCATAATAAAGGGGAAGAATATGCTGAAGTAATTGTAGTAGTTGGCAGTGGGTGTATGGAAGAAAGAAAAAGAAGAGACCAGGGGATCAGGAAAGGCTCTCAGCTATAGTCTGGCGCGATGAAGCACGGACGGATAAAAGTTGTGTCGGGAGGAAAAGCTATTGATTACCGTGAACGCTTCAAATGGGAAGTGTTTATCGGTATATTGAATGCAAAGAAAGCGAAGTCTTTAGGGATGAAAAAGTAGAATATATCGATATCTATGATATGGCTCTCCTCTTTGCGTTTAAAGGGCATGAGCTAGCTAGAGCGAATCCGAGATTCGGACTGAACCAAGTCGGGTGTTATTCAAAACACTTAATAGATAGAAGTAGAGGAAGACTGCAGGACCTGAAAATGGTTTATTGTTCTAAAATATGTGGGAGGTAATATCGTCTTTGTCAGCTTACGAGGGGTTGAGAAGATATTCAATAGTCAAAGGGTAGCTGACTTATGCGTAGACTTCTCTACCAAAATGCCAGAAAAATACAGTAGTTCTCATTAATGACAGTTATGGGCCTCCAATTATTCGGGTTTGAAAGAACACCCTTCCTTGGTAGATACCGTTGAAACATTGAGGATAACATGGAGCCGAAATGTTCTTATAATTTTCAATTGTACCGTGTGATCAGGCAAATTTCCCTTTGGAGAAAATTCAACACCCACATAGGAATTGATTTGTATAATTTCCTCGTTATCCCGGTAGTTCTAGCACAGTTCCCTGGATAGCAGAAAAGGCTGTTGTAGAATAAGACAAGTGGCTAGGCATACTATTCCACAGAGTGTATCTGGCAGCTCTAAAGCGTCCCAAATGGCATCTAGGAGGGTGCTTGTCATGAGTAATGAAAATAATCCCAAAGATTTAATCAAAGATCATAAAGGACCTCTCAAAAACCAGAGATTGAATGAAGGGTTCATATCTCCAGCAGCCCGGTATATACCTATTTAATGCTGATAACAGACTTTTCAAACGACCTCATTAAGCAGTTTTCTTCATCTTTAGGAGTAATACATGGTCTGATTGGGTGGGTAGGCCTGTTTTCCAGTATTCTTCAACAAACGATATTATTCGTCAGAACTGTAAAAAGAAGCCTTTCCAAAACCTGGAGTTCCCAAAAAGAATGGATCGTATAGAATTATCGTCTGGATATCATCGGATTCCATTTTAAGTGTGAAGATTCATGTTTCGACTTCAACGATCAGCATACAAACACCATGTTCCCATCCCAATGCACATCAGAATATTTTTTGGCAACGACACAAAAATGAAGACAGAAAAGTCGCTGAACAGTATTTAAAAGACTTGGATTTGCCTTCATCATGGGAAAAGAGAATGTTGTCCTCCACTTCCAAAATAGTTCACGACAAACGTTTTTCTACCCTGCTTCAAATATCTACCGGATGTGTGTTTTTAATGCTTCGTGCAAGGATTGTGGCTGATTATTTCATTCGATCATTCCCATTGTCCATTTCTACATATTATAAAAGAATTGTTCCTTATAAATGTTCCTAGAATAACAGAAAACTTATTGCTTCAATCATTATCTTTGGATTAAATTTCAATAATCAGAAAGTATTCCAAAAATAAGATATATTGAGTTTTTTCGCTTTCGAGTTGCAGAAAGTTTACCTTCGGGGGAAGCTATTTAAGAGGGAGATATCAGCAGCAGCTCGGTACATGGCACTATCCATCAGGATTCCGGAGGATTCAAGCTGGAGATTTGCAAGTGACCTCGTTCGGTACCTCCCCTCCTTTTCGGAGAGGACCTCTCCCTATCTAAAGCTTTTATTAAGGTTCTACAATATGAATCTAGTTTTAATTTATATGACAATTATTTATTCTTAATCAAATTAATGTTATTTTGGTAACCAGTTAGTTTTAACTCTGTGTTGTGATTGTTTTTCTTATTTGAGAGTTTTTAATGGTATAAATTTAAACTGTAATGTATATAAATATATATATTATTCATTCATTTACGCTAAATTCAATTAAGTATTACTTAATTATTATTTTTAACGCGAATTTTCTTAGACATAACATTTAGATTGCACTACCCTTGATCCGATATCGATACCTATGATAAACATGCACACACTAAATCCAATTTATATCTGCAAAATGAAATGAATCATGAAATGAGAATAATATAAAGAAATATAACACAATTTCCCTTTTATACAATACATATTATTTAGAATTGTTTTCGCATTCCAAATCTAGGTATTTATTTGTTTAATGATGACCTTGTCAATGGATTTTTTTTTCTTAATCTTTTTTATTTTTCTTACTTTACTTTTTAAGAACATTAATGGACAAAAAATAATATCTTAAATGTTTCGATAGAAGATAGTTACAAAGTAAATATATAAGTAGGTTGTATTTGTTATGGTAAGAATGCAAAACCAGGGATGATGCGTAAGTATTTGGAGAATTGGTTTCATAAGACTATAAGCATAATTAATTGGCAGTCTTAATATATGGGTATTGAGTTATGAATATGTTATCCTCAGAACGCGACAGAGTGACGGGCGTCGTAATCCGCAGAGGCCTGAGTGCGATGTATATAAATTACAAATGAAGGGACACGAATATCTAATAAAAGTTTTTTTTAATGTAGAAATCTCCAGAAGACCTTAACTCAGAAGAGACTTAGAGAGAGTACAAGACTCCTTTTCTAAAGGGAAGGAAGAAGGTAAGTACGGCCCGCACGCATGAGCTTGCCGGTCAAACTTTTTTATTCTTCACTCCAACACTCGCACCATTTCTATTTATTGCCCCCACTCGCCATTGCAAATGAATACACGCGACTTTCGCTCCTACTTCTTGATTCGGATCAAGCTCGTTAAGACAGTCAACATGATACACGGGGACTTCATTTCTACCTTCCCTGACTCCTGCCCTGGCCTCTCCAACATCAAGAGATGACGAAAGCACTTCGATAATGACAGTTTTGCTCTGGAGAAGAATACGTCAACAGGAAGACACCGGGAGACGAGGACACCGGAGACGATCGCTGCTGTGAAGCGCCTGATCGAGGATAACCCCCAGATGACCACTCGACAGGCTGCCACTGAGATTTTCTCTTCCACAGAAAACCGTTTCCAGTCTTTGACGGAGGATCTTGGACTACGAAAAGTCCTGAGTGGACTCGTCCCCCACAATCTCTGTGAGACCAACAAGAGGCAGCGAGTGATACCAGGGACTTTCTGAGCCGGAGAGACTTTGAAAAGGTGAAACAGAGCCCCTACTCCCCCGACCTGAACCTCTGCAACCGGTACCTGTTCCGGAATTTGAAGTACCTGCTCCGGAATGAAGAGTTTGGGGGCAACGAAGACACCACATTGGCTCCGGTACTACTGCCACGACATCATAGCAGTCGGAGGGGATTATGTTTACTTATTTAGAAGTATTTTGTTGATTTTGATGAAATTTCGAGTTTTACTGGATCAAGCTAATTCTTCATGACTCAAATAATGATATAATTTTTACAATATCTACATGTGAAACTTGACAGGAATGTATCTTATATGGCCTTTCTGTACCATATTTGTCATGGTATTTGAGCAACTAGGGATAGATAATTGCGTACCAAAGATGGCACCCAAGTCAATATCTAGATGAAGGCAAGGATTTCTTGTATAAAAGGACGTTCGTCCGTTCAGCAATTTTTATCCTCATTCGATATATCGATTTTTTAATTAGAAGGGTAAGAAAGACAAGGTGTTCAAATAAGATTGATGGCTTGAAGACTATACTGACGAAAGAGGGGTGCAACTTGTCCTCAGCCCTAATCAAGAAGAACCAAAATTATCTTCATCTACATCTTCAAGCCATCGTTTTGGTATGAAGACATTTATAAATAAAAACTATCTTACATTAATTTGTTTTTTGAAAATTACTTTTAATTTATCAAAGAAAATATATTCTAATCTATGAAGAAACTATATTTTAGAGTTCATTATTTGATATAGTTAACATGTTCTAATTTACATATAATTATACTATTATAAATGATATTAATACTTAATGTAAAAACAATGGTTACCCGAAATTACTCAAGGATGATGAAATAAAAGGATTCGATAAAGACATTGAGGAAAAATCCCATTTATTTTAAAGAATCGAAACATCAACAGCTACGCGTTAAGTAATTCTTTACTAATGCAAGCTACTTTTTTAAAATATTACCACTCCTTTTTGTTTAACAAATGATGATGCACTAGAAAAGAGTCACATTTTAGTATCCTAACTCATTGACAAGATAGCATAACATGTCTATATACCAAGAATCCTAGTTCGAAATGAATTTTCCTCATCTGCCTTGACAAATGACTGAATATGTTTTTCCACGCAAGGATAAACTCTATTATGAAAAAGTAGAAGGGATCACAAGGGAAATAAGCGGAATATTTAATGAGCTAACATCATTTTTCGTAATTAAGACATTTTTTTCTCAAGCGTGGAAATATTTTCTTGGCCTAAATGAGTTAGATGATGATAAATAAAGTAAACAGCCTGAGCAAGGAGGAAATGTCAAAAGCACGAGGGTGTTACACTCTTTGCCCCTTCAAAGTCATAATTAGTCCCGAAATATGTACGCATTTTACATAAGCCAAGAGGAGAATAATCATATTTTTATTGACAAGCATAAAACTTGACGAGTGTAGACATGATATGATATTTCAAAATAATTGCGTTAAAAACAAAACATTGTAGTCAAAATTATTAATTTGGAGAAGAACATCAACATTATAACAGACAATAAAACAATCAAACAATAATAAGAAAAAATACATATGTTAAAAAAATATTCTTTAAGCAAACAATTTAGAACTTTGTAGAATCCCGGTTCTTAAAAAAATGACAAAAAGTAAGTCTGAAATATTCAAATTCTAATTTTTCATCACTTCGCACCAGAAAATTTATTTGAGTAGGCAGTTGGAGCGATTGACCTTAAGACAGGACAGCCTAATTGACATTATTGTTTAATATTAATTAGTGCGAAGAATATTATCTTATAAATTAGGACATTTGATGATAATATTTGACCTCTTCTGAATAAAGGGTCTATGAAACGGTGTAAAGATAATTCTTAACTCTATAATTAAAGGATGAGAAATATAAATAGCACACGAGATTTCTGACTTCTTAGTTAGATATTATAGTTTGGTGCTTTAAATCTTGCTTTTCTGGACAGCCTTTCTTTTCTTAGTGTGTGGATAGCATTGTTCGTACAGCTGACCTGGTTTTTAGAATGTAAATGCATGACTGTGTGCCTAGCCTTCATACGAGGAGAGTCGAAATTTGTTCCAGAATATGTACACATGTATATAAGCCAAAAGCAAAGAATATTATTTTTTAATTGACATTGTTACCACATGTGTTTTTATTTTCCCTGTTTGGTTCCATAGATCCATGTTGACATCCGTGCATTAAAATTAGTCCTTTGAATATAGGAGATACGCTATTAGGTTTATCAATATTTATTTTACCCTCTAGGAAGGCGAGCCTGCGCCCATACAGAGACTGCTTTCAATGAGCTAACGTGCTTCATGATAAAAACATTCATTCACCCTTATGACCTCACTGAAAAACAACCTATTTCCTCAGTCCACCCTTACTTCAGTGGCCATTAATCTATCTCCCCCCCCCCTTTATACAAACCATTTGAACGGTTGAAATCTACTTTTTTGTTAAAAATATTCCATTTAACAATTTCAAAATAAAGGAACATAAAAGGAATGATCAACTTCTTTCTCAAATAATGACCCAAGTTTAACAAGCATATACTCAAATAATCTTAAAATGTTGACTAATGTATAATGTATATGTAATATTAAGTAACGCATTGAAGTTGCTCACCTGCGACGTAAAAGCTCAGGACGGCAAAGCGTGCAATTATAAGAAACACTATTATAAGCAAGACATATAGAATACCAGGTATGTGATAGTTAAAAAGTAGCGCGGGCACTTAATAAAAAGAATGTACAGATGACATCAAAGTCTTTTTATGATCACATTTTATATAAGATGTCGCTCACAAAACCTCAATCAACAATAAATAATTAAAATATGTTGTTTGTGTATTTATTTAATTTTAAATTATTGTTGCAATAAATAAAATCAAAACATATAACACAGTCAATATATTTTATTTAAACTTCAGATTAGACCTAACTTCAAACATTGTCTTATAACAATTGGCTTCTGTTATAAGTTTATCAAGATATAAATAGCTCTTTAAAAAATATTTCTAATTTCGCACTAAGGTAATGCTAATAGTATGAAATACAAGGCTTAACTTAGTAATTCAATAAATTTGATTATTTGACGCAGATCTTATTAAGTTTAGTGTTCTGCTATATTATTTTTTATTAGTGGTAAAATTTCGATAAGAAGGTTGGACAATATTCATTTCTAAAGCATCAGTGAAAACAAACTGAGAAAATATTATTCAGGTTAGTTGAGTTAATAACTAAAACGAGTTCACGATCAATAAAGCAAGATGAATATAAAAAAATATTCAAACATAAGTAGATTTCTATAAAGTAATAATACTAAATCTTAATATATTTAAGTATCGTAATTTACTAGTTTGTATTTGGGTTTTTAATTGTTTGACATTTTCTATGTTATTTAAATATTGTTTGATCTTTTATATATCTATAGGACAAATGGTATTTTTTATTTATTTTAAAAATTGACGTATTTAAATATATTGGGTTGAAGGATAGATAATTGCTAAAAGGATATTAATATCATATTTGGATTCATTGGGTATTATTTCTTATTTCATTAGCTCAATCAAGTGAGTTCAATCAAAATTTGTCGATCAGGGATATTCAAGTTTCATATGATATCTCAATTCCATAAAAATAAAGCAATTTAGAATATTTATTTGATACTCAGAACATTGTTTTGCTAGTAAAAGTTAGATAAAAAATTTGAAGAAAAAAATATTATCATCTAATTCAAATCATATGTATTTTAACGATGTAATAGAGCTTCCCTTCATTTGTTAAAGTTAATACTCCAGTATAAATACAATGTTTGAGGCAAATTAACTTTATATTTCATCTACCTTATCAGAATATTGGTTTACATTTTTTAGGGTTTCAGAGAGTGAAAAATCAATTCACCCATATTGGCATATTTTCGTTCGACTAAATGGATCTGAAAAGTAGTTTTGATTAATTCTTATCTATTGATCAAGTGTGTTGTCCGAAAAAGAGAATTAAAGTTGCCATGATCCGTGGAAGATATTTACCAATTTTACCTTTGACACCTCAATGTCTGTTGACATTCTTTTCACACAAATGAGGTTGAAAGAAGGGGCATTCCAGTCTTGACTGTGATTTCTGATATGACGCCATCAAATGTTGGACTTCGTAACTCATTGGAAGTCTCAAAAGATTTATCATATTTTTGGAATCCTTCAGATACATCAAACATAATTTGTATGTTTTATGAAGTCTCTCATTTGATCAAACTCTTAAGAAATCACCTTTTAGACAGAGTTCTTTATTGGCTTGAGGGATCGACCATTATTAAAATATTTTTAGGACTTAATAAAAAAAATCTCCAATAATTCTAAATAGTTCATAAGATTAAGGAAATTCATTAATAATGTCAGAGCCATCAAAAGCAAAGAGTTTGTCTAGCGACACAACTGTTGAACCACACGACAACTTCTGCTATTAACTATATTTTTCTGAATAAAAAGTCTCAATAAGATTTTATCGCTACACTTAACTCTGGGGTAACATGTACTACACTACTAAATCTGAATGTCTCCGGGGCAGTTTTTAAAAGAAGTTTGCGAGTATTAATTTAAATTTATTATTGTTTATATTTAATTTGATGGATATTAGTTTTATTTCAGTTGATCAATCTTAGTTTTTATTTAAATTCATTAATATTTCTTAAATTCATACTCTACTCATTTTTTATTAAACTTATTTTTAAGTTCAACAGTAATATTGTCGGTCCAACTAATACTGTCCAACAATTATATAGGAGCATAAAAAATAGATGTCCAATATTCAATACTTAAATCATATTATTCAACTTTTATTTATAAAGTTTCCGTGAGAGTTAATTGTTTTTGTCCATAAAGAAGATGTCCTTATTATAGTTGGTACAACCCCCCGCCATTTCATAATGTATAAACCATATAAACTTAGGTTCCGAAATATTTTTCGTGTGACGTCACGTCTGGCAGAAAACATAAACAAATAACTTTTACTATATATAACATCACTACTCAAATTATCATTAGTGCATCGTACTCTTACAAAAATGGCTTCAATTAATATAAAAAAAGAAAAAAAGACAGTGTGCAGTTACTGTTTGTCCTTCATTGGATCCCAATGCTCACAATGTATTGTACCACTCGTTTCCAACCAACATCAAACAGAGAAAAGCTTGGACCATCGCATGCAAAAGAGGAGATTCGACATTTCAGCCTGCATCATCCTTTATGTGTAGTCTGCACTTCACTGAAGAAGACTATGAGAGAGATCTAATGCATGAGCTTCTTAACCTTCCTATTAGAAAGAAAATCAAGAAAGGAGTAGTTCCGACACTTAATTTAAATGAAAAAATTGAAACAAACTTGTCGGAATATACGTCCATGGAACCATCTTCCAAAAGGAATGATAGAATATTAAAACGAAATTATCGTCAGATTACTCAAGAATGCTTAGATAAATATGAATCTTCTAATTCATCGTTACCTCCTCCTTCAAAGCATCCTCCAAGTCCACAAGTATTACTTCCAAGTTCATCAGAAGATACCTGTCATGACAAAAGAGTTTCTAAATCAATGTCTAAGGTGCCGTCAGTTCCATTGGAAGCTCTTAATAAATTTGCTCAAATTCGTGTATTTCTCCAAATAAAATTTGAAAAAAACCGCATTCAAGAGCAAAAAGCTAGACATAAAAAAGTTTAAGAGAGAAACGAAAAATGAAACAGTGGATTAATTAAATGCTCCAATAAATTATTTACTTTTTCCTAAATATGTATTTCTAATAACATTTATGTAATATATGATTACAAACAGTATTTTGTTTTGTAATAATTTGTAAATTATATATATATTTTTTTTAATATGTATTTCTAATATATTTATATAATATATGATTATAACCATATTTTGTTTTGTATTAATTCATAAATTATATACTTTTTTCTAAATATGTCTTTGTAATAATATTTGATTATAAATAGTATTTTGTTATAATTTATTTCATTGTTTTTTATGTGCTTTAACATATAATGATTGAAGAGTTTGCTTTTTCATGAAAATATTTTGGATAATATCAGCAACTTTAAATCATCAAAATTTTATGATTACTCACAAAATTTAATATTTTTCCATTTTCTAATAGAATTGTGATAATTAATTCTTCTATGATCTAATTAAAGGCTAAATTCGATTATATTTAACATATTTTACTTATACAATATACCCTCTTTTGCCATACGTGACGTCATGCTCATGAGGTAGGTTGCGTGGCGGTGTATTTTTTTTACTTTCATTGGTTAAAATGGCTCTACCTTACTTTTAACTACCTTGAGTTGGTATATATTTCTTTATCATACATTACAGGACTTACGAAGTAAAAAAGCAGGTGATGTAAGCAAATATCCAATTATGTCAATTCGCTTCTTCACATTACTCACTTTATTATTTACATTTACATCACTGGAGAGTTTGTTACATTTATTCCTTTCTTTTCTACCTTACCTTGTATTATTCATCTTATTATAAGCGATAATTCTTACAAGAACATAAAATCTTCGATTCTTTCTAATTATATAAATGACAATTGAAATATTCCTTTTAAAATATTACTGATTTTTTTTGTAAATCATCTCAATATTTAATTATAAGAAAATTAAAAAAATATCCCCAGCTAGCACGGCAGATGAAGTCGGACCAATGAAGACTGAGAGCCCTCCCGGGATTTATTAAAGTTTATTTAGTTAAAATTCTTAATGTAACATACCTTGTATTCTATATACCTTGATTATAAGTATCGTGGCGAAAAACCTTGTGAAATAAGCACGCTCGTAAATACAGATAAAAGTATCTGGCTCCCTGTTTTCTTTCGGATATAAACTTAAACAAACTCTATGAAAGCATACTCCGAACGGTCTCTAAACTAGGACATGATTAAGCAAACTATTTTCCATAAAGGACGAGACATGTATGTATAACAATAATAACGGCATGATATTAATGTCAACCTTCCACACACCAGTGATTCCATTAGTAGAGATCCTAGAAAAATATACTTCGGCATGATGAAGGTGGAAGATATGAAGAAGGTAAATGTTATGTCGACATTTATTATGATAAAGAGTCGAAGTCGTCTAGTATCTGCAAGTCAAGGATTACTAGAAACTACCTGAAAAGGAAAGGGAAAATTGTAGCTGCCAAGTAAATGCCATCATACGTTGATTAACATAGCAATAAATTAAGAGTTTCATATCTATTTTTTTTAGCTTAATGAGTCATTTTCACATCAATAATTTATAATTCAATTATTAAAAAAATAGCTATTATCTTTAACTAAAATGAATAAGGAGTATGATATATATTTTAATACTTTTTATTTATCAACAATAGTTTCCACAACAGTAAATATAATAATATTTACAAACGATACAAAGTTTAACAGTTACAAACAAGTAATTTAAGATTATATGTTTTCATTGTGAAATAGACTGAAATTAAGAAATTTTTCTTTTCAAATTAAACTTCATATGTGACGATCTTTGTTTCTGTGGAACAACACTGCCTCATTAAACGTCTAGTTTTGGAGGTGCCATGAGTTTCAAATCGGAGGAGGTTACAGCGAGGCTGGCGTTGCGTTTGAAGGCGGCTCCGGTTCGGCTTGAGGTTGAGTTAGATTTTTTCATCCACGGAAAGATAACATTCCGCCACCGCGACCCTGATAGTATTTGTTCATTCCGCCCCTATTACAATATGAAGAATTAATAATAGGCATATAGGTGATATTAAATTTAACGTCATGGCGTAACTGTCTATCCTGTTTTATCACTACATTAACATCATTTAATTAAAAACAGATGATGCTTTTTATTACTAAAAAAACCCAATAACATAATAAACGATACGTATAGCTACGATACTATTAAAACTAGACAATAATACACTCAACATATTTAATGTTTAGCTAATACTTATTCACTTATTATTGCTTTGATATTGCGATAAAGTAAAAATCTATATCAAAAAATAAAACAGTTATGATTAATATTATATATATATATATATCTGTTAAATCATTCATATTTTAAATTGCTTTAAGATTTGAAAAATAGTACATTTATTTTTGATGAATAGTTAGAAACTCTTACTTTGACATGGACATCCATCCCCAATAGACTCGATGCTCGAGCTAAAATACGGAAAATCCCCAGAGCCTTCTTCGCTATTTATAAATGCAGCGTATTCCTTATTCTCCAAATAACTCAACCGTGGTCCGAAAAGCTCTGACAAATTGGGATAAGATCCTCCCTATAGCTCTTGTATTGATCTCCGTCATATGAAAAATGTCCATTATTTCACCCTTGGAGCAAGGCAGCTTAATAGCCACTGCACGGTAGCAGTCCACGGGAAAGGCGGCATAGCAGTTTTGGATGGACTTCTTTGGTTGGACCTCATAGGCCAAATTCTGTCTGTTGAAGGAAGAGAGAAACCATTTTGGAGACTTCATTTTTAGATGATTTAGAATGTGCGTTCGGACGCGGGGCGTCGCAGTGGCCGTTAGTGTTATAAAAAGGACTCGGGGGAAATAACTTCTGAGCTTATGGAGAAGCTAGTAGTCCGGGTGAAAGTCGTGTTCCCACTGAGACACAAAGTTGGCCTCGTCAATAATGAATCGCTTGAGGGGTGCCCCGAATAAAGGCTTCGAAAAACTCCATTGAGCTTCTAAGAGACAAATACCTTCTCGTAGAGGAGTGTGATTTGGGGCGTGAGGAGACAGAGCTTTTCGTATATTTTCCGCTGCCGGCCATAGTCGTCCCAGATGAGATGATCTGCAAGGATTCCCAGACCGTTGAGATTTGTGACTTTATCATATATGAGGGATACCAGCAGGGATAGGACTACAATGACTCCGCCCTGGACCGTGGCAGGTAACTAATAGTAGAGACTCTTTCCGCCCCCACGGGCATAAGGATAAATGTGTCATTGTTCAAGAGGGCTGCATTAATGGCAGACAGCTGATTGGGACGAAAACTGTCGATACCAAAGTGACCCTTGAGCTTCCCAAAGAGATCGTACGAGAAGGGATAGTCCCTCTTTGGTATATTATTATATCCCTGTTTATAACCAGGAGCAGAGCACTAGCACACCACTTTGAAACACATAATATAAAAAGCTTAAATAACATTACACAACCACGTTTTTGGAAATAAATATTACAACTGAATTAATTAATGAAGTACACAAGGTGTGCATAAAGGGAGTACTCGTTTATGACGACATCCTTCCAGCTAGCTTCTAGTATTCCTTGCTGCAAGTGTACCAACATTTTTTTCTTCTTTTTTTTAACCAATCAGATTTGAGAGTATGCAAGGAAATTTTCCACACTAAGTCCATCATAAGTAGGGATCGGAAAAATATTTAAAAGAAAACACCAAAATATTTAAATATTTATTTACTAAAAATGAGAAAATATTTAAAAGAAACATCGAAATATTTAAATATTTATTTACTAAAAATGACAAAATATTTACTGACAACAACAAAATATTTATTCTGCGTAACCGGAACATACTATAAAGTTTACTGGTATTCGAACTATCTACAGGCATTATGAGCTGAAAACAAAATCCAGTCATACAAAACGAAAATCTCACCGATAAAAGCAGTGGCTCACCAAATTTTTGCAAGATTTTATGATGTGAGCCGGTGGCGGTTGTCGGAGAGAAGAGTCTTATACATAGAGAAGGAGCGTTCAACATCGACACTTGTGACAGGTGCAAATTTGTATTCAGCCGCCGTTTGTGGAGACATGCCGTTGGGGATAACTTCTTTGCCTTCTGAGATCACGGACTCAATAGAACGTAGAACAGCGATATCGGGATTGCGGGCAGAGACAGATTTATACTTTTCTTTTATTGTTTCACTTTTTATGCCTGGTAAGCTGTAAATAGCAGCCTCAGCTGTAGAGACGGATGCAAAATATTTTGTTAGGCTCGATCCTTGTCTCTCAAGATCTTGAATGACTCGTGGAAGGAAGTGTAAATTAGCAGCAATATATGATAGGCCTGACTTCATTTCATAATCGCCAATAATAAATTGACATCTTTTGATGGCCTCCGAATCATGTGGGCTAAATGATTCGATCACAGTCTTCACTGCGTCAAGGTTCTCAGCATAGAACAATGCGGCGTTCACCCATGTTCCCCAACGGGTTAGTATTGGATCGGGAGGCAGTGGAAGATTTGGGTTGAAATTTATCCATGCTAGAATCCGTGATGGAGCCTTCAGGAACACTTTCTTTGTAACTGAGGTCAATTCGTTCACTTTCGGAAAATATTTCCGAACACATTCAGCGATTCGATGAAAAGCGTGGGCGAGATATGTCACATGAAGAAGATTAGGATAGAAAATTTTCAGTTGACCAACAGATTTCAGCATGTAAGCAGCATCAGAGAGCATCAGTTTGACGTTTTCAGCCTTAACTTCCAAAATATTCATTACATCATTTATGGCACGAGATACTGTCTCAGCATTGGTTCTTTCCAATATTATATTATATAATGTGCCAGTTCGGCTCGATTGGATGAATCTGCAGCAAGTTTTTCGACAACCACGTTTAGAATGTATCGTCCTTCTACGTCCGTAGTTTCATCGATGGCGAGCCAGATGGGTTGATCTTGAATATGAACTTTAATTTTGGTGAGCACATCCTGATAGAAGATGTCCAGGTAAGTCTTTCTCAGAGTGCTTTCGTCAGGAATAGATACAGCACAATGCTCTTCAAGAAATTGACAAAACATGGGAACCTGTAATTTGTGCCATGGGATGTTCGCAGCCAATAAAGCTTGACAGATTTTTTTGTTGAGGTCAAACGACTTGGACTTCTTGGCGCTTCTCTCAAAAACGTGTTCAAGCTGTGCTTGAGAGCTGCTTCTTTTCGTCTTGAGTTGCATATTCTTCTTGTGTTTTGCGGACTCAATATGTTGTTTCACTTGACCTTTCTGCCGAGATTCGAAGCTGGATTCACAATGGTGGCAAAAAGCAGTCTTCATGTCGACAAACTTGATGTCATCGTTGCTTAGGCTAAGCTGTTGAAGCCACTTGTGTTGTAAACTGCTTCCTAACATCTCTGCTGGATAAATGTTTTCTCGCCTCAACAGTCAAAATCTTTGCAAAGGTTACAAATCCAAATATGAAATAAGAAACACAACGCAATACAAAACTCCTGGCACCATTAGAATATATTTAGATAACAACTGTCTGACTTTTGCTCGGAGAGCTAACGTGAGAGGTTGAAGTCTCCACAAAAACGGATGAATACTGTATATTGTCAAGTTTTCCTCCAGCGTGAAACTGGAGACAAAAGTTGGTAAAATATTTTTATGCTCATGTAAAATTGGTATTCAAGACAAAAATACGTGCAAAATGAGCAAAATATGTTTAATAAATAAACTTTTAAATAAATTTTTAATATATTTTTTTACTAAAATTGCTTATTAGTTTAAAATTTAAATAAATATCGCTAAATATTTAATACAGAATTAAAAAACAGGAAAATATTTAAAACAACATAAAAACAGGAAAATATTTAAAACAACTTAAAAAACAGGAAAATATGTAAAAAAATATTTTATATTTTAAAAAATATTTTTCCGATCCCTAATCATAAGGCAAGTTGACAAGAGTGTTTATAAACTCACGCTAAAAATGAGTGCGATGATACAGGCGTGTGCTAAAGGACCATGTCATGAAGCGTGCGATTAAGGCGTGTGCAAAAATAACACACACAACAATATGACTGGACACCTGCTAGAGATATTCGTTGAAAACCATGGTTCCCAGAAATGCACACATAAATACACACTGAACAAGATGGATTTTAAGTAATTTTATGAAGTATATTTATGATGATTCATGGATTAGACCCATTTATTTCTTATATATTTGTTATGATATCTACTCATCAATTGATTGAAACCCTTTAGGTTTCAATTTCTTTATAACAGAGATAGTATAAGGTACTTTTCCATTAAAATCTTATGATAAATTTATATCCATACGGATATAAATAAATGTAATCTTACTGCCTCAAAACAATTTTATCTAATACGTGCTTCGAAACATCAAAACGCTTAACTAAGGAGGCTGAATATGTTTGTTTTTTAATAAATATATCCTTTAACTTCAGCATTTACTCATTTGTATACAAAGCATAAAAGCTTTTTGAGACATCAAAACACAAGTGATCCCTTTATATGGTATACAAAGCATGTCATATATACCACCTGGTATATACTTGATACATCATCCCATACAAAATATGAAAATATGAAAAATATGTTTTGGGGGATTTGCATGTGTCTCATAAATTATAGGATGTTAAAAAACAGACTAACGTTTTGAGAGCAATTGAAATTAAATTAATTAGCTATTGACACGGCAAATTGATCCTTTTATTATTAGTTTAAATTAAATAGCCTGTGTTAGCATTATTATTTTGGTTCATGTCAGAGTGGTAATTGTAATTTTTGTAATTATTAGAGAGCTGAAAAAAAATGTGAAACACATAAAATATATTT
This sequence comes from Caligus rogercresseyi, assembly GCA_013387185.1. NCBI lineage: Eukaryota > Metazoa > Arthropoda > Copepoda > Siphonostomatoida > Caligidae > Caligus > Caligus rogercresseyi. The sequence continues at coordinate 16,444,675 of CP045896.1, forward strand.
TTCACATATTCTCAATTTTTTACCGAATAAAAACATTTTTTTCGAAGTGAAGAAAAACACATTTTTCTTCATAATATCCCTCAAATAAACAATTTTTTTCTCTTTTTAGAAAAATTGTTGAACTTATTTTCATTAACTCTTGCAACATTTTTATAATTTTTTCCTTTATTCCCTTCTTTTGTTTATTTTGGAAGGAAACAATGCACGTCTAAATTTATGGCGCATTTGAATAAATATCTCGCAACAGATAGTTATATGCATTTTTGTTTCATGAAAGACCTCGACAAATCCCCATTCCAATTACCCTTTTATTGATCCACAATTTAACTCTTTTTTAAAGCTAATATATATTAAAACTACTTGTTCATTGACATAAAAAATATTTGATGAACTCACTCAATACAGAAATATGGCAGCTTCATTGTCTACCCGTCTAAACTGGCCCAAGGATATGAATGAGGAGACTGATTATCCCTTCAAAATTATTGACTTCCAAACTGTTTTCTGTTAGGTTTGTGAGAAGGCCAAATGTCTAAGTTTGCCCAGCATTCTACCAGAGCGAGACACGTGCAAAACTGCGAGCTCAAGAGGATAATGATCCAAACCCCAGCTAGAAGACATGAATCGGCCGCCTAAGAAGTCGAAATCGCAAATTATATCTAAGGAATTGTGCAAGGCCTTTTTGTCCAGTAACATTCGTTGGAAAAAGCTGAGCAATCCGATCCTCAAGAGTTTTTTTTGGAAAATAACATGGCTATATCAATACCTGACGAGTCATCTCTGAGGAAGACATATTTGCCTGAAGTTTTCTCAGAAATCATGGAAAAGATCCGTCTGAGCTTTACGGTCAGCCTTCGTGGATCAGCCTTGATGGTAACATTGATGTAATTAGGTGCGAAGTCGTCAACGTCCTAATTGGGCGTTTAGATGAGAACTTCTTTCGTGTTCCATTTGTGGTGAAATGTTCATTCGTCCCCACTTCTGACACAAACACCATGGCAAGGATCATCAATGATACTCTCAGAATGATCGATTCTCAGTTTGTGGCAAGCTTTGTAAAAATTCTCGTGACTGATGCAGCTGAGTATATGAGGAAGAGTGGACGAGACCTTAGGGTTTTTTATCCGTCTCTAATGCATGTGACATTTATTTGTCATTTGCTCCATCGTGTGGCGGATAAGGTCAAGTAATATTTTGCGGACGTAAATAGTCTCATTTCTTCAGTAAAGAAAGTATTCTTCAAAGCCCATTTCGACGAGCAAAATTCATAAAATGTTGCCCTGGGCTAGAGCTTCCCCTGACCAATTATGACCAGATAGGGAATCTGGATCCGGGAAGCTGTTTGATATGGTCAGAATTTCAAGTAAATCAAAGCAGTCGTGGATATGTTTGACCCTGACGATGCCAAATGTGTATATCCGTAGTCGGCGGATTTTAAAATGAAAAGCATCCTAGTTGACTTAACATTTATTGTGAGTCATTTATCGATTCTGCCAGATTCAATTACCAGCTTAGAGATCGCTCGAATTACACTTGAAGATGGACTAAGAATCTTTGAAAATGCTGAGGAAAGGATCTGCAAGATTCAAGGTGACGCCGGAGAGGTTTTTAAAACTAAGTTGAATTACGTTGTAAATAAAAATCCTGTGTGCCAGCATTGAGACAGGTACAAGATGTGCTCCTAGGTAAACCTAGAGCTGTTCTTCTAGATCGAATGAGCCCAAAATTTGGCAGAGATTATTGTATGTCACTGTTTTTATGAAAGAATAAATTCACATTAAATCAAATTTGGAGTCTATATAATTAACATTTTTTGCTCATTTGGGTAAAATAAAAAACACTTTTTTGGCAAAAATCATCACTTTTTTCCGCTCTCTATTAATTATTATTGATAATAGCGGATGTTACCCGGCGCTGCCCGGGATTTTCCAACTTGAAAATAGTCTTTGGAATAGAAAAAAACATGATTTTTCATATTAAAATTAGTTCCTTAAAAATTCGTCATCGCGTCTTCATTGTCATTTCTTCCATTTTATATTCTTTAAGGCTTGGTATTTAAACATCATGAAAAGTTGTAATATTTAAGTCCTTTCTAAAGAACATAGAGTGCCGAAGATATGTATGGTAGCGCTGAGTATTTGTTTGGTCTCCGTTGATGGGGGAGGGAACAGCTAAAGAAGAATATAATGAAAGATTTCGACTTCATATCTTATCAAGAAAAGTTGAGAGTAATGTGACATCACTCTCCATCCTTAGGCATTATTAAAATGTGATTAGCGCGAGGTTGCGCTATAAAAAAGTTGTTATTTTCTGCAAACTTAAATGGGGGGGGGGGGAGACAGGGACAGAAATAACTTATTTTTAAGTAATCATATTAAAAATACATTTTCCGGTAAACATCCTCTTAAACAAAAACACGTCTTACCACCTCAAAATCATTTGATCGAAATCTAACTAGGCAATTTTAAAAAATCGACAAAAAATGTTTGGGGAATAGAATAAGCAAGGCGATGACGAATTTTCCGGGAGTTTACAGCCCCACTAAAACACTCCCTGAGCTCTCAAAACTATTTATTGAAAATTTCATCAAGATCTAATGAAACGCTCGGGAGATACAAGGAAACGAACGAACAGATTTTTAAAATAAATATAAATAATATTTATTACCCCTTAGGACCTAAATAACGAACAACCTATTCTCTCTACGTCGAGTGATTATTTTATAGCTATATGTTTCTGATTCTCGTTTTCCCTTATCACTGATTTGACAGAGATGGTATACTACTTTTGAGTCAGTCTGCTCTTGTCTCTAGCTATGAATGATTTTCTATTTTCTTGATTACTACTAACTTATAATTTAGTAGATTAATGTACTTATTTAAATATAAGGTATATATTATTATTATACTGTTCAAACTAAATATAAATGGGAGGATTTATATATCCCTTTGTTTTGTAGAAGCCTCTTTCCAAATATTATTATACGCGGAGGCATTATTGGATATCATATATATAGAAATATATATATTTAACCATATTTTTTTTGGCTTTAGGAAGAAAAAAGCCTTTGAAGAGTATTGATATGGATTATATGTTTCACTCTATGTGTCTGCAAATAATAGTCAGATGTCTCATAGCAGAGCTCTCAAATCCAAGACTATCAAGTGGACTCCAATCTATACAATTTCATATATTGAAACATAATATAAACGGGGAATATAGTGATCAACCACAGAATCTTCAAATATTAAAGATATTGAGGCTTATGTCTATGATGAGTATAAGATTTTTAGACCTTCATACATAGATGTAATATTACTCAAAATGATAAGAATGGTCTTTAATACATATATTTGGAAGTTATAAAGAAGGTATAATATTCTCTTTGATTATTATTTGTTGGATATTACATCTTATATTTGGAAGTTTTATTAATGTATTTTATTTATAAAAGTATGTTAGGCTTTTTTGTATAAATACATTTAGCATTTATAAATTATTTGAAACTTTATTATGAATACTTTTTTATCAATAATTACATGCGGATCTACAAGAAATATAAAGAGAACAGTAAGCCTTCTCCACCCTAATGTTTAATTATGAAGGAATCTTTTTGAATGATAAAGAGAAAAATAGTAATGTATATCATAACTACGAGGAACACCAATTAATCCCCCAATTATATGTCGTAATTTAAGTTCAATTTATCTTTATTGCTCATTTGGGGAAAAGGAGGGGACTATCTCTTTTTTACTTGAAACATCTGCAAAAAATGAAGGAACATTAAAACCATTCGATACAAATACAAAAAAAATGAAACTTAATTAATGTGTATCACTTTACTGCACTCCACTCTTCCTATTCTATGTATGCCGTCTAATATAAAAAACTTTCGGTTGTCTGAAAAGTTTCAAGTAAAATATGTTTTTGTGTGCGAAAAGAATTATTTATCGATATTTTTTCTATTAATAAATTAATTGCTTTTCAAATAATTATTTGTTGAATTACACATTGAAAGGAAATATGAAAAAAATTAATTAATATTTGTATATATAATAGAAATTTCTGATAATAAGTAATGATTTCTTATTGAACAAAGTAATATTCACAATGCGCTAATATGCACCTATTAATGTCAAGTTATAAAGTTATTATTATAAAGTATATATAATTCTTAAAGAATGTACGAATGAAATCACGCCTTTGGACCAATATAAAAAGTATTTTGGTATCTAAAAGTTGGAACAGGGATGAAAGATTCCATAGTTGTTGTTTTTTGTAGACAATAACCAAAACTTCAGTAGAACTCTTGCATAAATATAAGTAAATTTATACGTTAAATAAGAGCGTGTGATAGCCGTGAGCGTTAAGGCGTGTTCAAATCTCAATGTTGAGTGCGCAGATTCGAATCCCGAAAAGGGATGGTCATTTTTGGTCTACCTCATTGATAAAATCCTAAGTTCGATAGACTGATTTTAATGCTATAATGCTTATTTATATCCTGTTGGATGTAATTTTATCGAAACAATATTGGCACAAAAAAGGGTGTGATAGCCGTGAGCGTTAAGGCGTGTTCAAATCTCAATGTTGGGTGCGCAGATTCGAAGCCCGAAAGGGGATGGTCATTTTGGTCTACCTCATTGATAAGAATGTAGGTCCGATAGACTAATTTAATGCTATAAAGCTTATTTATATCCTGTCAGATGCTATTATATATAACCGAATAGGCACAATAGAGGGTGCGATAGCCGTGAGCGTTAAGGAGTGTTCAACTGTCAATGTCGCGGGAGTATTCGAATCCCGAGAGGGGATGGTCATTTTTGGTCTACCTCATAGATAAGATTCTAGGTCCAATAGACTAATTTTAATGCTATAATGCTTATTTATATCCTGTCGGATGCAATTTGATTTACAAAATAGGTTCTAGAACGAATTGAAAGTTGATTCTCGAAGGATTTTAAGGTAGTGTATCAATTGTCATATAAATATAATAATAAAAAGCCCAAAGAACCTTGAACACTCTTTTCATTGGAGTTGATCAACAGGAATAACAAAAGGAGGTTCTTGCAAAATCATCAATATTTTAGCATTTTCTTTTTTTGCAATAATCGGAGAAATGGTGCATTTATTGCCAGGATTGATGAAACAAAATAAGTACTTGTTATTTGCCTGAGTATAAGCAGATCCTTTATTCAACTTATATTAATAGATTAATAGAATGGTCTCGCAAATAACATGGATGGAGACCAGGCTTGTGAACGGAACGCAAAATTGAACGGCGTTCAGCTGAACGCACGTTCAATGAACGGAACGCTGAACGGAACACAACTTTTTTTCCCCTGGGTTAAAAACATTTTATTCGGTTAAACTGCAAACTTTTGTACAGTGTTAAATAAATACACTAAAGTTATATACAGAAACAGAGTAAAACTATTCAGGGCAGTTGCGAAAATACATAAATGAACATTGTAGTTCATATTTACTGCCCTGAAGAATAACCTTATATAAAAGGACAAATCATTTATTGGATTGGTTTACAAAAAGCACGATGTCTTCTTAAAATCCTTTTGATGGTACTTATGTAGAGCTTTGATCTTTCAGGTACATATTTAATTATATCACCAGCCCACTTCCACGTTGGTGCTCCTAAATCCGATTTTTTAACGCTGAACGTTGAACGCAAAAAAAAAAAAAAGAGTTTTGCGTTCAGCGTTCAATCTTTCCAAATATTTCAATGTAGTTTTGATTAAGTATTTTTTTTTGGGATATAAACAAGGGGATGAAATATTATGAGAAGAACTTATAAACTACTCTCCCAAGAAATCTCTATAGAATAGTGAAGCACTTTTTTCAAATTTTACCCAAAGGAATTTTTCGAAATACTCTTTTCAAAAAAAAAAAGTTGTCACTTTTTTCGGAGATTCTTTTCTAAAAAAAACGTCATCATTTCTTTTCTAAAAAAACGTCGTCACTTTTTTTGGAATTTATTTTCTAAAAAAACGTCATCACTTGTTTTCTAAAAAAAAATGTCACCACTTTGTTTGGAAATTCATTTCTTTAAAAAAAAACGTCATCACTTCTGTTCTTTAAAAAAAAACGTCGTCACTTATTTTGTTTTGGAAAAAAAAGATCCTCTTATGTTGTGAATATAGACGTTCTGCAAACTCCAGGTTGGGAACCTCTGGGTTAGATCCAGTCAACAAATTTATATCATTTGAAAATCGGTTCGGGCGCATTTTATTATAAAAACCTTAAATAGTACTTCCATTTTTTTAAACTACACAATGTTATTTTTAAAAAAAATTGAACGCTGAACACTAACGGAACGCTGAACGCAAAAACATTGAACGGAACGCTATTTTTTTTAACGCTGAACAGAACGCTGAACGCAAAAAAAGCTGAACGCTCAGAAGCCTGATGGAGACACATTAGAACATCTGAATTGATGTTTGCACCTCAACAACAACAACAGCCGGTAGTGAAATGATTCTTTATTGCACACTGCCAACTGATATTTTTTTTGTTCTCTCTCTTTTTCCTTCAACCAACCACGTTTTCAAAAGATTCCCTGTTTTCCTTACCTCTTTTGATCAATTGGACCTTCTCCTCTGAATATGCGAAACCTGAACCCTCAACATTGAGAGTTGATCCTTCTTGTCCACGGAGCTAGCGCACTCAAATAGTACTTCTATAAATTTATATTTATAAATAAAGATTACAAACGCTATCAAAATAGGGATTTCAGTAATAAATGGTGTTTGTGTAGCATACCTATAAAGTGTGACGATAGCATCAGTAGCTACTATTTTTTAATCCTCCACAAAGTTTGTATTGAAACAGACTATTTATATTTAAAAAGAATAAGACAGTATACTACACGTATTGTTTAAACGGACAATTGTGTTTTATAAAAGCATAAATAAACATTTTAGTTTGAAATTAACTTATTTTTTTAAACATGAAACACTAAATATTTGTATTCTTCAAAAATAGTACAACAAAAACAACACAATCAATTCATTTCACAAACATAAAAAGCACATCCGAGACAAATTTCCTTTTAGTATAATACTAAAAATGTAAGAAAAACTGAATCAGTTCGTCGTTGGAGTCTGGAATATTTTGTACTGTTTTAAAATACACAGACGAGAAGTGTGACACATATTTTATCACAGATGCTGCACGGGTCTATTCTTGGCTCTTTACTTACGGAATCTTCACAAGACAATACCAAATATCTGGCATCCGCTCCAATAATGAAATATCATAGCTTATGTTCTTCAGTTGTACGAAACATTTTGATAGGTTTAGGCAGTTCCTAAATGTGGCGCTTATTACACATTCCTCCACTTGGCATTTACGTATTTTCTTGAATTATATTGCCAAAGAAAATGTATCCTATATGGTATTCGGCTTTTAAATTAATGAGATATGTGCAATTCAGTTTTAGAAAGTTCTTTACAATAATCAGGGCTGGATAGTCACCAATACATGACTAATGTTGTTGATGAGAATATGATTAAATTAGCAGATATTTGTAGATTTGTGAGGGTCTGTTATTGTATGACTGTACCCCCCAGTTTTGGCACTTTTCAAGAATATCGATCATAGTATTGAGGTTGCGTGATGAAGTTTAAAGCTCCAATTGCAAAAGCTATCACCGTAAAAGAAGAAAAAAAAAAGAGGCTTTCATCCTTTTAGGGTGCTATGTATCGGCAATTTATGATGCAAGTCCTTTTTCCTTTGGGCGTTAAGGCCTTCAAAGAAAACAACCCTTATGATTCCCAATAGACCCTTGACATCTCTAGTGATAAAGAATCAAGTCTCCTCTGTTGCCCTCAAATAATTCATAACTATAGTCAGTTGAAATATAACAGATAAAAAACAATATTAAGGGTAGTATTTAATAATATTATTCATATATGCATATTAAACTTATTCTTTGTTATAAAATTCCGATATGTGTTTGAATATGTTATTGAAGTGATCCCCCGAGCTCTTCCCCCTCTCTTTTGCCACAGAAATTCGTTCAAGTGTCCTTGGAGCATGGAATCAAGAACGCCGGCCATCGGCTTAAGCCTCCTCTATTCATTTTTCCAATAATGCTCTACGTTGTTTGTGTGCACATCTGTCCGGAGATCCACGAAGTTTCGTTTGTGGTGTCGATGATTGCCTTAATCGTGGTCAAATGAACTGATTATTCCTTTCCTCTCTTTCTCTCTCTCTTTTCTTTATATCAAAAAACAGGCGATAAATAGAGAAACCAAGAAGAGTGAACGTCCTTTTCCTCTCTGAACGTCCTTTTCTAGCATCAAGAGACGATTGCGGCTTCTACAGATTGAGAAAAATATCCCCTGTGCCGAATATTATTATGCGAAACCCTTTAACAGACTCTCACCAAAAATGGTTCCGATACCGTCTCGCCACGTCCTCTTTATTCCTGAGTAAATCCCATGTGGACCCAAAGAAGCGAGGATGCCATTGGTGTGGGGAGGTCGAGGAGACTTCCTTCCACTTCTTTTACCTTTGCCACAGAATGATCCCAGTCATAAAAGCTGTGGAAGATATTATTCTAGAAGAATTTGGAGTATCATTAACCCCCACAGACTGGCTGGTGTCCACATCACCTACATACGAGGAGGCTTACGAGATCGAACATCTTATATCACGGTGCAGAGGGCTCTCTACGCCTCAAGAACGTGCGGAGGTGGGCTTCCTGTGGGTCTCCAAGATCTCGTCAGAAGAAGCCTGGAAATTCTACGCTCCATCCCCAGGGATGTTTTCAAAACAAACGGGCCCTCTCCCCTTCAAGTGCAAGTGGACTGAATCAAATGACGCATTGGATCTCTCATCTCTGCGAGTCAACTGGTTTTCTAAATCACTATTTTATCTCAAGATATCTCATTAAAAGAAGGATGATAGGTTGGGAGTTCTTTTATTTTTCTTCCGACAAGTTATAAATGCATGTGTTTTTTATTATTATGTTATATTTGTTTTTAACGTAGCTTTATCAAACTTTTCATTTATTTATTCATCCTTTATACGTGCATTTATTCTGTTCGAGATATCTTTTAGATCATAAATAAATATTTTAAATAATAAAAAAAGAGTTACGACAATAGATTGGAGCGTCACCTGGTGACAAAAGTATTTCGACTCAAAACAATGCATGAAATGAAACTAATGATTATTGTTCCTTTGTTATTGTTAGGATAAATAATCGGAATCTATGATAAAACATGTGTCTTTAAAATCTTTCATTTATTGAAGGATTGTTCCATGGAAAATAAAAAGAGATAAACTCCTTGGGCTCCTGAGCAATTTGTATAACCCACAGCACTACAAGCAAGAACAGTTGTGTTTTGATAGATCTTTAAAGTTTATATTGTTTTTATACTTCAAATAAATTATCTCAAAAGACAATTTATTTACAACTCCCTCGATAAATTATGAATGTTTTGAGCCTGACTTTTTTCAGTCAGTTGCACACAGATAGTTCTTACGACGTAACTTTACATATAAGACTCTGCCTAAACCGATACCTCTTCTTTCTTCTTCTTTATGTTCTTATTTTATGGTGATAGCTATTGCAATTGGAACTTTTGGCAATTCATCACAAAACCTCAACCCTTTGGTCAATATTCTTGAAAAGCGGCCACGTTTTTTCATATATTTTAAATTCTGCATCCTCTGAAGTTAACGTGTTCTGTAGGTGTCCAGCAGCCTATGGGAAGGATTGAAGAGTTGTTTATTTAATTTCTATTTTGGATATCTATTGTTAAAATAAGAACTTCCAATCGTTCTGTAATTTGTTTTTCTGTATTCCCGTATGCTATTAAAGTAACATCATCAGCATATAGATATACAAAATGTTTTGTTAAACCTAATTTCACTCCAAAAAACCCAAACGTGTGGTTCAATATAGCGTCCAATTGTTGCAATGCAACAAAATAATAAAGGAGACACAAGGCAACCCTACCCAAAACTTTGTCATTTTGAAAGCCGTTGATCAAAACTTTAAAAGAACCATTTAATAAAAGAGTCCGGATGGGGTTAAAAAGATAAAGCCATGTAAATAGAGCTAAAAATCCTCACCAGCTATTGCTCCGAATTTTGCTTCTATTCTTTGTAGAATTGATTGATTCACTAATATTTCTTGAGGTATCTGCTAGTTTGGGTTATTTCGAGAAAACTTTCGACAATTGTCCCAACTTTTTATATAACATGGGCTTCATATTTTTTGCAAGTACACCTGCAATGATTTTATATAGAGAATGGTCAGTAGTTTTTGCAATGAGTTATTGCACTTCATTTCCCTCTTTTTGAAATGAGGGAAAGTCACCCTTGGGTAGTACAGCTGATATTAAATATTTTTCGAATCTAAATCATAGTAAATAAAGTATTAAAGCGATCTGTTGTCGATATGCGTCCAAAGTAAATCTGGATTTTTTTATCCTTAAAATATTAATATTATTAAAAATAGAGAGAAAAATGCGTCCTTGAGATCCAAAGTATTTTTATCTATGGAAGATTTTCAATATTGCACATTACTTTATTTATTTGTATATATTTGTATTATTTAAATATATTTTGTATGCCATGTGTTTTGATTTTGCTTCTATCTATAAGCTTATAAAAGTAATTTATGTATATCTATGAAACCAAGAGGGTTAAATATTCCTTTGTGAAGACGGAAGGTATGAAAAGCCTGAGAATAATGCAGTATTGCTCATACCGTTATATTTATTTATAGCTACCCTTAGTTCTTGCTTTCCCTATATAATACAAAAATTCAATTAAAGTGTATTCAAACTTATTTTTCTTTATCTGCAAGATAAGAAATATTAATGCGTAAAATATGTATACATAATACATATATTTAAATGCACAGTAACTTGGGTTATCTACATACTCACTCACAAACATATTTTTTATCACGATTTGACAACCCTGGGATTCTAAAAAGAAATGTTGCGTATTTTTGTTTTATGTATATCCAAATTACGGTTTTTATCTTGAAGCCTTAATAAATATGGGAGGTTTTTTCGTTTGTTTATGTAACGATATCATTCCATTATGTAAAAAATACATACATAACATAATATATACAATAATAAATATAAAGAGCAAGAGGGGTTGTGGTAATAAAATCATGAATAAACATTGTAGTTTAAAATTAACCTCTGAAGCAAGACCCATCACATCATTAAAACATAATAATCAAAATTATATTTGTAGAAGTGAGTATCACGAAATAGAGAAAACAAATTGTTTTGTAAATAGTATATAAGAACATATTTTATTGCACGGCTCCCTCGATGATGTCATTTGAAGTCCTCTTATATCTTCTAACAATGAGTCTCAAACGAGAGTAAAAATGACAGGACCACTGAGGAAAAACTTTGCCGATATCCGCGGCGAAGTCCCATAACGTCACTTGCTTAGAATGTGGAATCTCAGGGCAAAGGCTCCATATCTTACAGCCGAAGAAACAAATATTTTTTTAATGACTCATTACGAATGAGTTTATTCCTTGAACAAGTTTTCCAATTACAACAAGTTGTTACAAATCTACCGATTACAGGCAGTATAAATAAGAGGTCGACCGCTATTGAATGCCTAAGGTACATATTATACTTGCCCGATAGTTTCTTCTATACGTTATTTATATTTGCTGTCGATTATTGATGAAAAAACAAATAAAAAAAATGAAATAATTTAAGAAAAAGAGCTTTATATGTTATGTATATGTATATATTTATTATACATATATATATTGTTTTGATTGACTTGTGACAGGGTGCGTTGTCTAGATAAAAACAAACAAAAATATTTGCCATATGAGGTCGTTTCTTTGCAATTTCGGCCTTCAAACGCTCCAATAACGCTATTTAATATTCACTGTTGATGGTATTTCCTTTCTCAAAATAGTCGATGAATATTAAACCATGCATATCCCAAAATACCGAGGCCATAACCTTTCCAGCCGATTGTTGTGCTTTCGGGCGCTTTGGACGAGGTTCACCAGTTGCTGTCCACTCAAATGACGATCGTTTTGATTCCGGAGGGAAGTGATGGATCCATGTTTCATCCATTGTCACATATCGACGCAAAAATTCCAGTTTGTTACGTTTAAACATGACCAAACACTTCTCAGAATCATCAGCACCTTCCTGTTTTTAGTCAACAGTAAGCAAATGCGGCACCCACTTTGAACAGAGCTTTCTCATAGTCAAATGCTCATGCAATATAAAGCCAACACGTTTTTTTGACATCTTTACAATGTCAGCTAACTCACACAACTTCACTTTTCGATCATTAAAAACGATTTTGTGGATTTTTTTATGTTTTCTGTTGATACCGCCTCATTTGGACGTCCACTGCGTTCTGCGTCATTGGTGTCTCTACGACCACATTTGAAGTCAGCAAACCAACGTTTTATTGTTGTTTCTGATAGAGCGGAATCCCCATAACACTTTTCAAGCCATTGCTTCGCTTGAACAGAATTTTTTCTCCTCAAGAAGCAGTGTAAAATTAAAACACGAAATTATTTTTGATCCCTTGTTTTAAAAATAACAACAGTAGCGTCACTCTTAGCACAATAACTCAAAAACTAATGAATAGAATATTATGAAATTTTAACAGCTGCCTTTTGAAGGTTAGTATTAACTGATAAAAAGGTTATTGCAATAAAATACCGTCATATATGTGTTAGGCACGGGACTTTTCAGCCCATGTGCTATGATGATACAGAAAATTAAAGAATGTTCTACTCAAAAGCCGTTTATCAAATTACAGCACTTTCTATAACACTTTAATTCTGGGAAATAAATGGACTAATCTTGGTCCATTTATTTAAATGAAACTATATTTTCAAAATATGAACATATATTTAAAAGGCCTGAAATATAATCAACAATATCTTAAAAGTAAATATTTGAAAAAAATAGATATTTATATATTGACAACTATTTGTTTTGATAGTTTTGAAGTGTTATATCGACGCTAATATAGGGAGCAAACATAATATTTTTGGGTCGGCCTCTAGTACAATGTGAGTAAATGAAAACAGTTAAGAAAGATTAAGATGAGAGAAAATAATATATTTACTTAGTCAATTCAATTCCAAGCGACTCATATATATATATATATATATGAAAGCTTTTTTTGCAAGTATCTTCCAAAAAAAAAATTATTAATATTGCTACACAACAAAATATTTGAAATTATCATATTACCTCTTACTTATGCTTTGGATCATTTAAAGCAACAAAAAAAAATAGGTCTAAACATCAATGGCAAAAAATGAAAGGATTGAGATAAATTATATATTCATGCAATAATTTTTTTTAAATAGGCTATTGCGGTACGAATTTTAAGATTCATGAAGCATTCAGAAAGGGATTTTATGAGCTATATTCCATATAATTTAGTTTTACCAAATTCAACGCTATGCAGGAAATCATCCAATTGAAGCATATTTACAAATACTATTTGTACATGTCAAAAGGTATAAAAGTTGTTTCCCTTTTTTGTATGGGAATAGTTTTTATTAGAATAAGAGTTTAATGAAATAGTATATTGGTTTTTTTCTTTATACTTTATTATCAAGGGAATGGAAATTCGACTTTGTAGTTCTGAATTGTAAAGCTTAATATCTTAAAGACCTGCCACTAAAGGAAGAAGAGTTGAGGGGAATCAGTCTGGCTGCCTAGGTTCGGACTATTGACCCTGATGTCAAATTCCCAAAGATGAATTGAAACTTGAAACCAAAGAAAATATTTGAACTGGATTTCAATGTGTTTTTGCATTTTTTGTAATAGCTTAATAATGGCGCTCTTTTTAATTGTTTTTTACTGTTAGCCTTTTAGAAGTTTTTAATTGCTAACCTTTTATAGGTTTTAATTGTTAATCTTTCAGATGTTTTTAATTGTTAATATTTCTGATGTTTTATTGGTATCTTTTTGAGATGATATTTTTCCTCTGAGCTTTAACTTTAAACTAAAATACTTATTCATGTATTTTTAATATGCAATTACTCCGCTTTAATAAATATATGTTTTTCATTATTTTATCAGGATAATGTATAATAAAGAATTGAAGGTTATCTCTTTTCTCTTTCTAAATTAATAAAACATGGGAAACATATATGATGGAATGCAAATGAAAATAAATGTTTGCCAAGTACAAACAGATACAAAAACATACATGCAATATGTTTTGGGGTAAAACAATACAATACATGTTTTAAACAGTTTAAACTTTAAATTGTATATGTTTTCACTGGAGATGCAAGAATACGTATTTCATCTATTTCATGCATATTATCAATACCTAGAACATATCTAATATTGATAGTTCATATATCTTAGTTAATATTCTTCTATATATTATATTCATGCTAATAATATACAATGTATTTTATTCAACTTCGAAACAAATGCAACCTTTGACTTTTTTATTACTGCGTTGTAGCAAGGGACGTGTTAATTAAGAAATGGGTATAGCAAGACGTACTGCCAAAGGATTTACTGTGGTTGCAACAAAAAACAAATGTTCAACAGCATAAGTTATATTTTAATTATTTAGTTAAATTATATTTACAAACAGGAAAATTACATGTATTATTATATTCATATAAGTTCATCAATATGATTTCTATAATCATAACAGTAATAAATGATCATCAATTAGATATCACCAATCCAGACCAGCGACAGTACCGGACTATTCCCGGTGGGTGGCTGGCCTCAGGAAACATAAATGGCCGTTGACAGCCTCCCAATGGCATACTGGGGTCTGAATAAGGCCGGCGAGGGCATAATTGTCCCGGTGGATAAATTCTTCCCACTCCGTTCCTGCATTGCTACTACATATTTTACTTCACAAGACTGAACGAATAGGTCGAACATGGTAAGTTGTGATATTCGATTCCGCCTTCGATCAAAGATTCGGCCTCAATCCCTACTTAGGGATTTAGGGATCCTACCCTAAAACAACAAACAGTTAAAAAAAGGGACAAACAAATAGATATGAAAATGAAAAAAATACAATGATTCGCCTTAGTTGGTATATGTACCTATTGCCTCGTAAAAACATCATGTAAGTCAATGACGCAATCAAAGCATTTGATAATATGAGAAGATTAGTACCTACTGCACATGTAGTATTTATCTGTCTTCAAATTGAGACATGATATATAGGGAGTGCTTTGGAAACAAAATCCTTTTGGATATGCATATTTCTCTTGATGCACAGCAATATTGCAGAGCAAATAAATAAAAGTAAGTGAATCCAAGAATAAGTGTGTATATATATATATATTAATATATATATAATATTTGTATATATAATGTTTAATCGGAGTAGAAAGACATAATAACATAAAATATAACTACATAAGTCCAAAATTTATTACATGCTCTGACATCTCAGATATGTTGAGTTTCCCTTGCAAAACATTTATATATATCTTGATTATTGTGCAGATAATACCACACTCACACACACAGACAAACAAAGGAACCTACTTCGAAGCTTCTAGCATATACATTCTTAACGTCTTTGGTCAGTTCATATATATGAAGCAATTATAAATAAGAAATGGCTTGAATAATATATATATTGCGGGTCATAAACCCTTGGAAGCACAATAATATGTGTCTTTGTAATTGTATAAGTTACAGTAATGATAATAATAAAAAATACTGCCTGGGAAAATTGTGACTTAATAGTTATTGACACAAGAAAGACAGCATCTCTCCCTTCCCTGTTGATTTTAATATGTTATCAATCTATGCTTTATATTGGAATGAATAGGAATAAATATAATCAGATAATACATTGGAATCCATCAAAATAGTCAATTCATAGACATACACTAGATTTTAAATAAAAATTATAGCTACCAGTTCACATTTCATGAGTGACAAATTTTACAAATATTTCGATTTTCCACTATAATTGTACATTTTTCACAGACGACTTTTTTACATCTGCAGCACTTGATGTTAGATTTATTGTTATTGCATTTTTGCAATTCGCAAGTTTTCTCGTTATTGGCATTTCTCCTTCTTACTCATTTTCTTCATAATACCTTCTCGATCTTCTCTGTCATTTGTTCATAAAATTGCAGTTCTTGAATGAGTTGTAAGTTATATTTCCTTCGACTGATGATTTTAGCATTGTCATGTATTAGACAAGTATTTGAGGTGAAATGATCTAAATATTTCATAACCCAATATTATTCCTCTAAATTAAGTAACTAATGTCAAAAATGTTTTTGTTTATTATATTGAATGTTTTCCTGACGCTTTTTGTCACTTCTTAAGCAGAAGAACCTGAGGTCAAGGTTACTTGATGCAAATTAAAGTTCCAGTGGCGAAGCTACCTCAGCAAACAAAAAGGACCTCAGGGTCGTCTCGTTCAGAAATGCCCGTTTTATATACCTTAGCTCAAAATTATCCAATTTCAATAGGTATAACAAAAGGTATTGTATATAACATATATACAAATATTAGAATCACTTAAATAGTAAATAATTAGTGAAGTTATATTACATATTTATTTTTAGACGCATATCGAAAACATATCGATTTAATACTAAATATCTAATTAAAAGAATAAAACATAGATAATTTCAGACAAATTGACACATATGGAATATGTGTTTGTGAAATAAAAAAGAGTATTATTCAGTGAAAAATGGCCACTACGTAATACACTAAAATATACAACAATAAGAAAACAAGACACAAATATATATATATGTAATAGTATGTATAACTCATATGCATACACCTCTCTACTCTTGCTCAGGCAAGACTCTTTGCTTATGTACATCTCTTTATTCTTGCTCAAGCAAGACTCTTTGCTTGTGTACATCTCTTTACTCTTGCTCATGCAAGACTCTTTTGTGTATACTTCCCCCTCCCTAATTTTACTATAAAAGGGACTGACTCCTTATATTTGGGGTCTTCACTCTTTGATCTACATTGAAGTAATAAAGATCATTTGGTTTCAATATTCCTCCTTGTCCAACTTTATTCATACCATCCGAGATAACACAATCGGTAGGATCGGTCGCAGAATATCACATGGCGCAGTCGGTAGGATCGGTCACAGAATATCACAATATATATATATATATATAATTATAACAAATTATCGTTCATAACATATCACAAGTCCCCTATATTTAGTTATGGAGGAAATGATTCAACTATTTTTTGTCTATGGATTCATACAAACAATAAATGTAGTTTTTAATCATCTTTAAAAGCACCCGATAAACTTCAAAAGAAAAAATATGACCTATAAAAGTATATGGCCCATTCATAATTGCACAAAACCTATGGTTTTTTATATATAAACCATGTTATGATGTTCATCATTAAAACAGTTCATAAGTTTTTCCAAAGTAACATGACTTTCTAAAAGCATTGCCTACTCTTCGGGTAAACAACATTTAAAAGAAGCGATAAAAACAATATCACAAAAGTTAAATCAATTACATGATTTATAAATATTTAAAATCTTTATGTATTTATCATAAAAGTTTTAACTGCGATAAATAACTTATAAATACATGTACTACAGTACCCATCGTTCTAAAGAGAACACACCTTATATATCTGGCTGCAGCCGATAGCTTTATATGTAACTATTTAGTTGCCTTTAAAGTGTCACATCTGGATAAATAACTAGCAGTCCATGTTTTGGCATTCAACAAGATACTATACTTTGCCTTATGTTGAAAGGACGCCCTTTTTGTTTTTGATGTCAGAAAAAGCACCTTCATTTAAATATTTACGTCTGAACAATTGAAAAGCCCTTTAGAGAAACGAGTTTCGCTGGCAAAGAGACAGTTGGACAATTTACAGCCAGACATCCGTACAATCCTCGGAAAAATTTAGATAATTGAAGGCATTTCCAACCTCACAAGAAATGTCATATTAATAGTTGTTAGCATACCTTTCTTTTTTATATATGTCCATTAGTCAGAGAGATGTGATAAAACAAAATGAGCATTATTGTTTCTGTGATTATGAACAGTTTATTTATTTATGTTTTTAAGAAAAGTGACGTCACTAGGTTTTACATTCTTTTGTTATTTCGTGAGAATTGACACTAGATTTTGACCCCTCTTTTGAATAATTATAATTATAATAAATGTTAATTTGCAAGAATATTTATTTTAGCACTGTCAATGAACGTGACTCATGCAGAATTAAATTATTTCCTTAATACATCCCCTTATTGAAATACATATGAAAGTGAAAATAATTTTATAAATCCTCGCTCACAAGATAAGATCTCGCTGATGCAAAGGGCTCAGCCGACCTCTTGCTTAGCCGTGATGGTAGGCTTAGTTGTGACTCCAGCCCAGGGACTAAGTTGGAGCAGCTTCCTTCAAAAGTGAAGTCGGGATCAAATATCCTTTGAATTGTATCTTGGAGTCCTTTATGATTGTTTTTAAAGTCATCACCAATCCATTCTTCAGCCTTCTCCCCCACGAAGCAAGTGTCTACAAGCTTCTGAAGGCACTGCTTTGTGAAGCCATTGTAGGCCTCACAGGCACTGGAGATGATGAACTGTGCCTTTGAGGGACCACTTAAAAAGTCTGCAAAGGCCAGCTTCACGGAAAATTGTTCATCCACCCGGGAGTAACAGGCTTTGTTTTGCGGAATGAACTTTGTTGCATAGTCCACGAAGCTGCATTTGTTAGAGCCCGTTCGGTACCTCATGAACTCGCCTTGGAGATCCCGGAGGAGGTTGCATTCCTGAAGGAAGCTCTGGGAATCAATTTTCGTGTTATTGAAGAGGGTAGATGCCTGACTGTAGAAAAAGTTGAATTTTACTCTTTCAACCGATTCATCGTCATAGCAGGACGTTAAGAAAGTCATGAGACATTGAAGCTAAGAAAGAAAGAAAAAAAACCGATAAATCTGAAGGAGAGACGGAAGCTTAAAGCAAAAACTTACTTCATCCTGGATATTTTGGCAAAGGGCAGTATTCGGGGAAACCCGATTGGATGACAATGCCGCTCCTAGTTGAATTTCCTTTCTTGAAATACAAAGAGTGCCTCATTGTCCTTATTCGACAGTTCACTGGCATCACACTTTTCCGTAAAGTCTTGTCCAAATGACTTGCTCTGACAAAGGGTAAGGACAAATAATCCTAGTAGTGTCTTACTAACAAACATTGCTCTGAACTTCTACCAAACGACTGATGATGATTTGAAATCCTATGAACGTCATATATATACTATTGAACAGGAAAAAAGGATTTACCTTAATTTCACAATTCTACTTGACGTTAAAGGTTCTTTAGTACAAGGAATTTGCGTATTACTTTCAGATGATGAAAAAACCTGATGTGTTTATGGGTAAAGTATTTTCTGAATAATAATAAAAATAAAGAATAAAAAATTGAAATATATATACCTATATTAGGGTTGTTCTTATTTTTCAAATGTTTGAAATGTTAGCAACATTGTGGATTTTCTGTTTCTTGGTGATAAAAGAAGACGACATACAAAGTTTGAACAAAATCGGTCAACATTACGAGGTCGCAACGAGGTCAAAGTTTTAAAAATTTAGTAAAATATAGTTTTCCGCAAATTTCTTCAAAATGGTGGACGTTACAGACTTCAATAATAATTATTAATTTAAAGGAAATCTAATTTACTACCAGACGTATGTTTGATGTTTTTTAATAAAACAAAGTTTTCAGTAAAAACAAAGAAAAAATGGAGTGTGTATTGTTAGCATATTTCATAGCTTTTTTGTATCAATTAACTTCACTCGCCTGTAGAAGATGACTTGTTCGCTTCAGAGTAAAATAGTACTTTTAAGCTTAGTAAACCTTTAGATGATAAATCCAAAAATGACCTTGGTTGCATTCTATCAATTCAGAATTCAGTACAATCTGAGTTTACATCATATGATTCAGAGCCTGTATTGACCTATAAGAAATCGATTATGAAAAAAAATAATAATGTGTTTCTTAGATTTGCGTCAAGGTATCCTCTCAAAATTTTACTTTGTCTCTGACGCATTTATAATCCATTATATGCGTCATTTTGTACGCGAGATAGGCTTTTTTAATCGCTATACTTTAAAGATATAAGCAAATACATTTTTGCACATACTCTCCCCCAAAAATTGATCTTTTGATATGAGAATATACGATTACCATTTGGTAACTGCTGTTAGTGTTACCTGGATAGAAAGAGAAGGGAGAGAGTATTTTGCCTCACTTCTCTCCCTTCTTTTTTTCTTTCTATCCAGGTAACACTAACAGCAGTTACCAATGGTAATCGTATATTCTCATATCAAAAGATCAATTTTTGGGGGAGAGTACGTGCAAAAATGTATTTGCTTATATCTCTTAAAGTATAGCGATTTTTAGAACACCAAACATATCAAATGAAAGCTTGGTTAACCAGCTTTAATATTTTGGTATACTAAATCATGTCAATTTAATAAGTAGAGAGTTATATGTACATTAAAAAAGCCTATCTCGCGTACAAAATGACGCATATAATGGATTATAATGCGTCAGAGACAAAGTAAAATTTTGAGAGGATACCTTGACGCAAATCTAAGAAACACATTATTATTTATTTTTTTCATAATCGATTTCTTATAGGTCAATACAGGCTCTGAATCATATGATGTAAACTCAGATTGTACTGAATTCTGAATTGATAGAATGCAACCAAGGTCATTTTTGGATTTATCATCTAAAGTTTTACTAAACTTAAAAGTACTATTTTACTCTGAAGCGAACAAGTCATCTTCTACAGGCGAGTGAAGTTAATTGATACAAAAAAGCTATGAAATAAGCTAACAATACACACTCCATTTTTTTCTTTGTTTTTACTGAAAACTTTGTTTTATTAAAAAACATCAAACATACGTCTGGTAGTAAATTAGATTTCCTTTAAATTAATAATTATTATTGAAGTCTGTAACGTCCACCATTTTGAAGAAATTTGCGGAAAACTATATTTTTACTAAATTTTTAAAACTTTGACCTCGTTGCGCGACCTCGTAATGTTGACCGATTTTGTTCAAACTTTGTATGTCGTCTTCTTTTATCACCAAGAAACAGAAAATCCACAATGTTGCTAACATTTCAAACATTTGAAAAATAAGAACACCCTACTATATATATTGTATGCTAAAAAGCATATCATTGCAATGATGGACCTGCTGACGATAGGAGTCCTCTGGCAGGGATCCCCACATTCGATAGTAGGAAGGAGACAAGGCAAAAGCCACCATGATAACTAGAAATAGAGCTGCTGGCCACGTTATTAAACTACAAATTGCATTTGCTTATGTACATAACTCAGATCAGACAGCTCCCGTTTAGTAATTGTTTTTTGTTTCTTTATTTTATTTGTAAGGCTGTTAGATTACTTATAGTGGTTTTTTCTCTTTAATATTTCGATATTTATATATTTTAGATCACTAACACTTTCTACCTGAATAGTTACACCCCTATCAGTTTAAATTTAATTGGATCTCACCATCCTCACTGAATTTTCATTCAAAGTAGTCATCTACATGACCCTGGACAATATTTTGGTTTTCTAAATAATTGTCCAAAATAATAGGACTCTATGGCAATTCTCAAACAATTATTTGAAACTTAAAATATATTTACTTTTCCCAAAATTAGGCAATAAAGCCGAACTTTCTAAATTGTTTATTGGATGGTGTTCAAAGAAAGATGATAAGATTTCTGAAATGAAACCTGGGACAAATTAAGTTTTATTTCTTTTTGACAAGTGTATTAATGTTTAAAATAGTTGCTACAGCAAGAATACTGTTCCCAAAAATATTAACTTGGGTTAATATAATTTTAAAAGTAGAATTAGAAATAGGGTTTATAATTGAGCAATCAAAATGTGGTTGCAGGAGTATTTAATTTCTATAAGTGCTTGCATTATATTCCCACTTCTCATCCAGCAAAAATCATAACTTAAGATGGTTTTCTAGTCTACAAGCAAGTTTTATGTCTTTTATTAAACATTTCCAGGAAATTTTCACCGAAAATCGACGACGTCCAATTAAGTTTAAAAACGGCGGAATTGACACATGGTGACTTAT
The DNA here is from genome assembly GCA_013387185.1 of Caligus rogercresseyi. Classification (NCBI taxonomy): domain Eukaryota; kingdom Metazoa; phylum Arthropoda; class Copepoda; order Siphonostomatoida; family Caligidae; genus Caligus; species Caligus rogercresseyi. The sequence continues at coordinate 16,466,796 of CP045896.1, forward strand.
TTGATAAACTTTTTAAATGTCAAATATAATGGACAGGCTCATACGTTTAGCTTTTAAATATAAAGGAGTAAATTTTATCGAAGTATGAGGCGAAAGGAGAAAATGTAGACAAGGACATGAGAAAAACCAGTTATAGACACTAGAAAGACAACTAAGCCTCTTTTCCTAGATAGACGAAACAGTAATTTTGACTTCTCTGTTGATTTGTCAATATGTTCTTAATCTATGAATGAATATAATTTGGATCTATCAAAATAATCAAATCATAGACATATGTACACTGAATTTTTGAATATAAATTATAGCTACCGTTCATATTTCAAGAGTGACAATTTTTACAAATATTTCGATTTTACAAATAAAATTGTAGACACTTGCTTCGTGGGGGAGAAAGGCTGAAGAATGGATTACTGATGACTTTAAAAACAATCATAAAGAACTCCAAGATACAATTCAAAGGATATTTGATCCCGACTTCACTTTTGAAGGAAGCTGCTCCAACTTAGTTCCTGGGCTGGAGTCACAACTAAGCCTACCATCACGGCTAAGCAAGAGGTCGGCTGAGCCCTTCGCATCAGCGAGATCTTATCTTGTGAGCGAGGATTTATAAAATTATTTTCACTTTCATATGTATTTCAATAAGGGGATGCATTAAGGAAATAATATAATACTGTATGAGTCACGTTCATTGACAGTGCTAAAATAAATATTCTTGCAAATTAACATTTATTATAATTATCATTATTATTCAAAAGAGGGGTCAAAATCTAAGTGTCAACTCTCAAGAAATAAAAAAAAGAATGTAAAACCCAGTGACAGGAAAAAGTTTGACAAGCAAAGAGATATTTGTAACGAAATAACAAAATCTTACAACGGCATCTTCAAATGCCCTGGATGTAAAGAAACGAAGGAAAATGCCTGTGAAACATGTGAGTGTGAAACGGTTGATGGCCTCTGTAAGTATTTGTTCAAAAGTTCGGATCAAGCAGAGAAGACATTCAACAAGTATCACAAACAACCATAGCAACAACCGAACAAGAAATTTCTGAAGGAGAGATTAGGAACTTTATACATTTCTATAACAAAAAGAAAAAGGCACCTGAACCTGATGGATTTCCTATGGAATGTTATAAGAAATACATTGATTTTTAAAGTCCTTTTTTGAACGATGTTTACAGTGAAGCAATATCTCAAGGCACTTTCGATAAACATATAACATTTGGAATTTTGACACTCATTCCCAAGAGTGGAAAAGTTCCGAGACATATCCTAAATTTGAGGCCTTTAACTATGCTCAATAATAATTGCTATAAAATATACAACGGTATACATAGCAAACGAAAAAAGCATGTATTACCCAACATCATTCACCCATCCCAGAAAGGATTTGTGGGCGGAAGGTATATGAAAATGCCATTCAAGGTATAGTGGACTCGGTGGAAGTCGGAAAAAGATAAGACAGAGTGCTGGGATTATTGCCCATCGTTTTCAAAAAAGCCTATGATAGCATCACGCGAGAATTTCTAGTATATAGTTTAAAAGCGCGTCGTTTTGGAGGAAAGTTCACAAAAATGGTCTCTCTATGCCTCTGGAATATTTACACAAATATTCAAGGCATGATGAAGGCTTCACAGTGAAGACAGGATGTAGGCAGGAAGACCCTTTGTTGTCTAGTCTATTCATCCTATCTATTGATCAATTAATTAGAGAAATTAAGACGAACTAAATGGTAAAGGGTGTTAAAGTAGGAAAATTTGAAAATAAAGTTGAAGCCTCTGCGGACGATATATCAGTCATATACTCTGGAGACAGGGAGGCGGTGAAGAGATCAATCGACACCACAATCCAGATTCTCGAAGAATTCAAAAAGTTTTCTGGCCTAGCGGTGAACATGAAGAAAACCAAAGTGATTACCAATCTAGAATATGATCAATCTGATGTGCCTGTGCAGAATGTATCAGAAGTCAAAATACTGGGTACCACGATAGCCATCGAAAGAGAATGTTCATCTGACAACCTCAAAGAAATTGAAGAAAAAATTCGGAAAAATTCTTCAAGATATAATTTTCTAGTGGGGAAAAACCTTCCAACTAGAATACAAATTTGGAACTCTCTTCTCCTTCCCAAGTAGTGCACCTGATGAGAGTGACTGCCTTTGATGAGAAAGTGCGGACCAAATTGATAAAGTTTGCACAAATTTTTCCCAAGGTGACCGAACAAAAAATGTTACATGAAGCGGATCTCCTGCCCAAAAAAGTATGGTGGATTGGGTCTAATTCCTATTAGAAAAATGTGGAAACCCCTATTGTTTTCTTGGTTCTCAAAATTAGTTGGCGGAAAAGCTTCCTGAATAAAATAATACGGTCTTACATTGAGCGAGAGAACGTAATAAGCTGGATAAAGTCAGAAGCGAAGCGAATTATCAATTTTTAAAGTCGCTACACCCTTTTTGGAATTCTGCTTCGGATCTTAGCTACGAAATATGTTCGAAAATCCTACCAACTATGGAATGGTAAGAACCAACAAAAATAATTATAGATATCAATTTATAAGCGGCATGGCCATCAAGAAGAACTGGATTTTATTGGAGAAATTTTTAACATAGATATTAAAGAATCTTTACCGAAGAATTAGAGAGAAGGAGAATTAAAAGAAAACAATCATTAAAACAGAAAGATAGGACCAAGGGATTATCTGTTTAATTTCTTAGAAAGCCTAACAAACAAGGATATTCGCATAATACAAATAGACGAAACACGAAACGACAATACTTACAAACACGCAGACAGTTGGGAGTATTCATGGAAAAACTAGTGAGGACAGACTGTTTCTTTTGCTCAAGCTCCAGAGAAACTGTAATTCACTTTTTAGCCGAGTGTGTTGTCACCAAAAGATACAGGGATGCAATTTCAGAATTTGTACAACAAAAGTATGATATTATTTTAAATAAAAATATTTGCTTTATATATATGTTGGTTCTTATCAAAATGAAATTGATTTTATGAATAATAAAAAATTAGTATTGTGTATAAGCTCAAGTTCTCGAAAATCCCCCTCCCACACAATATGTTAACATGTATGGAAAACATTATTAAAAAATGTCTTCTCAAAGCTTAAAGTACTGATGTCTTTGGTTTTATATTATAATATTGATATATATACATATATGCCTTATAACCCTTATAATTTAAAAAAAGCTGAATTAACACAGAAATAAAGTTTGTTGTACGTCGGTACAAAAAAATTGATTTTCCACTATAATTGTACATTTTTCACGGACGACTTTTTTACATCTACATCATTTGATGTTACAGATCTTCTCTGCTCGATGGATAGATTTTTTATAATTTCATTAAGATTTCCATATACACCTTTGGTATAATACTACTCAAGCAAGAAATACCTCCCCCGAGCAAACGTTTTGGTCTTTGAACAGATGGAAGATAATGATGGTGAAATAAGGCATGAAACCATTTTTCCTCCTCGAAAATGACTTTGTATAACATAAGAGGAACAACTATCAAATTATAGAAGTCAATTCCTCTCTGAATGTTGAAGCTCCTCCATTTTGCCATGTTTCGAGGTTTGATTGAAAATGCGTTCATCCAGTTCTTCTTATTCAATTCCTTTAGTTATTACAGGTAATTCCCAGAATGTCCACTTGGTTCCTAATTTGGCACGAAGTAATTACACTTTCTTTAGGGTTCCATTTTCCTAGGGGTAGTATCGTTGTCTTTGCCTTGTTGATAGGGAGGCCTGATATTCGTTCGTATTTTGCAAGTTTAAAACGATTTCTACTCTTTTACTCAGTTGAAGCTCTGAATTTCCTTCTAACATCGGAGTAACATCATCGGCGTAGAGGTCTATTAAATGTCCTGGGCCTTTGATGTCCACACCAAACCCTCCGTATTTTTTCAAAGCCATCCGAATTAGATCCTCAACCGCTCTTACAAAAAGTAAGGGAGAAGACGGGCATCTTTGCCTACAGCTATTCTTAAGGTGGATGGGATCACTTTCAATTCCATTAAGTGATAAGGTCGAAGTTCTATTTAGCAGTAACGCCCGAATGGAATTGAAATATTACTTTGGTAAGAGTTTCTTTACCGCATTCATAATGTGAATATGTGATATAAAATCGAAGGTCTTTGGAAAATCAAAAGTAATGATTGCGCCGAAAGTTTTCCTTCCTTCCACCGAATCAATGCAAGCTGGAATGTTTCTAGAGACATCACAGATTCTTTTTTTTAGAAGGCCCTTTTACTGAGTGCCAATCTTGGTGTTAAGAATTGGTTCCATTTTTTGGGCAAGCACTCCCGATATTATTCTATATGAATAATGGAGAATGGTGATGGACCTCAAGTGACTAAAGTCTGACCCATCACCTTTCTTTGGGATTAAAGCGATCCTACCCTTAGTAAATTCCATAGGCATTTTGCCTTTTAATTCCATGGATTTACCTACTTTTAATAGATATGGAACGCTTTCCTCCAAAAAGTGAATATAAACTTCACAACCTAACCAATCGGGACCTGATATTTTTTTAATATTATAGTTATTACGAATATAATTTGTTATTGATTTCTTAGTGAATATTTTATTTCCCCCGATCCTTGACAATTGTTTTCGCTAAGGAAAGTTGTTCCGTGATCCTCCCACAATATACTGAAATTTATGATGGAAATATTGAAGAATGTCTTTTGGGGGCATTTAAGATTTCCCCACCCTCAATAATTCTATTAACGAAAAGATATGGTCGCTGTTCAATATTTGAGATAAGTTTAACTCTTTTGGATGCACTTTTTTCGAGCGAACCTTTATTTTCCATTTAAGTCTCCACAACCTCGAATATCCTAAATGCGTTGAAAGTATCCACCATTAAGGAACGTCCAAAAATTGAAGACTAACTAAGAATGTTTCAATATCCTGTTGTCGCTCTTTCGAGGCTTCTCGCTTTTCTCTCAAGAAAGAAGCTGAACTTTTATGTAATTCAATTTATTTGTAATTATTTTTTTATATTGCGTTTGAATTTTCCCTTATATTACTTTTACAAAGATAGATTCAAGACTAAAAAGAACTAATTTCGCATCAGGATATTAGCATGAACTCTTAACAAGTTTGTAGATGTTATTGTATTTGTAGTCATCACTTAATGATGGGCTTATTACCATCCAGTTTTACTAGTTGAAGCACATTCATTCTCTATTACATAAAACATTTCAAAATGTGTCTTATTTCTTGTGATAACATTAAGACAAACAACAGTTAACGACTGTATGATAATTAATATGACATTTATTGTTGAAGTTGGAAATGCCTTCAATTATCTAAATTTATTCCGAGGATTGTACGGATGGCTGGCTGTAAATTGTCCAGCTATCTCTTTGCCAGCGAAACTCGTTTCTCTAAAGGACTTTTTAATTGTTCAGGCGTAAATAGATTTTGACCCCTCTTTTGAATAATAATAATTATAATAAATGTTAATTTGCAAGAATATTTATTTTAGCACTGTCAATGAACGTGACTCATGCAGTTTTATATTATTTCCTTAATACATCCCCTTAATGAAATACATATGAAAGTGAAAATAATTTTATAAATCCTCGCTCACAAGATAAGATCTCGCTGATGTGAAGGGCTCAGCCGACCTCTTGCTTAGCCGTGATGGTAGGCTTAGTTGTGACTCCAGCCCAGGGACTAAGTTGGAGCAGCTTCCTTCAAAAGTGAAGTCGGGATCAAATGTCCTTTGAACTATATCTTGGAGTTCTTTATGATTGTTTTTAAAGTCATCAGCAATCCATTCTTCAGCCTTCTCCCCCACGAAGCAAGTGTCTACAAGCTTCTGAAGGCACTGCTTTGTGAAGCCATTGTATGCCTCACAGGCACTGGAGACGATAAACTGTGCCTTTGAGGGACCACTTAAGAAGTCTGCAAAGGCCAGCTTCACGGAAAATTGTTCATCCACCCGGGAGTAACAGGCTTTGTTTTGCGGAATGAACTTTGTTGCATAGTCCACGAAGCTGCATTTGTTAGAGCCTGTTCGGTACCTCATGAACTCGCCTTGGAGATCCCGGAGGAGGTTGCATTCCTGAAGGAAGCTCTGGGAATCAATTTTCGTGTTATTGAAGAGGGTAGATGCCTGACTGTAGAAAAAGTTGAATTTTCCTCTTTCAACCGATTCATCGTCATAGCAGGACGTGAAGAAGGTCATGAGACATTGAAGCTAAGAAAGAAAGAAAAAAAAAACCGATAAATCTGAAGGAGAGACGGAAGCTTAAAAGCAAAAACTTACTTCATCCTGGATATTTTGGCAAAGGGCAGTATTCGGGGAAACCCGATTGGATGACAATGCCGCTCCTAGTTGAATTTCCTTTCTTGAAATACAAAGAGTGGCCTCATTGTCCTTATTCGACAGTTCACTGGCATCACACTTTTCCGTAAAGTCTTGTCCAAATGACTTGCTCTGACAAAGGGTAAGGACAAATAATCCTAGTAGTGTCTTGCTAACAAACATTGCTCTGAACTTCCACCAAACGACTGATGATGATTTGAAATCCTATGAACGTCATATATATACTATTGAAACAGGAAAAAAGGATTTACCTTAATTTCACAATTCTACTTGACGTTAATGGTTCTTTAGTACAAGGAATTTGCGTATTACTCTCACATAATGAAAAAAACCTGATTGGTAAAGTATTTTTTTAAATAAATATATATATATATATCAATATAAGACTATATTTGGCTAAATATCTCCAGTTACTGACAAATTAAAAAGACTTTTTATGTATTTTCTTTTCTTTCTTGAATTATGTCGTCATATTTATCTTATGGAGTCGGATTAATTATGCTCTTTATTTTTATGATTAGAAAGTGAAAGTATTTAAAATTATTGACGTATGTGGTGCACATTTAAAAAGGATATTCTAAGTTTATATATTTAAAAAAAATTGACTTTATTCGGTTATGCGAGTTATTACACATAAATATGTATATATGATTAAACATTGTAGTTTAACATTAAACCTAAACTAAAATCAAAACATAATTAATCCACAAATAAATTACGCAATTAATCAAAAGCAGTTACAAAAATAAATTTTTATCTATCACGTAAATAATATTTAAGAAAAAACATACATAATTAAATAAAACTGAAAGAACAAAAACTGAATGTAAAATTAATAAAGTTCATAAAAGTTTAATGTTGAGATTTTAAATGTATGATTAAAAATCGATGAAGTTTTCTTTTCTGATTCTTCGGAAACCATTATATAGTCTTAATAGGCGTCTCAGAAACCGAAGGCTCACGTTTGAGCCGTTTTGGGTAGAGGCGTAGAGTTTCTACAGCGTAGCTCCAACTCGTTCCTGAAAGATCCGGGATCCTGACGGTGAGAGCCGAGTAACGGGCCGAAGAGGACATTAAAATAGATCATAAGGCGCTTTTATCCAGGGGTTGAGTCGTCGAGAGTTTTTCTGCGATCATGGCCCGAATGCTACAGAGAGCAAACTCAATAGCTTTCGACTTAGAGTTGCCGTTGTTAGTATTGGAGGTAGTTCCGAATAGAAGTACTGGCATGACATATTTTTGCTTAAATTCTTCAGATTTAACTTAAGGAATTGTCTTATCATGGTAAGAGATGGACAGCTGGAAAAGGCAGGATATCCAGTGTTGTATAATTTTACACAATCCTTACAAGGAGTTGTGAAAAATAGTAGTCCTGTGGATATTTGGAACTGAGCAGTGAAGCGTTTGTCATATTTGACTTTTTTAACAGAGGACATTATCCTATTTACCCATGTTTTAGGAAGTTGCAGATCTTTTAAAAACTCTGACGCCATTTTATTTGCTTCTTTTTCGTGGGATTGTTTATATGACAATCTTAAATGCCAGGGCATGGGAACTATATGGTGATCAGCAGCCCTTTTTAGCTTAGAAGAGAATTTTCCGCAATTAAAAATAGATTTTTTGTTTAAGTCATGATAAGATAAAATGTCCCAATCGAATGCTTCAAGTTCTAAAGTTTTAGGTTCCTTAAGGTTTGTAAAAAAGAATTTCTTATGATGATTTTCTCGTATGATATCTATTGTTGATGAAAAATAAAATGACGGTTGTCCTTTCCAAAGGATTCTTTGGGAGGCAGCGAGGGAAGTAGAAGACCGTTCCACTCTCTGATTCATAGAGTCCGTACCAATCATGAACCAAGTGTATGCAGGATGCATAGTGAAATAGGATCGCCATTCTTTTTCCGGATTTCTTGAAAGGTCTATACATATATTTTTATAAATCTTGGAAATAATCGAAGAAAGGTTCGAGAGTCTGCCACCCATATAACACTTGGGTCTCTTGAGTGAGGGAATGTAGCTTTTATGGAAAAGTTTACCTAGCGATATGTTTTCTTCTTCGAGTGCTTTCTCTGCCAGCCATGGAATGGCTGTTGCTTTGTAAAGCGTTGGTAGAATAATTTTGTAATTGTACAAATCTGTCCTCTGTTGTAGGTTTAAATTTCTCCATTTCGATAGATTGACGTCTATTAAATGCTTCAAGGAAGCCCAATTGCTCAGTGATGCACCATGTCTGTCTCAAGTTATTCCCGGAATTTCTGTTTTTTATTTGAATTGAGGCGACATGAAGTCCTAGCGAGGGATTCCAATTTCAGATGGGGAGAACCGTAGTTTTATTAAAAATAAATTTTTAGTCCTGATCTTTATTCATATTTTTTGAAATGATTCAATATGACTTCCAAGCGTTTAATTAATTGCGGTTCTGTTCTTGCTTCTATATAGAGAGTAATATCGTCTGCATACATATCTATGATATGTTTACAGGATCCAAAGTCAATCCCAGAACCTTTAATTTTTGTACTACAGAATCACTGAGATCCTCAAGGTCAGCAGCAAACAAAAGAGGCGCTGATGGACAGCCTTTACGATAGCTTCTTTTCAAGTCTATGGCTTCACTATTAAGATCGCCCATAGTAACAGTTGAAGTCCCATTGAAAAAAAGAGCTCTGATTGGATTAAAATACTTTTTGGGGAGAGTCTTCTTTACAGCCTTCATAATGTACCCATGGATTATAGTATCGAAAGTTTTTCAAAAATCGATTGCAATTATTGCTCCGAACGAGCCTCTCGATTGTGAAGATTCTATTGCAGTTTGTATGTTTTTAGAAACATCCGATATTTTCCTTCCCTTAAGAAATCATTTTTGCTTCACCCCCAATTTCAAGTTTAAAATAGGCTCGATTTCATGACCAATTATATCAGACAATATCCTGTAGGTGTCATTGAGCACCGTAATAGGCCTCCAATTGTTTATATCGGGGGGTGCTCCTTTTTTGGGTACTAGAACTATTCTCCCTTTGGTAACAGGTTTAGGGAGTCTTCCCTTAAGTTCCATCTCTTTTCCAAGTTCGAATATATATGGAACCACTTCCTCGATACATTGGGTAAAAATTTCTCCTCCCAAACCATCCGGTCCACTGGCTTTGTTATTATTAAAATATTTCTTTATATATGTACGTATTGTTTCTATAGAAAAAATTGAAAGCTGTCCACGTCTTTCCGCTTCAAAAATTCTTTGAAAACGCTGATGAAATCTTCGAAGTATTTCTGTGGGGTCCGTAAGTTCTTGACTATGCTCCATAATTTTAATAATTTATGAAGCTGAAAATATATTCTTTTGAAAGAGTTTCTTGAGTCTAAAATTAGCATCGGCTTTCAGCTTTAAAATCATCTTCCTTTATTTCCATGAGACGATATAAGTTGGTGGTGTCAGAAGTAATTGAACGTAAAAATAAAGACCCATTATTTAAAACTTCTTCAATTTTTTCTTGGAATGTATTTGATGCTTGGCTGTTTTTACGAATAAAATGAGATGTCAAGGACTTAATTGTAAAAGTTAAAATAAAATGATGTTTCCTAGCGTTAAAAGAGGGGTTAAAACGATAGGTTAAAAACAATTTCATTTTTTTAAATAAAAGATTCGTCCATGCTTAACCATTTCGGGATTTTAAAACTATTTTTGGGTCTAGAATATTGAATATCAATAAAAATAGCTTTATGATCAGAGCTGGGTTGCGGTCGGTATCGTGCATCTTTGAACAATGCACAAATTAAAGGAGGAGCCAGGGCCAAATCAATGTGCGAAGATTTGTTACCAAATCTCCACGATAAATTGTCATCTGGATTCAGTTTTTTGATGGTGTCAACTAGTCTAAGTTCCATCATTAATCTAGACAAAATTTGTTGATTTGGATATCTTGTTCTGTCCATGTCTACGTTAAGGTCTCCAATGATTAAATGTGGATAAATATCGTGTTTACATGCATTAATAATGGCCTGGAAGAAGCGTGAGCACTTTTTATTAGGAACATAAGTGTTTAGAAGATAAAACCTTCCTTTGTTTGTTGGAATAAAGATATTGTGCCATTCATTTTCGAACTTGAATTCCTTAACCAATTGAGGATCTCGAATCCGTTTAGACACCAGAGAGAGAATTCCGCGGTGAGTACCGTCACCCGTGAAGAAGCTGTGGTAATTTTTTGGGGCACAAAAAGTGCAAGATATTGAGCAGGACGCAGATGTTATTGATCTTATGTCCTTTAGGCACAATATATAACTAGAGGCATATATACATTCAGAGAGTGCAAACCTCCGCCGTCACGGGGTCCTTATGAACCTTCCGAGGCGGATTTTTCACGACTGGGACGGCGTAGAGGGACGGGGGAGGGTTCCCCTCGACGGAAATTCCGAGAGGAAGACGCTCCCGGCACCCGATCTTACAGCACAGCGACATCTATTGGCAGAGTAGGCTAACTTGAAATATTTATTAGTATTTAGCTCGTTTTGCATCTTAATTCTGCACTCAGAGATGCCAAAATTTAATCACTTGTTACTTTTGAAATTTCCAACAACTCCACCAAGTTTCATCCGAATCCGTTCCGTACTTTTTGAGTTATCCTTCTGACAAACCAACAAACAAACAAACCAACGCCAGTGAAAACAATACTCCTTTGGCGGAGGTAATAATAAATTTAACTAGAGGCATATATACACTCAGAGAGTGCAAACCTCCGCCGTCATGAGCCTTCCGAGGCGGATTTTTCACGACTGGGGAGGCGTAGAGAGACGGGGGGGTTCCCCTAGACGGAAATTCCGAGAGGAAGACGCTCCCGGCACCCAATTTCACAGCACAGCGACATCTATTGGCAGAGTAGGCTAACTTGAAATATTTAGTAGTATTTAGCTCATTTGGCGCCTTAATTCTGCACTCAGAGATGCCAAAATTTAATCACTTCTTCCTTTTGGCACTTCCAACAACTCCACAAAATTTCATTCAAATCCGTTCAGTACTTTTTGAGTTATCCTGCTGACAAACCAACAAACCAACAAACCAACAAACCAAACAAACGCCAGTGAAAACAATACCTCCTTCGGCGGAGGTAACTAGAGGCATATATACACTCAGAGAGTGTGTACCTCCGCCGATCCCCACAACATTCCCATTCAAACATTCTCCCTTTCACACGCCCGATTTTCTATCTCTAATCATTGTTTCCTCTCTGTTAGCTCATTTTGCATATTAAAAAAGCACTCAGAGACGGGAAGAGGAAGAAGTTTAAGCTACGTCACTGGGTCAACATAGTCCTGAGCTGATATATGAACAATAATACGTCAATGAATATTTTTTTAGCGTTTGTTCTTTCCTACTCCCTGAATAGAGACCCCATTTCATTTAGTATTTTGCTCATTTTGCATATTAAAAAAGCACTTAGAGATGCCAAAATTTAATCACTTGTTCCTTTTGGCATTTCCAACAACTCCACAAAGTTTCATTTGAATCCGTTCAGTACTTTTTGAGTTATCCTGCTGACAAACCAACAAACGCCAGTGAAAACAATACCTCCTTTGGCGGAGGTAATATATTTTTCATGAGAGAATGGCGATTTAGTTGATTTTTTCCTAGTAGTCAATGAAATTATCTTTCTGATCCCCATACTGAGTTTTTAGCTCGAAGATTACGGTTGTGAAAAGTAATCGTCAATCATTTTTTGTTTTAAGGATGGCATATTGACAATAGTAAAAATATATGGAATAGTTGGAGACTATTTCTTTTTTACTTTACTTGAGGTCTGGCCCCTTTGAGGCGAAATCCCAGAGATGGAGGAATTTCTTTTTGATAACGACCCCGACCTTGATATTGAGGGTAGAATAAGGTCTGGGTTGATATGTGATTTTATGGGTTTCATTCGGGATTTTCCGTGAACATCCTCTTCTACGATTGGTTCCTGTTCTACTTGCAGTTGAGGCATCTCAACCGTCTCTTCAGTTGCCTTTTCAGTTAATAAAGGTAAAGCAGTATAAGTTTCCAATGAAATCATGCCAACATCAGTATTATTTTCTATGTTGGTAGTTTTATTAGCTTCATTTGAATTATGTTTAGTAATGTTACTTTGACCATCGTCTGTAACTTCTACAATTGGGGGAGGCATCATTCGAGTTTCCAATACTAACTAATTCGTGGGCTGGCTCAGAATCGCCCGTATCTTCCGTTTGAGGGTCCTCCGTTAGAGGAGGAGCCGAATCGACAATTCGGCCATCGTTATCACTTGCCTTATTTTGAACTATGAGCTGTTTTAGTGCCTTTTTATAATCCTCTAATTTGATTCTAGCATTATTATAGGAAAATGATAACCTCAATATAAGTAATTTAAAAAATCTGACTTCTTTCTATACCCAGAATGTCAAAGCAGTCATTTACAATGAACCCTGGGCAATATTTCGGTTTTCTAAATAAATTGTCCAAATAATAGGACTCTATGGTAATTATCAAACAATTATTTGAAACTTAAAACAATATTTACCTTTCCGACAATTAGGCAATAAAAGCCGAACTTTCAAAATTCTTTATTGGATGGTGTTCAAAGAAAGATGATAAGATTTCTGAAATGAAACCTGGGACAAATAAAGTTTTATTTCTTTTTGGCAAGTTTATTAATGTTTAAAATAATTGCTACAGCAAGAATATAGTTCCCAAAAATATTTACTTGGGTTAATATAATTTAAAAAGTAGAATAAGAAAGAGGGTTTATAATTGGGCAACAAAATGTGGTTGCAGGAGTATTTAATTTCTAAAAGTGCTTGCATTATATTCCCACTTCTCATCCAGCAATCCTCATATCTTAAGATGGTTAATCTAGTCTACAAGTAATTTTTATGTCTTTTATTAAACAGAGGACATTTCCAGGAAATTTTCACCGGAAAACGACGACATCTAATAAATACATCCAATGAAGCTTAAACACGGCGGAATTGACACACGGTGACTTATTTGATAAACTTTTTAAATGTCAAATATAATGGGAAGGTTCATACGTTTAGCTTTTAAAATATAAAGGAGTAAATTTTATCTAAGTATGAGACAAGGAGGAAATGTAGACAAGAACATGAGAAAAATCATATATATATAAGTGCATGAATAGTGGATTGGCAAGATTATTTAAAAAAAGACAATATAAGGATTCTCCTCCTCGCAGTTAATCATTTTTTTTTCTTCCTCTTAAGAATTTTTTTTTATCTTTGCTTAACATTACGAAATTATCATGAAAAACATCGACTTAGAGTCGCACAAAAATAGAAACTATAGTTTTGTAATTAAATCAAAATGCAAGTAATTTATTATTCGTAACTATATTTATCCCAGGCTTCTTCCGTATTATTGTTAAAGCATCCAGCAAATAAGCAAAGTTGATGTTCATGAGGATGCTCTATAGAAATAAGCCTCCTACATGGCCAAACAAGTTATGCGTCTTTTTTAGACTTCGAATGATATACACAGATCAGCATGCTGGCCCACAGGAGGACGCTCGTTGGACCCTAAGTGTGGAAAATGTCAGCTCTCAATTCTATTGGTCCAATTATGTAGTCGTGCATGTAGGACAATCAAGCAAACAATGAGACAGCTGATTTTTAAATTGATTAATAAATAATTTGGCAATAAGTTTATTCTTAATACGGGTTTGTATTATAATTATTTTTGCCCTGGTTCGGTTTGGTAGAGTAGAAGTCCCTCGTAGAAAAATTATACATGATCTAAAAATAGTTTTCATATTTCTTATATGCATATATTACAGCTTCATTTAAAAAATTATTTCACATCAAAACATATAACACACTTATATTGACAACACTTTTAAACGACGCATTTTTAACGTTCACCAATAATCGGGAGGAGACACTTTAGTACATCGGAATTGTCTTTATGTACTACTAAAGTCAATTTTTACTTGATGTACATTAAAAAATCTCTTAAAGGTATTCAATTATAACTCTCATAAAAATATGTATCCGCTGACAATCCTATAAGAAGTGTTTTAATCTTTCCTTTGCTTCTCCATTAAAAAAAACAATTCCTTTCGTCTGTATTTGTTTTTCTATGAGTAAGTCTCAAAGACGAAAGTTTTTTTTGAATATTTTATGATCATCTAACTACAGGAGTTTTTTACCTTTTTAGGAATTAAACATTCTCAACTGTTGACCCAATGTCAGTAAAAACAAATATATTAATTATTTGATTAAAAACTTAAGCAATAAAGGAACTTCAAATTAAGAAGGAAAATGACTATTGGATATTGTCAATTATTTGTATATATTGCTTAATTTAGTAGCAAATCTTCGTCTGGTTACATAATATCAGAATACTATCAGATTACCAATAATAAAAACCTTTTTAAGAGTGTATTCACAAATAAAATATTATATATTTGTTTTTTCTTTGCAGGGAATAAATAAAATACCTTGTAAATAAAAAAGGAATTACTTTTAGATACAAGCGTTCTTCTGGTGAATATTGTGAATACATTACTCATGCATATAGTGTTGAAGTCTTTTGTGGTCTGTGTTTACGGTCAGGGTTAAAGGAGAATCGAGGTATATGGAATAAACTGGCACATAAATCGTGCAAGGTTGGTGGTTGTTCATTAAGAAAGTAATAACTGGGGACAGAGAGTATTTTGTTTTAAATTACGAATTATTTATTATGTACAACAAACAGAAAAAAAAGAAAAAAATAATCCTTTTTTAACAAACTCATTGAAGTTAAACTCTCTGAATTATTTGTTCTCCACAACAAACCAATTCTTGAATAATAGATTTTAAATAGCTTACAGTTATTAAAAAACATTACAAATATATTCCAAAATTCTTAAATTCACAATATTATTTCTAATGGTTGTTTTTTCGAGTTAAAATATGTCAATGGAAGATATAGGTATCTTCTCCATCGTATCACTTTAACTAGCAATCAATCCTTTGGAATTGGACATGAGAAGCTAACACTTATCTGACGCAGATAACGGCTCTCAGTCTCTTTTCTTTGGTGTGTTAGTTAACCTTTTGGGCTATTAGAGCCTTGCAGTTTATATTTGCAATAAAAACTGCGTTTTCGGAGAGTTCAGAAATAATTACACCCTTAACGAACGAGGCAATCTCCTCCAATGTTAAGATGAAGTAATAGCATAGGCGTAGGGAGATGTTTGGTTTGGGGGGGGGGGGGCAGCATCCAATTTGCCCGAATTTTGACAGGAACTGTTAAATCAGTGAAAAATGATAGAATCAAAAAGCTATGAAGATAAATATTTTCTTTATAGTAATTACATCCTATTCATTACATTATATATATCTGGTTATAATTCAAAATCTGGTTGTTTTCATAATTTCCTATTTTTTTCTTCAACTTAAATGCCCGAATACCTCAACCAATTTGCCCAAATTTGAGAAAACTCATCCGAATTTTGGAGGGGCAGTTGCCCCCCTTGCCCCCCTGTCTCCTACGCCTATGAGTAATAGGGAAATATTTTTGTTTACTACTAAAAGAATATGTATCAAAGAATCGACCTAGAAGCGTATTTTGAGATATATAATCCTTCCTATTGTATCCCATTTCAATGAGGCAACACTCAAAATAAAACTTTTTCTTTGAACGGAGAAAAAAGCTTTATCAAGATCATTAATCAGTTCCCCTCTTCTTTTTTTTCGAGAAATACATATATATGCTACATAGTTTCAAGGAAAACGGGCCTGGATTTAAATTCACATTATATTGAAACAACACTTTGCCTTCATAATGGGGCTTCTGAGGAAGAAGCCTTCATTAATCTCTGCATTCATTTTTATAAAGGGGCAGACGAATGTATATAGAATGCGATTGAATGTATCATTGCAAATCATTTTTTTTTTAATGGAAATATTTGATTCTTTATTGAAACTTGATGTCTTAGAAAAAAGGTTGCTGGTCTTGTGTATCAAATGTTGTAAATCAATTGTCAGATGTCCATTTTTGGAGCCTTTTTAAATGCAATTGAATATAAGTGTGATGAAATAATACATCCAAAACTCGAAGAGGAACAGGCCCGGCGGGCCTGAGGGGGTCCGATTTTTTAATGAATGTACCAACTGTGCCCCCCCCCCTAAAACAACTGTAGGGCCCCCCAAAAGCCTGGGCCTGCTGCCGGGCCTGAAGAGGAGATCTCTACAATTTAAATTGTATTTACTTATATGTTTTCCTCTTTAATAAACTTCCTCTCAAACTTAGATACACACTTTAAATGTGGATGTAATTGGATATTGCAGAATATTACTTTACAGGAGCTTCCAATATATTTATGGAGACTCCGATTTTGAGGGACTTCATTCTGAGTCCTTCAAGGAAGAAGAAAATATCTTTGAGGTAATTTATCATCAATTATTGAGATATAAACATGCAAAATGAAGGACTTGTAAAATCAATCATTTAACTTAGGCCGGGACTTTTGTGAACGTGATGGGTAGAAAGAAGCGAGCGTGAATATTAAAAATGTTAGTATCCTGGCTGTTGATATGTAGACATCAGTTCAGGGATTTGATTCCCCTTTTCAAGGGTCTTTATTATTGACATTTGGAAGCCCTTGTAATGAACTCATTCAATATAACATATCATTAATTAAATAAACCAACTGCTCATACTCCAAGAAAGAGTTATTGGGTTTGCACATATCTGTAGCTAAACGGATCATCACTCCATAAATAATATTTTTTTAAACTTCGTTTTAGTGTTCGCCAATATAAAAATATACAAAATAATATTATTTTGAAAGTAGGGAATGCTTCCAATGGTACTAAAGAGGTTTAGTAGCACTAGGAATGCAAAACGAGATTGCTTTACCAAGAAACGAACGCTGCCCTGCCCTTGGATAAAAAAATATGCTTATTGATGAATATGCAAGAATCAACTTATTCCAAACTATACTTATTACATGTTATAATGTTAGGGGGTGTATAACAACATCCAACATTGAATTGTCCTTCGTTGCCATGCTCAGATATAGTTTGACAATTTATATTTGTATCAAGATGACATGACTTGTGTCCATACATAGCGATACACCTTAGAAACATTCGTTTCTCATTTTATTGTTTTGCTTAATTCTAGATAATCATTGCACACGTATGACGCAAGATTTAAAAAAGCACAAAACAACCATATTCTTCTTACAGTCAAAATTGCTATTGTTCTTTTGCGTCTTTTTTTTTTTTGCTTATTTGAATCAATAGAATTAATGTATCCGACCTAATATAAACAAGCATACTAACGTGTAAATTAGTCTATTGAAGCTAGGATCTTATCAATGAGGTTGACCTATATTGACCCTTCCCCTCTCGGGATTCGAATCTGCACTCCCAACATTGAAAGGTGAACACGCCTTAACTCACTGTGCTATCGCACTCACCTAAGAAATAAAATCTTTATCTGAACTATAACGATGAAAGATTATGATGATGATCATTAACGTAATGGAAAATGTAAATACTCCGTATACTCAACGTTAAAAATGGAAATAATAGGGGAACAGATATCCCAGACTTCATTTTAAACATTTTAAGAGATTATTTAAAAGTTTTATTACAGTATTTGTTTTGTTAGTTGTTGTTTTCTATCGATTATATTAAAAATTAATTGTTTATACTTCTATGGTATTTTTACCTCCGCCGAAGGAGGTATTGTTTTTACTGGCGTTGGTTTGTTGGTTGGTTTGTTTGTTTGTTTGTCAGCAGGAAAACTCAAAAAGTACGGAACGGATTCGGATGAAACTTTGTGGAGTTGTTGGAAATGCCAAAAGGAACAAGTGATTAAATTTTGGCATCTCTGAGTGCTTCTTTAAGATGCAAAATGAGCTAAATACTAATAAATATTTCAAGTTAACCTACTCTGCCAAAAGATGTCGCTGTGCTCGCTTCTTTGATGACGTCAGTTTCTTTTTCTTTCCATGTACCTCTAGAGTGTAAATAAAGGGACAGTGCGTAGAGGGTTGGAAATTACAAAAAGACCAAGTGATTCATTTGGTGGGGATCGGCGGAGGTTTGCACTCTCTGAGTGCTTCTAGTTAGAGTTGTGTTTAAAATGATGGACTCTTTGCTTCTTATATATTTCGACAGCAACTCAGACAGTGTACGTAAGAATGGTAAAGGAAATAATTGTCAAACAAATGGATTCCTTTGGAAACTGTGAGGTTTAAAGGGGATATATAACTATGAAAATAAGTTATTAGATGATTCTTAGTGGTTGTTATGCTCTTGAGGACTCAAAAATAAATAGTTGAATGAGAACAATTTCACAAGTAATAATAATAATAACTAGAGGCATATATACACTCAGAGAGTGCAAACGGGGTCCTTATGAGCCTTCCGAGGCGGATTTTTCACGACTGGGGCGGCGTAGAGGGACGGGGAGGGTTCCCCTCGACGGAAATTCCGAGAGGAAGACGCTCCCGGAACCCGATTTCACAGCACAGCGACATCTATTGGCAGAGTAGGCTACTTGAAATATTTATTAGTATTTAGCTCGTTTGCATCTTAATTCTGCACTCAGAGATGCCAAAATTTAATCACTTGTTACTTTTGGCATTTCCAACAACTCCACAAAGTTTCATTTGAATCCGTTCCGTACTTTTGAGTTATCCTGCTGACAAACCAACAACCAAACAAACCAACGCCAGTGAAAACAATGGTGCACAGTAATTCCTTCGTGAGTAATTTAGCGTGCACTCTTCATTGCAAGTCTTTCATTGCACGCGTTTCCTCATTCTCTGATTCTTCGCAGGGTAATATTAGCGTTCTTCTTTTCATTGTGGGTAATTTTTTCGCAGAGTAATTTCTTCGCAGTAATTACTTCGCAAGTAATTCTTCGCAGAGTATTTCTTTTAAAGTAATTTAGCAAGTATTTTTAGCAAGTAATTTCTTCGCAAGTAATTTCTTCGCAGGGTAATTTCTTCGCAAGTTTCACTTTTTGAAGGATTTAGTCACAACTGTGTTTCTATATGCATATATATGAATTGTTTTTGTATGCCATCAATGTTTGCTTATTGTCGTTTGGTTTTAACCTATTTTAGCCTATGCATTAGGCATATCAAGGGGTCCTATATGGATCCATTTTGCATATAAGCCGAGTATGAAATGATTGTTTTACTTCCCAAGTATTATTTTTTCGTTTACCAAATCATTTCGACGATTTTGACAGGAGAGCTTGTATAGAATTGTACATACTTTGATCATAATGAAAACTAAATTTCAAAGTACATTGGAGTATATTGGATACTAGGATATACAATATAAATATAGTAGCTTTGTGCTACATAATTAAGCGTGAAGAATAGACAATAACAATATTAATAACATAATAATAAGCTCAGGACTTTGTTATTTAATGCGGAGAAGGAGGCCTCCTTCCGATGGGATTCTCAATTACGGACTTCCCGGATCACTTTGCTGGACGACATTTCCTACGCTTTCAGCTGGAGAACCTCCCCTGGCTACAATAGATCATTGATGCACTCCGGATCCCTACATTACTCCGGATTGCTACCGGTCTGATCCCTAAGGCACTCTCGGGATCCATACAGTTTCTTCGTATGTTAGAACTTATTCCCCGACTGATCGCCACGAGAGTCCTATCAAGGAAGCAGGCCTTAAATACACACATGTAGAGAGCTCACGGAAATGGGCTGACTTTGAATGTGAACGGAGTTCATTGGGCCTCAAACATAGTTTGCATCATTACACACTCTTATTTAAAGTTGTGTTGTTTTTATCTCTATTTGTACTCCTCTTTGCATCCTTGTCTCGAAGAATAAATACACTAAGTTAATTTGATCTCCACATTGCTTCTTATTTCTATTGAGATCCATGGTCAATAATATCATTTGCCTCTTAACAAATTAAAGACAATACCAAAGGTAAAGACAAAAGAAAGACTATTGGCAAAATATAATATTTTTAAGAATTTTATCATCAATTATGAACATACGCGTAGGAGACATATAAATCATAAATATTAAATCATGAAAACAGCCGGATTTTGAATTTTAACCAAATAAATATAATGTAAAAAGTAGGGTGTAATTACAATAATAAAATTTAATCTAAACAGCTTTCTTCATTCGAATATTTTTTCACCGATTTAACAGTTCTTAAATTCGGGCAAATTTATGATGCCCCCCCCCCCCCC
>CP045896.1:16487437-16572725 GCA_013387185.1 Caligus rogercresseyi
TTGTGGGGTCATATCTTCAAATTATGCATTGTACAATTTTTTTTGGACCATTATGGTAAAAATAAGAAGAATCCAAAAAAAAATTAATTTTATGCTTTTTGGCGTTTGCCGCCCAAAAAACCACAAAAACGATATTTGGGCCTGAGATACCTCTGAAAATCAAATATTGATCACTTAAGGCGGTTTTCTGGTCCCAGGCAACCCCCATGCTAGACAGTTCTGAATACTTAAGGGGAGTATGGTCACATCTTGTTCCATCAGTTTTGGGGTGTTTTGGAGTCCTTCAGGGCATAAAATTACCCAAAACTGGCCAAAAATTACCGAAAATTTGCCCCACATCTGTATTATCCGCTAGGAGTACTCTGGCGGTCTCGAGACATTCCCAATGGCTATGAATGGATGCATATAGTTTAAACCAGCATATCAAAGCATTATTCCAGTATGTTATGGTTTTGGGGGTCCTCCAGGGCATAAAAAGGGCCAAAATAAGCCTAATTTTACCAAAACAGACTGATAGGACTCATGTATAGGACCTTAGAAGTTCTCCAGTACTGCCTGAAGCTCTGAGCAAGATGAGTTGGGTGAAGTAAAATAAATCAGTTCTCAGCATATTTTAATAAGACATCTGTGGACAAAAGTAATAATCTACAATATATTAGAAAAAACATATAACTCTTAAACTTTGAAAAGTTCCCATTTCCCATTTCACTGAGGGTTGCAAAAACAGCAGATAATACGTTTTAGTAAAAAGCTGAGGAGAACTCGATACACAGTCTAAGAAGTGTTTTTTAATGAAGGTAAGACACTACTATGTACAATCCATCACTAGTGTGTCAACATAGGTGTGGTTCTCAAGGTAAAATCATGTTCCGTTGTTTCGATACATCCCATCACCATCAATGACACATTGAATAATCGTTCTTGTCGAAGTGTTGCTCTGTCAGGTTGATGGATGCTTCCTATCAAGTTAGAAACTTTTGTCCACACGCTGTAAGAAATCCATGTTGTATGTTCCACTGCATTCCTCAGTACAAACTGCAAGTACCAAGTGTTCACATCACCTTCAGATACGAGAGTCACGTGTTTTTTCGGATTTTCGGTCTTCCAAACTCAGAATTTACTTGAACTCCACATGAGTAGAGTTTGCGATGACTCTTGAATGTCGGACCGAGTACGAACTGATATTCAAAGAACTGCTTGACACATTCAGAGAATCTTCATCTTGGTACTCTTCATCTGTCTCATCATTTACCTCATCTTCACCTCCATCATGTATGGCAGCTCCATTTTGCATTAGCTGTAGCTTCAGCTCTTTGCTCCTCCTGCTGCTCCTCAATGGCAAATCCGTATCAATTTCTTTGCTCAGACTTCCAATACGTGTTGCCTGTGTTGGTCGATGTAGAATTTCTCTCGTCTCCTGTCAGCTTGTCCATATGCACCCAATATCGAAAAGTCCATTAATCAGGATTTCTGCTTCTTTGACCACGATATTGATTTTGACTCCACTCACGATTAAGTTGCCGGAAACTCTTTTTCAGCATAACTTCACCCTTCTGTTTGGCTTTCTGCGAGTGGCTTCTATGTACACATTATCTGATAATGTTTGATTATGGTCTCCACTTTTTTGGTTATCGGTGTGCGTGTGATCAGGTGTTTTTTACCAAATGATTTGATCCAAACATTGATTAGTGCCGTGACGTATGCCTGAATACAATTTTTCATCCCTCCAGAATTCGGTTTTGACACTACATTGTATTGGAGATCGCGACATCGTAAATAGTGGAAGTTTGTCCCCCAACACGAAATGATTCTCTCACCCATGTTCATCATGAAGCTGCTCTTCTTCACTGATTACAACCTGAAAAGGAAATAAAAGCTCAATAGCTCAAAAGGTCATTATCAAGTGTATATATCATTTTGGCTGACAAAGATAGATAAAAAAATCACACATAATGGCAATAAATTGAATACTAAGAAATAATGTGAATTTTTTATCAAGGCCTGTTCTAAAAAAGGATACTGATCAGCTCAAATAAGTCCCACATGTCTTACTCACATTTAAAAAAGACCAATTTGAACATAGTTTTTAACAATAGTGATAAATTTTTCACATATTCAAGAGCCCTGCACTCAAACACAAGAAATTTCACGTCGATTTTGGGCTCGGGGGGCCAAAAAATGGTTTTTTGGGGTGGCAATTTTTGGCCATTTTTGGGTAATTTTATGCCCTGAAGGACTCCAAACACCCCAAAACTGATGGAACAATGATTTACCATAACTCCCCTTAAGTATTCATAACCATTCATAGCAATTGGGGTTGCCTGGGACCAGAAAACGGGCCTTAAAGTGATCAATATTTGATTTTCAGAGGTATCTCAGGGCCCAAATATCGTTTTTGTGGTTTTTTTGGGCGGCAAACCGCCAAAAATGCATAAAATAATTTTTTTTTTTGGATTCTTCTATTTTTACCATAATTGTCCAAAAAAAATGGTACAATGCATATTTTGAAGATATGACCCCATACCTCCTACCCCTATTTAAAACCACTACTTATATACTCTTATGGACTTCTTCATTTGTTAATATTTTAGAGGGGACTCCTCCAATATAAGTGATTAGTATTCATGTAACAAAGAAATATCTCTTACATATCAATTAAATAATGAATACTGCTTTTGTTTTGTCATATAATAGATCATCTCACTGACTACAAGATCTAGTTAAAATAATAGACATTTACCTACTGAAATAATGATGTTGTTGGGACAGTTTGCGAGGATTATTTATTTTTAATCCCATTCAAGTGGTTAAGCTAAGCTTTTACTAATTAATTGTGTTTAGCTCTACAATTGTGAAATCGGAAATCATCGGTTCAAGTCCCAGTTATATATATATATATATATATATATATATATATAGAGAGAGAGAGAGAGAGAGTTCAGGACTATTTTCTTCAAAAGTTTGTCTTTTATTTAAGTTCAGGATTAGTTTCGAATATTTTTGAAATTAATAAAGTACAAGCAATTTTAATTATACCCATTCATGCCGAATGGTAAAATATTTCCCAGAGCTTAAAGAGCGTTAATACAACACAACTAAGGCAGATTTCAACGTTCAAACAAATTAACTTGTTTTTTTTTATCTTTACCTACACCAGATAGCTGATATAAAAAATAATGTACAGATAGTTGGTGTTTGAAACTACTTGTTTAAGGGCGTTGAAAGCATGACGAAATCGTATTGTTCTAATGGGTATATAACAGCTATTTATGAATTGATATTAAATAATTTAAAAAAATATTTACAACAAATCTTAAAATATATAGCTTTTATTTTAAATGTACACATTTCATATGTTATCTGTGTTTTTTATAAATAAACGCATGAATTTTCAGTGTGTGAACAAATCTGCCCAATCGGCATTTAAATGAAGCCTTGCGCCTGCTAAACACACGCGTTGTTGTGGATATCACATGCCTATTCATAGCTCTTCATCAATGTTGAGCAATTGTTGAATGCTGGCCATTCACCTTTTTATATTTTGTAGATTATCCTTAGAGGAAAATCAGTCCATGCAGTTTCCGATGGCGTAACTGAATGTATTGCAACCCTTGCAATCGAGCCAACAATGAAGAACCAAATGCAGATACTGATTGCGATTCTGATCTATCAGACAATGTTATTTCATGTAATCCGGGTCATTTACCAAGAATATTTTTTTCCAAAGTTTATATCAGATGATATTCAAGAACCAAGCTTCCGCTAAAAAAGAAAATTTGTAAGGATAAAATCATTCGGCACAAAAATTCAAAGAAAATCCAAAATGTTATTCGTGATCATCCGGAGGAAAATGTGGAAGAAACTGTTACGTCTTAATGTTCTTTGCAGTTCTTTGCAATGCATCAGCCAGTTCGAGACGGATGAGTGGTTAGAGCGAATTTGTGAGCAAAGTAGGATATATACTTATCAAAAGTCACTTCCTCGGATGATATCAAGAAGAACATTATAATATTTTCGGAATTATAATTCTCTGAGGTAAGCTACCGAATTGAAGATTGTATTGGTCAACTAATGAAGATGTTCAAAACATCTAGTGTGTAACTCGATGAGACAAATATTTTCGAGCAAATAATCAGATGTCTTCATTTTTCGAACACCAGGAAAATGGAAACAGACAGACTACACAAAGATAGACCCGTATTTGAACATATGAATAAAGTGATGAAAAACAAAAGATTCCACGGAGAGTCTATGAGTGTTGACAAAATAATTGTTCCCTATTTTGGACGATATGGGAGAAAAATATACATTCGAGGAAAACCACTACCATTTGGTTTCAAGTAGTGGGCAGCTTGTGCTGCTGACGGTACGTTGCTACATGTCGAACCTTATTGTGGATCCGTCACCAACATTCCTGATCATGGGTTTGGTCATGGTCCAGATGTCGTTTTGGAAATGGTAAACCAGAAAAGGCTTATCTAAGGGCAGCACGTCATCGGTGACAGTTTTTTCGGAACAATTCCTATGCAATTAGAATTGTCACAGAATAGAATTGCCTGCACCACACTCTTCGTAAAGATCGGCTGGGTAGCACTCCAATATTGGCAAAACACAATTTAAAATAAATTTCGAGGATCCATGGAAGAGGCATTTACGAGTAGTGTCTAGATTGTGCAGTGGAAGGGTAACCAGGTAGTAAGTGAGGTTTCTAATGAAATGAGAGTTCAACCACTACAGAAAACGAGACACTGGGATCGAAAAAGAAAAAAAGGAAGTATGTTGAAGTTGACATCTCAAATTATATTAGTACTTACAATCGGAACATGGGAGGCGTTGTCCTTTTACACCAGCAAGTGGCTGCTTATAGGGTAAGAATAAGGTCCAAAAAGTGACTGTAGTCTTTATTTGTTTAGAGCCTAAACGCCCAGGTTGTCTATGCATGGCGCTTCAGTTGGACGGAACAATCGTCGTCTGAGTCTCTGGACTCCTCGAGAAATTTAGCCAATGTAGTCCAAAAAACTTGTAGTATTGGATCTAGGACCTAAGTATTCATTGGTGACCGCAACAAACAGTATTCAGCTAATTGAATGCAATCATTGGACAGCAAGAGGAGTTTATTCGAGAATTAGATGCCAATAATTCAGTGGAAGAACTCCTCATATCTACGAAAAATGTTACGTTCCTTTGCATCCAGAATGCATGGAACTTTACCACACAAAATTAAAAGTATACACACATAAATGAATTTATTTAAATTTTAAAATAAAAACAGACAGTAGTAAATCGAATGTATCCTAACATATTTTATGCATGCTCTTCCGCATGCTATTAATGTGTCCCTTTCTTCTGGCATCGTTCCCATCACTTTCAAGACTGGCATTGTCTTCACCGTCTTCAAAGGTAAGGGGAAGTTGTACACTGATCCAGCTTCTTACCGCCCTGTCTCTATCCTTCTAGTCATATCTTAGGTTAACGACACATTGGTTAAGATTGATCAAGAGCAGCATCTGGCTAAGTTGAACTACCCAGTTCGGCTTTCGGCAAGGGAGGTCTGCAAACACGGCGCTTACCTCAGTGCATGCAGTTTAGCGGTAAGCAGGAGGGAAAGGTTGGGATTTGGATCTGTTCTGCCTTCGATCTGTCTTCTGCCTTCAATACTTTTGACAAAAATCAGCTGCTACCCAAACTATGTCAAGTATGGTGTTCGCCAGGGAATCATCTTGGGCCCTCTGCTCTACTGCCCTAGTTGTAGATATGCCTGCCTGTCTCGGCGTCTATGACGAGGATAACTCTGCATACGCAGATGGCACTTGCATGTGGGATGTGGCCAACGACCTCACCACCATCGGGACACTACTGACAGAAAGAGCAGAAGCCTTCTATCTTTTTGCGATGGGGAACGGTCTCAAAATGAAAGCCTCCAAAACGCAGTTCCTTGTTGGTGGTAGTGCCAAGGATGCTGAGGTCAACAATTTTACCATTCTAATAGATCGAGTGGATGTGAAGCCTCGGACAATTGAGTTCCTTGAAGTAACGTTTGATAGTGCTTTTTCCATCAATCCTCATGAGGCCAATGTGGTGAGGTCAGCAAGACAGTGTGCGCACCACCTCCCAAGCGGAGAATAATTGCGACAACTGGCCAAAGGTCTTATAATTGGTCGAGTCAGCTCGCCGCAGCTGTGACTAATGTATTTTGACTAAAAAATGACCTAACTTATCCATTGAAAGCTGCAAGGTCGATCCAGGTTTCTATAAACAACGCAGCTAGATCTATACTTGGCGTGAGGGCTAGCAGTCACATGCAGATCGATGCTCTGCCCACAAGGCCGAACTCCCATCCCTCAATGGGATATTGGTTCGGGCTGTAAATACTTTGAAAGCCGGGATGGTAGCAATGGCGATCGAAACCCAGATTTATTCGGTGCCCAAGGTGGGGTTACACCTACCCGTTCTCGGACTTCCGCCTCATCCGATCTCCTCTCCGTAAGTCAGTGGGTACATTCATCACCAGGGCTGTAGATATTTGGCATAGCAGCCCTACACTTCGCAACGCCAAAACACAAGGGATGCGTCTAAAGTTGTCAGGTCCATGGCAAAATGTACCCCTATATAATCGGTAACAGACCGTAGTGCTTTTTTAATTTATTTTTAATGAAAGTTTTTTTTTTAAACATTTGCTTTTAGTTATATTTAAAAATTAGTATCTGTTTTATATATATATATATATATATATATATATATATATATATTGTATTACTTTACATCCTGACATCCTAGACTAGCAGAAGTGCTAGAATGTTTCTTGAAATATAGACGCTTACACACTCTTGCTCTGAATTTGGTGGTATTTTTCTCTCGATCTTATGAAGCAAATAAACACAAGTCGTTATGCTTAGAAGCAACACAACTTTTTAACAAAGTGATATTTTATTTTTCGTAATAAAAATACACACATAGTTCAAAATATCATTTCATCACTTTTCACAAAAAATAATTGAATTAACATTTTTGCATTCCCATTGATATGGAAAAGAAATAACAATAAAGTATTAAAAACCACAAAATATGCGTATATTCCCTTTTGAATGACATCTTTCACTCGGTTTCACATTTTTCTAATATTAGCATATTATAGTAATACGCTTGAAATCAACCAAACCATCAGTTTGCCTAAGCTAATGGCTCGGTGTCTAAGCATAAAATGTTGAGAAATAAGATTAATATCGTACAATTTAGTACATAATTTACATGTACTTATAATTTAATCAAATCCTTTCAAGACCAAACATTTCATATTTAAGTTCATAGGTTACACATACATCCTGTAATTTGGGCTTTTAATGTATCGTATATTTAGGTGTGATATTATAATTATTGTGATATATACGAGTTAATAATAATATTAATATGTACATAAAAAGTTTTTAGTTAGCATATAATAAAAACAACATTATTTCGTATTTTTTTAATATTCAGATATCTAATTCTTTGACAAAAATTTTTATTTGTCCATCTTCTACAAAGTCTCCACCTAAACGGAACTAAATCCGCTATCAACCAGTGGAATTCTACCTATTTTACTAAAATATATTAGGAAGAAATGGTCGAGGAAAAAACGACCTATGAAAAAATGGTCGATTAAAATTCGGCCTTGGAAGAAATGGTCCTATAAAAAAGGACCAGGAATAAATTACGAAAGATAAATAGAAAAATGAGGACGCATGGAAAAAATGGTCCAAATAAAATTGCCCCGTCTAATAACAATAACAACAACAAAAAAATCATCTATAATTGCTAAAATATAATAATCTATTTCCATTATTCACTCCATTTATAAGATCAATAGTATTTGATCAATACTTTGTTGTATTCCAATCAAATACTTGCCTACCAATACATCTGATTCACTTTTTCCATGTGTCAATATTTTATTTTTTATTTTGGGTCATTTCTCTCTATGCCGTATTTCCTGGTTCCTGGACATCATATTTAAAGATTTTTTTATAATAAAAGTACAATTACAATGTAGCATGTAAAAAACTAGACACATTTTAACAGACATATATGAAGAGAGTATTTCTAACTTAATATAAATAACTTTGTGTTCCTCTTCTATAGAATTGAATGTATATCTTCATAAAGTTCTTAATTTGATCCAACTCAATGTGTTGAGAAAATAGATAGTTTATAGCTTTATTAAGAAACAATTATGACATGTGCATTAAATTGGAAATTTAGTATATCTCGATAATGATTAAAAAACAACGTTTTAGAGGCTGTATATACCTCAAAAACTTTCAAAAAATCGTATAGAAATTAAATACTAAACTTATATATATATAATTTTATTTTTTATGTACAACCAAAATCAAACGAAATAATAAAGTTTCAAAATGTTCATTTTTGGGGTATTTTCCACTAAAATAACTATTTCAAAACTTTTTGGATGTACATAAAAATAAAAACTTATTTGGAATCCTTGCAATCATACGTACATTTTGCGGCAATTGTTTGAAAATAACATTGAAATTAAGGATATTAGAGACGATTCAATGGCGAAAAAAAATTACTAGATAAGTTTACTAAAAACTTTTGGGCCCGTTGAGCGGACACTCCCTTTATTCGATTTCATTCAAACTTTTACAAGATGATCTCTTTGCACTAAAGTAAAATCTTAGGGGGAGCTTGAATCTCAAATCAAAAAAACGTGAAATAAGAATCACCCTAATATATTATATGTATAATATATATGTATGTATCTATGGTATATCAGACTTGTTGATTTATCGTTCATTTGTTGTCGTTCGCGAACGATGAACGACAAAGTTTTTGACGAACGACAAGGAAAATTCCTTATCGTTCGTCGTTCGTTTTTGGCGCCAAAAAAAGACAAAGATTTTTAATTTCATGGGACAAATTTCTTTTCTAAAAAACGTCACCACTTTTTTTCAGAATTTATTTCTATAAAAAGTAATAACATTTCTTTTAGGAAAATAAATTGTTGAAAAAAAAATCGAAAAAAAACGTCGTCCATTTTTTCAGAATGGCGAACGAAAAGCGAACGATGAACGATTCAATTTAAAATTAACGATGAACGACGAACGATAACTTTTGAGAACGACAAACTAACGACGAACGACATTTTTCGCGAACGTCAAACAAGTCTGATATATATATGTAATATTTTACTACATTGATTCGTATTTCACACAGCCTTTGACTAAGGAGGAACCACCTAATAACGATGAATGTCTTAACAAAACTCCTATAACCAGGACATCTGTAAAAGCAGGTAAATAATGTTGTTTACTTAATTTTGCCACATTATTTGTTATGGGGGGGGGGGGGGACGGGGGGGGGAGGGGATACTTTATTTGGAGTAAACATATTTAGGTCTCCTCCCTTGATGACACTGTGTCAAATCCTGTGCAGAGAAAATGTCCAATTTATTCTGCCCGTCCTATTTGAGTGCACTTTAAATATATAGTAATATTGTGTCATTTACAGGCCCCTTTATAATATATCTACTTAGAAGTATAGAAAGCTATTTTTACAAATGAGTAACATTTTAATAGAAAAAGTAGATAATTCGCTAATATACTTGTTTTGAAGATTGAGTCTGTTAGAGCCGAGAGGTATATTACTATTAATTGTTATTTCGAAACAAAAATTGGTAAATATTTTTTTATTATTTAAATTAGGAGACATTTTAAATTGATGCAAGATTCATCAAGAAGAAAAAAATGATGAATGGTGTTTAACAAACAAACAAAACTACAATAAAGTGTTTGTAAAGTCCAAGATTTGGGTGATAGATTTAATCCGTATTTTAATTTTTTTGCCTATTTGGTTCGATAGAATTGCATCCGACAGGATATAAATAAGCATTATATCATTAAAAAAGTCTATTGAACCTAGGATCTATATCAATGAGGTAGACCAAAAAGGGCCATACGGGATACGAACCTGATCCTCAACATTAAAAGTTGAACACGCCGTAACATGCACGGCTATCGCACCACTTTTAAATTGGCATTATTGGGTGAACAGTATATAAGTGTAGTATTCCTTTTTTTACACAAACCACAAAATATTTAACTCTATCGTCAACTGAAATGTTGAAACTTAGAAAATCAAAGATAAGCTTTCATCATTCCAACCTTATTTCGTCTACTCATGTTTGCTTCAGTAAATTGTCTCCATATATTTATAATCACTGATATTAACAACAGACCATATGCTAACTGGATGCCCGATAGAGTGAATAAAAACGGGAGGGAAAACAATATCTGATCAGGGAATGAGAAAACAAAGAAAAGAAGGGAACGAAGTCTTCTTATTCATTGTGGAGTCAAAGTCAAAATATAACGCTTTAAGGAATGGAAATAGGACTTAATGACAAACCGATCTATAATTAACTAGATACTCAACTAAGAAGAAACACTCCAACTAACTTGAGGACGACACAAATGTAGTTAAATGTCTGTCATGCAGCTGAACATGCTCTACATACAAGATATCATTTCAACCAAAAAATACTTAAAAAAGGTATAAATCAGTTTCTATTTTCCTGTTTGGTTTAGAAATATTTTATGAGGAAAACGACTTTCTTTGAGTTGCCTATAATTAGAAACACTGCTCCTAATTAAATTATAGCATAAGACTATATGTAGATACGACCGAGAAAACTTTTTACCTTTAATTCTTTATTTCTACTTGTTCCTCATATGATAAAATGAATATTTACATTTCATAGATAATCAATATAATTTACAATATAGAGGAAAAATGTTGATTAAGTGTTTTCTTACATTGACTGGAAACTGGAATAAAACAGCTATTTTTATATAGTCACATAAATTGAAAGTTTTCACTGCACAGATAAAAAGCTTTACATAAACTCATAAAACCCAGTTCCTTCCTCTAGTGAGAAGTGAAATAAATGTTGCGTTTTATGATGGGACGTGCAGTTTTTGAGAAAGATTTAAAATCATTATTTTTAGATGGTTGTCGTATATATATATATAGAATATATATATATTATATGCCAAAAATGTAGTTAAGTATGTAGTATATAAGATGAATAATCCTTTCCTCTCGACATGAGAGTCCAGCACGCTTCCGCCTGAAACTATAGCGTTGATTTGCTTATATTCGACGTAGGCTTTCCCATTCCTCGTCTTTAAGTATTAAGCGATCTTATTTTCGTTAAATAAAAGAGATTAATATAAAATAGTTTAAAATAAAAGGGTACAAAATAAGTAGATAGAAAAAAAAATAATCTTAATACTTTTCACTTGAAATAAGGATTTTAAAAATCTGCATAGTAATATAGAAAATGAATCTGTGTCAAAATAAAAGTTTCAATTTGTACTATATATATAAATATGTGGGTTTTCTTGATAAAATCCCAGAAATGAAGACAAAAAGAACTTATTATAAGCAATGTTTTTCCTTGGGGCAATCGAGCTGGAAGCCAAAGAGAAATATGTGGCAGCGCTTCTTGACGCAGCCTTGATTACACAATATGTTCCAGCTGCGTCTAATGGCCCTTATTTTAAAGATTAAAAAACCACAAGGAAAATAATAACTGCCTAAAAGGATGCCAGGAAATGTGTGATAAACAGAAAGAGGACAAAACAATTTATAACCAACTTTTCTGTGGTCATTGGAACACGCCCTCGACCAGCAATCAGGATATTTGCCAAAGGTCATTGTGAGGAAAACACCATCATGAGGGTTCGGGATAATTGTTGGATGACCTCCTACATTTCTGAGGCGACAGGCTCAAAAAAGCATATGAAAATATGGTCATAAAGGCAGGAAGTTCCTCAACTGTATGAAGAGCCACCATCCGGATCTTCTTGACAAGAAGCTTCGAAAAAAACTTGACCAAGCCAAAACATTGGAATGACCGTTTCTTGGCCTTCTGTGCTGGGAAGTGCCTCTTATTTTAAGGCACCCAATAACCAACCTGTGCCATGATGCTCGGTGTTGTGTTGTGATGGGAAGATAATGTCACCATATTGTTTTTTCATGGAACTCAAGATCGGTACAGATGCGTACCTGAAAGTCATAGATACAATGGTCTTGTCCTGTTTAAAGGTAACTACCCCAAGGACAATTATGTCCTCCCCCAAAATCTGACTCTGTTGATAGGTCAAGATAACTCAAAGTGGTGCAAGGACCATTTGGCATTTATGCTTGGTGAATGTTGCCTCCATCCTCAACAGACATTTATTCGACTATAGGATTGGAGTGCCATTAAGAGGAAAGTCTTTGTCACCCCTCAGCAAATGTGGATGTTCTTACGGGACATGTGAAAATAAGTGGCCTTACTTTTAGAGGACTTGCTATATATTATATATCTATACTTATAAAAAAAGAATTCCGTTCGTTCGTTTGTGCGTTCGTTTGTGCGTTCGTTCGTTCGTTCGTTTCCCTATATCTCCCGAACGGGTCATTAGATCTTGACGAAATTTTCAGTGAATAGTTTTGGGAGCTCAGGGAGTGTTTTAGTGGGGTTGTCAACTCCCGGAAAATTCGTCATCGACATGCTTATTTTATTCGCCAAAACGTTTTTTGTTGATTTTTTAAAATTTGCAAGTTAGATTTTGCCCAAATTTTCTGTGGATAAGACTGAGGTACTAAGACGTGTTTTTGTTTTATTGAGTGTTTCCCGGAAAATTCGTTTGACACCTTGAAAAAAGGCTTGAAAATTTTGGTTGTCCATAGTTTGTAAGTGAGATGTTTTAGAGACAGAACGCAAACTAAAAGTTATCTGCATCTCTACTCAAAGAACCTGGATCCGGAAAAAAATTCCGGATCCAGAAACTCCCGGACCCGGATTATGTCATTTCCTTAACTTTTGATTCTTTCCCATTTCGAAAAAACGCTACTCTAAAAGTACATCAAGAATAGAGTTTACAATCGGGTCCAAAAGAAATTTCCCGGAAAACCGGACCGGCCTGTCGGGAAATTCAAGAAAACCTCTGGGACGACTTTTTAATACGAAAAAAAGTTCAAAACAAAACATACGAAACGAAGGCCTTGCAAAATAAGCCTAGGTTGGTTAAGTCAATGTCCGGCCTCCGGGACATATTTGGGCCGGGATCCGGATTTTTTTCAATTTGCAAGTTTTCGCAATATACTTTTGCACAATCATATTCAGCTTCACAAAGGGAGCAACTTTGATGTTATCAGTATCCGGATCCGAGGTCATTAAGAGCCTCAAATCCGGGATTGAATATTAGGTCGAATTTCATGGACGAAGCGGAATATTTTTGAAATCCTAAATTCTGGAGGGCCTTCTTTGGGTTGTCTGCTGAGTTGATTGCATCAAGTTATAAAATAGTATCTATAGAGTTTTGCATTTCTAATACGTTCGTGTCGGATATAAAATGAATTTTAGTTAATAATTTTTTGAGTTTTGGCATAAAAACTGGCAAAATGGAAAAGGGTTGTTTTCTCCGCTCCTGGGGAACTCACAGATTTCAACTTGAGTTCATAAGAAGGAGCTTAAAAAGCCTGGCAATACATTATAAAAAAGTCCTTCTCAATTGTTTTATATTTTTTCAGAAAACCCAAAAAACTGATTTTTTCAAAAAACTTAAGGGGGTTCCCCATGATTTTTGGCATTTTTTATTTTTATTTTTGTTAATATAGTTGTTCCCAATTGGGAAGTATAATGCAAATGTGAAGAAATTTTTAAAATTGGATGAAAAACAAAAAAGTTTTATTTGTAAGCATTATTTCATAAGTACATATGCTACATATATATAGCATAGGAGTTGGTT
The DNA here is from genome assembly GCA_013387185.1 of Caligus rogercresseyi. Lineage (NCBI taxonomy): Eukaryota > Metazoa > Arthropoda > Copepoda > Siphonostomatoida > Caligidae > Caligus > Caligus rogercresseyi. Next base: position 16,501,234 of record CP045896.1, read on the forward strand.
ATAATGTTAGTTCTTTTTTGCTCCCTAGGGGGTGCTTATTAACTTATGAATCTAATGTAACCTCTAGGGAGACTTTTTACTGCATAAGTGGTTTTTAAATTATAAAATGCAAAATGAAGCCCTGACCCAATGACACCTGTAGAAGGAACTGATTTGAATATGAAAAGAAAAGCGATGACATCAGTGAAATTAATCGTGTGATTTCTTCATTTTACGATGTTTAAATTCCCAGCCTTAAGGAATACAAAACGGAAAAATGGTAAGGAAGACCCAATGACCACTGTTGAAGGAACTTATTTTAATATGAAAAGTCACATGCGATGACATCACTAAAATTATTCATCTTCTTTTTACGATGTTTAAATAACCAGCCTTAAGGAATATAAAACGGAAAAATGGCAATGAAAACCCAATGATAACTTTTTAAGAAACTGATTTTAAAATGAAAAGTCACACGCGATGACATCACTAAAATTATTAGTGTGATTTTTTTTCATCCAGACTATTGTCAAGTTGGAAAATCCCGGGCAGCGCCGGGTAATATTCGCTAGTATATATATATATATAAATTATATATATATACATACAATAAATATATATATACTAAAAACTTGTTAAAATTTTACACTTTTCTTTAAAGCATTCAAATAGATGTTTTTTGTTCTCCCAGGCTTAAAATAATCCACAGGAAAATATTTTTAATGTGGCCCCGGAATGACTGCCACATAAACCATTTAAGGCGGCACCAACGAAAATCGAGTTTTATGATGATATAATTGTTGTTGAAAAGATACGGAAGAAAAAATTCTTATGACAAACAAAACCATTTTTTTTATATTTGCTTTTTAGAATTTTAAGTTTATTTTGTAACCGACTATACATATATGTAGATACGTATGTGTAAGAGAGCTATGCAGTACGTCGTTTACATATAGTTCAACATTGGAAAGGAAAAAATATTTTTTAATCCAAAGTTTACCTATTTTCTAAAAATATTTATTAAATATATAAAACTACGCTTCAATATATATGATACCAAACAGATACGCAGTCTAAGTAGCTTAGTTTTTAGAATATAAACGAAGGAAACAACAAGAAACTGATTCAATAGATGGGATGTATATTTTGTGGTATGTTTTTATGTAATTAAATATTTTTGGTTTCTTTCATGACATTCTGGATGTATTTTATTTTTTTATTTTAAGAATAAAATCAGACAAAGTGATTGGCAAATTTTATTCATAATTTCTACAAAAGTTAAAATATACACATACAAATGCCTGGCAAAAACTATAACAATAAAAACAAATTATCTTTTTAGTTGGCCTAATTTTTTATACATACCTATATACTTTGGTCATTGATTCATTGAAGATTTCCTAAGATTGTTGACTTTTTGCATTTTGTATTCGACAACTTGTAATAAATGAGTCTCTGCTCTTTATCCGTTGTTATCTTTGTGGCGAAGTCACTAATCACTTTTACTCCTCTTTCAGCTACATCATTCGTCACTTTTACTGATTTTAAAATTCCAACGCTTTTAAGAAAGAGGAGTAATGTTCTCAAGTCTCAAAACATCAAACAAAAAGTGCGATTAAGGTCCGATAGGATCTAAGAAGGTTGTTGTCTAAGTAATGTCGGGAAACACTGGATTTTCTTTTCTGTAGCTCTCAGGCTTCTCTCTTTAATAACCTTACTGCGACCTTTTCTTTAAACAGTCTTGGTCATACTTTCATATGAGCTAAATAATACAATTACTACTTTTTGCTGGGTGAAGTATTAACGGTGGTCCTTTGGTTTATTGAGAACAGAGGTTGCTACTCACAATTGACGAAAATGTTGAAGCATGTTTTTGAAAAGATGAAGATCTTTTATTGGAGCATCAGCTGTTGAGGTAGAGGTTTCCAGTATCTAGTGTAGAATAATGCTAAGAATTTGTTTAATCTCTTTACCTTTGAAGTATTGTAGTGGAATATTGCAGTTTTCAGGTACATATACATCTTCATAGAGTAAGTATCCTCACCATCCAACGTGCTTGGTGAACAGCGCCTGGTTTGGTCCAGTGGATGTCTCGAGGAGATTTTGTTCCAAACAGCATAAGACAAAATCTGCCACTTCCTATAATCAGCTCTAGCACTGATCTTTTCTATGATTTTTTTAAAATTGCAGTTGTATTTGCCTTTAGTTCCTTCCATCATGCTCCGCTTCACCTAAAGTTTTGAGGTTGCTTTTATTCAAAGTATTCCATTTTTCATTCACTAAAAATGTTATTGTTTGAACTTTTAATCTTGCTGAAAAGAGTATCACATACTCCTTTAATTATAATTTTGGAAATGTGGTGGCGACAAGTAAAATAATACATTTTTCCCAAGTTTTTCCTCAATTAATTTTGCCGATCCTTACTTAGACTTCCTTTGTTTATGCGTCTAAAAACTAAGTAATTTAGACTGCGCATATTGGTTGGTGTCGTATATATTGTAGCTATTTTTATATAATTAATAATAATGATTTTTTTCCTCCTCTGAGGAGTCAAGTTGTGTCTCTTCAGGAGTGTCGAAAAAAATATTCGTATATATAGTTTAATGACTTTAAGTGACTTAAATTATATACTATATTGTGCATGAATGACTGAGGAATCCATAAGACTTTCAAAAGCCTCTTAGGATAGTGAAATTGAAGTTTTACTGCATTTTTCTTCCTACTGGACTTGGAAATTTTCTTTTGAAATATTCTTCTTGTCAGGATTGTTATTTTTTCTCCCTTTAAACGTAAGTGTTGTTTTTGTTGTAAGCGGACACCATAGATATATAAAGATATAGAGAGCTGATTCCCTTCAATAGCAGAGAAACAGAGTTCTGTTTTTTCTGCGTGTTCAAAATAAACAAAGTAATTTATACTACGTCATTGTAAACTGATCATAGAGAAATAATCTATCTCTATGATCAGTGCCTTAGAGTAGGAGAGTCTGGACGAAAGACTGGTGAGCCATAACATAAAGCTGACAAAACCCATAACAAATTAATTTCATATCATAAATTAATAGGTGTTTGGATATAATAGCAAATTGAATGTTATTTTTATAAATGAAAAGGGATATATTTAAATGTAAAAAGATAGCAATTGAGTTGAATTTGATATAAATTGCATAATTTTTATGATTTTGCCACAATTTTTGGCAGAAATAGGATTTATATGTTGAACAACAATATTATTGTATTTCTCATTATATTCGTAATCTGGCAGCCCTTCGTCAATCACGAAACCTTTTTTTTTATCAAAAGGATCAATCATCAAAATAGTTTTTTCGTAATACTTTACCCAAAATAAAAGCAACAAATGATCGTTCCGGAGTCCTATCAATTTAAAGAGTAGAATGAGAGTATTGGCAGTAGCCTCATTCTACTCTTAATTGTGCGATGTAGGATAGGATTGCCTTTAAATATAAGTTTTCTCCGATGGCAGTATGTGGGATGCTTCCAATGTGTTTTTGGACTCCGGAACGACCATTTGATGCGTATATCGTTAGTAAAGTATTACAAGAAGCTTATTTGTTGATTGATCCCAGAGATACAAAATAAAAAGGTTTCGTGATTGATGAAGGGCTGCCCACATTACGAATATAATTAGAAATGCAATAATATTGTTATTCAACATATAAATCCTATTTCTGTTCAAAATAGTAGCAAAATCATAAAAATAATGCAATTTATAGCAAATTCAACTCAATTGCCATCTTTTTAACTACATTAAAATATATCCCCTTTGATTTATAAAAATAACATTAAATTTGCTATTAAATCCAATCACCTATTAATTTATGATATGAAATTTGTTTGTTATGGGTTTTCGTCAGCTTTATGTTATGACTCATCAGTCTTTCGCCCAGACTCTCGTACTCTAAGGCACTGTCTATGATCAACTTACGATGACGTAGCACAAATTACTTTGTTTATTTTGAACACACAGAAACAACAGAACGCTGTTTCTCTGCAATTGGGGAATCAGCTCTCTATATCTTTATATATCTATGGCGGACACTCGTAAATAAGAGAAGAAGAGACTGCATTCCTGCATACGTCCCTTTAAACATCTTCAATGAATAGTGATGTATCTCTGCGCTCGGATCCCCCAGATCCAGGGAAGTTCAAAAATACGTACGCAAAGATCACTGCAAGAAGAGAGAAGCTAATCAAATGAGCTTCTGAATCGATTAATTTAAATGTTGATTTCAAGTGGAAAACATTTATTATTGTTCTCACTGATGAGTCGGGTCGCCCTTTTAGAGAACCTCGACTTCGTCGATGTATTTGATGCTGCCATATTTTTTGGCTTTGCAGAGGAGGAGCTTTATGGAGCAAATCCAAGGCCCTCTTTTGGACACGCTAGTATTTATACAAACAAGCCCATTGATGTTAGAGATAGAGCTGCCTCCCTCAAGAATGTCTAAAAGAAGACAATCCCCTCTATGGACGGCATTACGACAAATGTTTGTATGCGAATAAAAGGCGTCGATAAGTTGAGCCTAATATCAAAAAAGAAGTTTAAAATATCTTCTTTATTTACAATTGGAAGATTTAAAAATTAGGTGAATATTGTATCAATGCTGTCTCAATTGGTTCAGTTATTGAGCACAATCCATCTAAATGTCCGCCTTCAACTAAGACTGCAAACGCTATAGTGAGATGAGGGGACCAAATTACGTTATTATAATTGATGCCAGATGCAATTTCACAAATATTTCCAATTAACGGTCAACTTGTGACTTTGAGGTTTGAGGGAGCAAGGCAACAGTGCTATCAGTGCTTCAGTTTAGGACATACAAGGATGTCTTGCAGGGCAAAAAGGGTGCAAACATTTGTCTATGAAAGAATTATTAAAGAGAAAATTGATAACACTTATCATTCAACAATAATCAGACACCGTTACCAGCTGTTAATGATGATGGGACTAATGAATATATAAAGATAACAATCCCAATCATAGGGATACAACAGATGAATCTGAAGAAATTAATTTGGATACAACAATAATATCAACAGTGATGAACCAGCCTGAGAAGGAGACATCTTGGATAGTAGTGGTTGCACTGAGCCAGAGATGCTTGTCAGTACAGGTTCAGCAATCAGAAATGGGAGTGCTGGAGGAAAAGGAAAAAATATAAGAACTGAACGGAAGGAATCTTGTTCTAATACGGAAGGCACATTGGAGAGCAATAATACAGAAAACGTTGGAGGAAGGAGTGTTGACGGAGGAGAAGAAGAAGGCAAAACTTGGACTATCCAGACAAGAGGAAGGAAAAATAATAGTAAAAGACAGAACCTGGAGAGGAAATAAAGAAGATACGAGTACGTTCGAAAAGTAAAAATCCACAAACATCACCTAAATTGCCAGGAAGTTCTGTAATTGAAAAGAAATCTAAGCGAAGCGTCAATAGATCAGTCTCCTCATAGTAAATCCTACTTTTTAATTCCTTTATATGCCCTTGTCAGTATTTTCTATTAATGTAAATTCTATAATCTCTGACTCTAGAAAGTCAGAGCTCATGAAGTATTTGATGTATGTAGGGTGGCCCGACACCATTGTTCTGACAGATATGAGGACAACCATTAAAGGTTTCATGGTATCCCTACTAGCTATGAGGTTTTTGAAGCCAACTCATCTTCTTCAAAGCGCGGCGTTGCCATTTTAGTAAAAGATATATTTAAACCGAAATAGGTCCTTGCACACAATAGTGGCAATTTATGCTATGTTCAGGTTCTGTCATTGACATATTAGGAACGTACGATCCTATTGAGGACAACCCTAACTTTTACGCCTGTGAACAATAGCGCAATAATAATTAGTGACCTTAATCTTCGTCTCAAGAAGGAGGATTCTACAGGATCGGGAAAGGGAAACCATAAAGCTTCAAAGACTATGCGATGGATCATGGCAAAGAAAAACCTCATTGATTGTGCTGAGTTACTTGGCAAGTATTTACACACATTTTCTGTGAAAACAAACAATAATAAAACTGTGACATCCAGGCTGGGCATTTGTTTGCTTAAGGATGATGGACAATATACACCAACTAGCTTCACATTACTTCCAACAAATATTTATGACCATTCCTCTATTTTAATTGAATTTGAATCGAAGTTCTATAAAAAAGAAAAAATATATGGAGATTTAGCCCGCTCGTCCTTGAAGAAAATGGCTTTTGTGATGAATTGAGACTGGTCATCAACACTGCAAGATTCCAAATTAGTCAAGGAGCAAATATACTGAGAGAGATCAATAATACGGAAAGAGAATGGAAAAGAATTGCCATCAAATACTCGTGCATGAAGTCTAAACGGAAGAAGGCCAACATACTAAATCTCGTGAAATTTGGACAAGGAATGTATTATAAACAGGCAATTTATACCCTCATAACAAAAAACTATTGGGATGTAAGATCTGAAATGACGAGACAATCAGTAGAAATAACAAAAAGATGCAAATTTCCAGGGGTAAAATCTCGTAAGAAAGATCTAAATTACAATCCTTTTGAAGTTACAACGTATTATCAAGAACTCTATAAATGTCATGACTGTACAACACCTCAAAAATGCATCAAGTGTAGTGTAAAGAATGCTGACTTCGCTGATCACTTTCAAGTCAAATCCTTCGAAGAAGTACCTCAATCCGTAAAGGATACGAAGAGCATTTCTCAGAGGAAGAAATAATAAAAGCTATTAGAAAGTGTGGTAAACGAGGCAAAACACCTGGTCCATCTGGATTTGCTTCGAAGAATACCATCATTTTGCTGAGGATGTTGCTCCAATTCTTAGAGACCTTTTTGAATGGATCCTAATGGTGGGATGTTTTTCTCAGTATATAAGTGATGGTCTTCTGGTAACCATTCCCCCTCCAAAAATAATAATAATAAAATAGATTACAACTGTGTGAAAAACCTAAGGCCAATCACTCTTCAAAACACACTATACAAAATATTTTCGCATGTAATATCTGAAAGGCTTAAGAGGACCCTACCTAATATTATCACTTCTCGCAAAGAGGGCTTATTGCAGGCCAAAGGAGGGGAGACATCACAGCCAATTTACAAATAGCCATTGAAAATATTTCAAATTGTACGATAATGACCATTGACTTCTAAAAAGCTTTTGATTCAATGTCCCACCTCCACATTATAAAATCCATTAAAAATAAGGGGTTTAGAAACTTCATGGTACGAGCTGTTGCTACACTTCTGGTTGGCTCAAGAACATTCTATGGCTCAAAAAAAAATTAATGTTGAGCGGGGTTGCAAGCAAGATGACACGGTAGCATTTATTCTTTTTATCATTTCCACTGATCCATTATTTCGTGCTGCAAGTGAGAATAAGCTATTAAGAAGAACAAGGGTCAATCTCTATATGCTTATGCCGACGACACCTCTGCCGTTATTGTCGGAGGACGAGTTCTCACGATTGCATCACTGCTTAAATTTGGAACAATTATGGAATGGTTCGAGAGCATCTCTGGGCTAAAAATCAATGTAAGCAAATCGGAACTCTTATCAACCAATAACTACATAAAGTCATTTAAAGATTTTAACATAAAAAATAATATTAAAACCCTCGGAGTCACAATTGGAGAAGGTGCAAAGGATTTAAACAAGAAAGAAATAATAATTCGAATAAAGAAATGTATTTGTCATATCAAGAGGCTTGGTTTCCACAGGTGGGAAAAAATTCAGCTGTGGAACTCACATGTGATACCAAAAGTGACTCATCTTTTAAGAATATGTGAATTCGATGAAAAAATAACTGCATCATTGGATGACGCTTTGATGAATTTCTTGGACCTTAAATCCAAAAAGAACATATCAATCAAAAGAGTCACTACTCCCAAAAACTTGGAGGTCTAGGTGCCCTATGTTTTAAAAGTTTCGGGAAATCATTCTTAGCTGAGTGGGTTCTAAAATGTTTTAAAAGAGCAGACTACTGGAATTCAACAGTTTCTAAGGAATGTTTTAGTACACAATACTCGAACTATGGGGTGAAATGCACCGTAGTCAAACTATTTAGGTTGAAGTTCTGTGATCCTTTAATGAAAAACGTTTCAAATACATTTTATATAATCGAGATGGGATTTGGAAATTTTACGTCTCTTAAGGGATCATCCATTGGGTTCTATCCGTCGCTACAACGGATAAACTCTTGTTTTTATATTATTGACCTTTTAAAACTCTGAAGCAATCTACTCGCATCGATGGCATAAAAGAAAATTATTGCAAAACAGAAGGAAAAGGGCAATTACCATTTTAATTTTAATTCATCGCGCTCTTTCAGAGAAAACCTGTCTTTAATTAGACTCCGTGAATTAAGAAACATGTGAAACACGTCATCACTTACTCTAATAAAGGCTGTTTTAAACATAAGAAACTTGAAGACATTAGAAAAACAAGCAGTAAAAACTTATCAAAATCACCTCATCACCCCTCAAGAAAAGTGGTTTACCTATATATCGTGTCGTCGCAGGGACTCTGGAGGTGTCCTCATTTCGAAGCAAAGACAAAATGTGTTGGTTCTGCAAAGCGGAAGTGGAGACAACTATTCATCTCGTAAACGAATGTAAGGATCTGCACCCCATCTACTCCATTCTTGAATTAGACCTTGAAAGGAATTGTTGAGCTTCACAAGAGAGAGAGGGCTTTTTTACTCTCACGTCGAAAAATAAAATACTGCAGCATGCAGTTATTACAAAACTACAGTATCGCATATGTAGCATAAAAGCGAAGGAAAAGATATTCCGAACTCTATTTTAAATATTACAACACGATATTTACAGCTTTTATTACATTAAATTTTGACCATTTTCTCATTTCTCTAATTTTTTAACTGTTTAAATTTATGAAATTATTTTATTTTTTGTTCGCTTAGGTTTTTTGATTTACTCTATGTCTACTACTGTATATTTCCATGAAATATAGGAATGCCTTCCGACAAAAAAAATTTTTAGAAAATAGGTAAACTTTGGATTTAAAAAATAATTTTCCCCTCCTTTCCAATGTTGAAATATATGTAATACGACGTACATGTATAGCTCTGTTACGTATCAACATATGTAGTCGGTTACTAAATTAACTTAAAATTTCACAAACAAATTGACTTCTTAATAAAATATGTTTTGTTTGTAATACCCGTTTTGTACATTAAATTTTTCTACAAATCGTATTTCGACTACTTTACCATCATAAAACTCAATTTTCATTGGTGCAACCCTAACGGCCCATGTGGCAGGCATTCCAGGGGCCCAATTTAAAAATATTTTACCTGTCGTTTATTTAAGCCTTGGAGAACCAGAAAAATATATATTTGAATGTTTTTAAAGAAAAGTGTAACATTTGAACAAGTCTAATATACTTGGATTAAATATAATATTTTCTCTAAATAAAAATTAAAACACTTATATTATATATTGAACGGATAAGTGTTCCCAAGCAACCAACATTGAATGTCTTCACCATTAAAATATTCAAGCTGATCCAAAGTTTATGATCAACTTCAAATATGTATATTAGTAAATCATACTTTTTGCGAATCCTTTATGTTCCTTCAAACAATGCAGGTGGTTTCATGACGTCAATTTGAGAAAAACTACAATACAAAATACCTTTTTTGCATATAATAAATCTACTTTACATTTTTATTATCTGAAAAAATGACTCTTTCAACATTTTATCAATATAAAACGATCAGAATAAGGACATTGGCACACTAACAAGTAATTTGTTTGAAGAGACAAAGTTAAATATTTTACAAAAAACTAATTGGCTATTGATTAAAAAGTTGCATATCACAATCATGTCAAATATTGTTTCTTTTTAAAAATGCTTATGGTAAGGTTTTTAATAATATTTGCATAGAGGCAAATAACAGATATGTAAGAAAGTCCCTAAGCCAAATTTGAGTAGCTTAAGGTTTATCAGTTATATTATAATACTTACAATGTTCATTTATGTTTCTGTTTTAACATAACTGTCTTTAGATTTTTATATTTATATATTTGTTTACTATGTTATTGTGTATTTCACTATATTTTTTTTAGAATAATAATATATATTTTAACCAAAAAAAAAATTATAATAATTAGTAGGGTAGTAACAGATAAATGAAATGAGAAACAATCTTTTTCATTAACAAAAAATAATTACATAAAAATTGTTCAAAATAATATTTCAGTTCGTATTGAAGCAAAATATATATAGATTTACAATTAGTGAACTCAATTATCAAGTAATTTCTTAAAGCGTGAATAAGCATTATATTCCTTTGTTTCGTGAGTAGTTTCGTTAACACGCAAGGAGCGATGACCGGACCATATATAAGGTCTTAATCATTAAAACCGTCTCTCTTTTGTACTCTCTGTATTGTCCTTAAAATATAACTCTATAATTACATTTTTTTCTTAACAGTGTTCAATAAACATATGGGAGGATATCACGAACTTATCCCAAAACGTTTTTATTTGAAACGTCATCAATCCCTTTTTCATTGACATTGATCAATACATTTTCAAATTCATCGATAAGGTAATTACAATGTAAAAATTAAATATATAAACTAAATCCTAATACTAAAAAAATGAAATCTTGCTTTTGTTTTTATCATGATGATTCAAACTTAATATAATACATAATTACTGTACCTACTATAGGACGTACAAAACATGAAAAATAAGATTTATCCTTCACAACGGTCGAAATTTGCTCTGCTTCAAACTCTCAGATATTTTTAGAAAGAGTTTTTGTGAGTTTTCTGTATGCGAGAATGAGAATTTGGATTGTTATTTTAATGGTAGCCTTTGTAAACAGAAAAAAATATATATCATAATTTCCATAGCAACGTATACGTAAAAACTGATTAGTCACCAATTGTTGTGTTTTTAAATGCTTGTCATATATAGATTCATATTTAAGTAAATAACTAAGCATTACAGTAAAAAACGAAATAAATAGTCAAACAATTCGACAATTATGTTTTGTCTTGAATCAAAAACTCGATCTCAATTCTTATCAGGATTCCCCCCTCCAAGCATATAATAAAGGTCAAAACTAAATTAGTATTCAACAAGACTCCTTGAAATAAAAATACGACATTCAGTAGAAATTACAAAAACAGCAATAGTGAAGGCCTACCATCGTCAGCATCGATGCAAAAATTGTAATTGATAGCACGTAGTGCCGATGGACAAGTTCCAAGAATCCACTATTAATGAACAGCATATAAAGCAAATTAATATTCTAAAAGGGGCATCAATTCTTACGTTGCAGCGTTTACATCAATGTTAGTTTGCACAACAATAGACAAATCTTGATTAATTTTAAGATGCATGTATACCTTTCTAAAAGCAATGCATCAAATCCTTCCTTTCATCTTGTGGTTAAAGTATGAGACCACAAAATCTTCAGGGAAATAATAATCAACTTGTTGAACATAGCAGTGTATTTAATAATGTAAAAGTTGATGAAAAAAACTTATTATTATTCATTCAGGCAATTGTTAGGAAGCTTTATTAAAAGAATATTTCATTATTTAGTCCCCAAAAAATAATATGGGTGAATGCTCAAAGGTTGTATTAATGAGAAGTAGTGAATGGGTTTGTGTAAAGCTTTTTATAACTATTGCATCTATGTTCATTCAAAATTAGTCCACCAAATATAAGTTTATTAATAACGAAGGTATTTAAAAAAGTCTCATACCATTATCATTATAAAGTAAATAAAGAAGAAAAAAAGGGACATGCCCATTCTTGAATATTTTCAGTTCTCTTTTCTCTCCCAAGCGCATCCATCTTCTTTGAAGACGAAAAACGGGGAGGCTTTCTATTCCATCAGCTGCCTTCACCATTAGAGGCAACTTTCTCACTCTAATATATAACTACTTTTAAAAAGTTAGTATGGTTTGAGTCACTCAATAAGGATTCATCACACAACCCACTTTGTTTAAAATATCCAACCAAGAAAAAAAACTTTAATTCAAGGGATTGAAGAAACACATCAAGAAAAAGCATCAGGCAACAACAAACCCATCAATAGAACTCAAAAAGAAGTAAACGCCAATGGAAAAGACGAAAAAAAGTGGATTCGGTCCTTTTTGCCTAACGTGACTCAACAGCTGAGTATGCCTCTCGAGAGCTAAGCACACATTAAGGTAACATAATATAAATCCATTTAACTAAATATCATTCAGTTAGAAAGTGTCAGCAAATTCAATAATCATCCTTTAGATTGAATTATGAGTTGCAATCGAAATAAAATCAATCATATATTTGATTATAAAAAAGAAACATCTTTCAAACGTCATTTTCTGACATTAGACACTTTTGTTTGTTTTAAAGATGCTTACTTCAAAAATCAGAGCAATTGGAAATAATATATTATCTTAACTGCTATTACTTTTTTAGGACAAGAAATAACGTCTTAACAAACTGGCTTCAACAATGAATTCTAAATTATATTACAGACTTTAGAAAAGATGGTTGCTGACATAAATTGTGATGGAACTTAAGACACTGAATGCAAGCAATTGCACATTGTAAATCAAAAACTGAAAGCAATAGGTTAAAGGCAGAGAACAGCTACTATGAATAATAGAACCTTATCATTTTAGATCCATCATAAATAAAACTGCGTTTCAATTCTATATATATAATATATGTATATATATATATATATTCATGTCCCATTGTAAAAAAAGGATAGTTCTCAATGGTTCAATATGAGTACTACAACACTTGTCAATCTAACTGATTCAACAGATGATCTTTCTTATAGATGTGTTCCTGTGTTTATATATATATTATATCTTTCTCCTCTCTCTGGGGAGTTTTCTTTATTATTGATAAGCATCATTAGGTAAACCAATGCCGTTTTTTCATCTTGTTCTATGAATTGTAAATAATGTGACTAAGCCCTTTGTCAGCAATTTCAAGGAAGAGGGTTGCTGGGAGACTTTTAAAAAAGGCAATAAATGATATTATTTTTAAAGTTATTTGTGGTCATGGTCAATAATGGAGAGAGTATAAAATGCTTATGTGATATAATAAACTGTGGTAAGAGGCACAGAAGGTGCGAATAATGTTTTTTTGATCATTTATAGATTTACTCAAGAAATGCATATGTTTTAAATGAAACTAATCCTCAGTCATCAAAGTAAAATAGCAAAATATCTTCATTTTTGCAAAGAACATATAATTTTAATGATCCACAACATGCATAAAAATGAAATTATGGTTGTCAAGACTTTGATTGTTTGAATATAATGCATGTGTGGGAGCCTAAACGTTAAAAATATTTGTATGGTTAAATAGAATCCCATCGGACTGGATATAAATAAGCATTATGGCGTTATATATAACTAGTGTATCGAATTTAGGATAATTCAATGAAGTTGACCAAAATTGAGCTTCCCCTCTCGTGAGTCGAACCTGCAACCTCAACATTGAGAGTTGAACACGCGTAACACACTAAACTCTGTCAGCTACATAGAGATATAAAGACATAGAGAGCGTATTCCCTTTAATAGAAGAGAAAAATCGTTCAGCTGTCGCCATTGCCCAAATAAACAAAGTAATTTGATCTACGTCATCGTAAATTGATCGAAGAGATAGAAAGATTTGTTTCTACTGGGCACAATGATGTATTTCTCTGAAGAATCCAATAAGCTCTCTATGTCTTTATATCTCTATGGTCAGCTCCCTTACTCTTAGAACAGCGACCACAGGAGAACAACACTCTTCTCAGAAAAGGGGCGAAATATATGTACATAATCAAAATAAAGTTTAACTAAATTAATTATTGTCTCAAAAAAGCTGCAATGTGCTGAGAGCAAAAGAAAATCAGATTTATCACTTAGAAGACGGCTCAATATACAAGTCAACCAAAGAAAACAAACAAGTCATCAAAACTTTGGTCAACTTTATACTTGTGCAAGAATTCTTCCACCGCACAAAAAATGCATGCAGGTAAACAGAGTAATGCAAGCTTTTTCATTAAAAATATAGTTTAACCACATCTGATATATCAATTGAAATACTAAACAAAATTAAATCTCACATTGATCTAAAGTTCTCTTCGGTCTGGGTTGCAAATAGACTCCGAAGCGCAATTGTTGGTGGGTTTTTGCTCTTAATATTGAAGAGTATTTGTTTTATTGATTGATTTTTTAGTGTGTTTCAAGAGAGAATGCCTTTTCATGGACCCTGTAAATGAATACAGGAAGCAATATACAACTGATCAATATAATAAAATCGTTAAGTATATTTGTTTTGGTTTAAAATCGTGATTTTTATTTTACAACATTTATTTTTTTGCCCTGTAAATTATATTTAGAAATCAATTATTAATATAAAACGTTTTGTGTGTTTTATATTTACAATGTATATATTTTGCGATAATACAATTAAATATTTTGAACCATAATCCAAAGTAAAACGATATATATATATATATATATATATATATATATATATAATACATATACTATAACATATTTTCAATATATGGAATATATCCTTTAAACTTTTTTTTCAAATAAACTTACATCACTTTACTATAATCAATATAAATAGCTACAAAAAGCAAGAACCTATTATTTGTACGATTAATACTTCTTTATTTTTTGTAATAGTCTTCTTCTCTTCATTAAAACGCATAAAATGAATTACTGATTATCATAAAAAAGGATAAGATCCTTTATATGTAATTAATCTTCGGCTCTTAGTTACTGCAAATTTTCATTTATAATGATAGTCCCTTCTTTTACTCGCGACCAACTGTTGTAAAAAATTAAACATTAAATCTAGCCATAAATTGCTTGAGTAATTGTGGAAAATTAACAGTCTTAAGGAAAAGTAACTTTTCCCTTTAAACAAAATAACTTTATCGTCAGCGATTACAAATTTCCTATGGATGTGTTGTGGTCGCTGCTCTTGACAATTTGTGGAAAACGATGGATTTGCAGTGGATTGTTAGTTTAAAAACAACACTGAGGATACGTTAGACTTAATAAATAAACGTATTTGTGCCCAAATAAATGATTTAAGAAAGGATATAAAAATACTTTAGAGATGTTTAAAAAAGATTCCTTATATGCCCTATAATTAAATATGGCTGTTGATTCGAGGACCCTCTTTTATACATATGCATAAAGATAAAGATGATTCGCGCCTGCCTTTGGTGTAATATATATTCTTCAAGCTTTAAGTCTTTCCAGGACTGGCCAACCTCGGAAAATTTGAATTTGAAAGCAACTTCTCTAAGCTCGAGAAGGCTCAACGACATCCACAAATGATATTTCAAGTATTTGTTTCCTTCGGATTTCCTTCGGAACAGTCTCTTTCTAATGTTACCTTCGAAGTTTTATTTATATGTACTAGGATAACGAAGGAGGACTCTTTCTCAAACTCGATCATAGGAATAAAAGAAGAGGGAATAATGAAAAAAAAACCATCCAGATGACATTGATCACCCCTGATTGTTGAGCATCAATTCGGAAAGAAGAATATTATTCTTAACGTCACAATTATCTTCTCGATGGTCTAAATCCAAATCCCTTGAATTGGCTCTTCTTATATGAAATATCAATATTAATACATTAAAGAAACTGCTTATTCTAAGAGAAATATATATATATTTTTTCTTTGACTTTATTGATATTTTGTGTAATTGCATATGAGAACATAAATAAATAAACATTATAGTTATAGAAATATTTTTTGACTATCTTTTCATATCAGATGATAAATAAATCATCCATCTGAATATAAAACTTTTTAGAAAAAAAAATTGAGTCTCCATCATAGAAAATGTAGTTCTTGTAATCTATCCTTTTGTTCTCTCTAAAATGTGATCCGGTTCACCTCTCTTGTCAATCTATGAACCTCTATATGAGGAATAAAAGGCAAAAAATAATAACCTCTATATAAAATTTTTGAAACTCTAACTTTGACATTAAAGTGGTTCAAATATCGCATCATGAGAGACCCACTTCATTTGTGAAACCAACAGGGACAAGAAAAGAGAGATACGACTTATCTAAAACTGACCTAGCAACATCAGTATATACAAAAAAATTGTGATAAGTTTTTCTGAAAGAATTATCATGAGGCTACAGAAACAATTTGCCAAATATTCCCAAATTATAAAAATAAATGGTTGAACATTATTGTATCTTCCATTTAATATTTATATACTTTTCGAAATTGTACTACATTTATGAAAGGTCTATGAATACATAATTCTAAATACACCACAAACTAATAAATTAAAGCTCTTAGTCCAATTACTATAGAAACTAATTATTTTTTAGCAAATATAGAAATGCTTCAAATTGTAAGATTTATGAGAATATATAAAAATACGTATATATATAGTATAAAAATGAAATATATATATATAATATAAAAAAGAAATATATATACATAATATATAAATGAAATATATATATATATATATATATATATATATATATATTATATATATATATACTAAATGAATGAAAAAACAAGTGGATAACAAGCTACTTCCTACGGAACACGTGTGACGTGTATTGGCATCCAAACGTCGCAGACATGGATTCTGGACAACAACGAGACTCTAGTAACAAAATACTGTTGGAGGCCATCATAAACTATGAAAGTGACTTCATTAATGGACAATTCACATGGGTAGTCAACCTTGAAGTCCCTAACTCCAATATAATTATCTTCACGGATGATTCAAAATATGAAAAAAGTATACTGGATCGGTATTGTCTATTACAAGGGGTTGGTGATATATCAATACAAAACTCAATGGTATAATAGAACAGTGAGGCATCATTATTTCAAGCAGAAGTTGTGGCAATTCCAAGATCGGTATCATATATCAATTAGATCATATTCCCAATCAGCGATTGCACCTCTTCTTAATCCACTTACAACTAGCGAGATAGTGAAAGACGTTAATAAAATCCTGCTTGAAGGGAAAAGGAACAGAAAAATGAATGTTGCAAAGTCATAATTACATAACAGGAATTGAACTTTCAGATCATCCAGTAAAATGTGTGATCAAACATCGAGATAATGTCGGTTTACCTCCAAGTTTTATAACTGTACGAGTATGTACCGAATGGGGAGCTGAAATAACGTATCCGCGAGACAGCGAGTTATTCAGTAAAAGAGATTCGTTTATTCACCAAATGACGACGAGATAGTTTGACAGTAGATTGGGATGTTCTTCTTGTGACTGACCTACAGAATGGAGGGAGCAAGGGCTTAAATACTCAAACAGGGAGAGTGTACTTTTAAGGGAATAAGAGGATTAGAGTTTGAGGAGCAGGGGGAGGAAACACAGATAATCTAATTGGGAGTTTGGGTTGAGAGCAGGAGCAAAGAGCTACTACTACAATAACGAAAACACATAATGATTTATTTTGCAATAAACGTAGTCACCCATACAGAAATAACCAAATTATGAAACACACGTTCTCACTGCTCAAAAACCCGAAACCAAAACCCGTCGAACACTGACATCAAAATACTCAACTTCTTGTCCAAGCTGGACATGTACCATTTCTCTCTCATGTGAGTAAATGGAGACACACTTAGTGAGACAATTGATCTCTGTTTGAAAGAATCATCTTTTAATACACAGATGGGGCTTTGTCCTACGACAGGCACGTAGATACACAAAAATAGGACGTAGGATAAAAAAATATCTTGTTTCTAAAATGTACAATGATGAAAAATGTTTTGTTAAAAAATGCAATATATAAATGTGATTATGTATTTAGAAAATGTGTTTAATATCGTCCTCTAGTAGGGGAGGGGAATAATAATCATTTGGGACTTGATTAACACTATAAACACAAGAAAATTGACACCAAAAGTAATTCTGTATCTTAGAAAAAACCACCCACCCCTTAAAAATGAAAATGACCCAAAAAGGGATATTTTCTGCATATTCCACCAAAAATATAAACATTATTCACTAACATACTCTTGACTAAA
This sequence comes from Caligus rogercresseyi, assembly GCA_013387185.1. Lineage (NCBI taxonomy): Eukaryota > Metazoa > Arthropoda > Copepoda > Siphonostomatoida > Caligidae > Caligus > Caligus rogercresseyi. Next base: position 16,519,252 of record CP045896.1, read on the forward strand.
TATTTTACCGGGAACCAACTGGACCTTTTTTTGCCTGACCCAGACAACAACTTTTTTAAACCAGGCCCAGATTGGGCAAAAACCCGGATTGGACCATTTACTATAAAGATATGCAAAAAGCGAAAATAATAGGAAAAAATGCCTGGCCTGATAGTTTTATGAGACCGGACAGCCCAAAAATAACTGAGCCGAACCAGTTACCCGGTCGGTTCCTGATTTCAACCGTTTTTGGAATCAATAAGTATTACGGTTTCACCTATAACTAACACGATAAATGAAGACAAATATTAAATGATAAACAATAATCTTTTAAGAAATAACATATAAACATTTACCGATTTGGGATGTTTCGCATTTTGGAATGCCCTCCTTGACTCCAAAGTGCTGCAGCTGGAAATATCACCGGATCCTATCAAGTGATCAGTAATATGTTTCAGAATTTGATATGATAACTGCTGCTCTCTCTCCCTACGGTATTCTTTACTTAATTCCCTCAATATTTGGGCCCGCATCTTGCTATGGTACAACATAAGATCCAGTCCTTTGGAACAGAACATTCTTCGCTCTGTCATTCGGTCTTCATAGGATTTGTACTCCATTTCACTCATGCTGACACACCACTCATTCTCCATGGATTGCTGCCGTATGGGATCGTGAGCAAATACATCAAAGAGTTCATATTTTGTATGAAACAATTATTTGTATTATTGAACAGCCAGTTACTTCTCTATCCCTACCTGTTTATGCCTCTTTCTGCCTTCACTGAAATGTTTCCAGATCTTTCCTACTTTCCTCTGGATGGTGCTAAAGGAAACCCAAAACACAGTGTCGTGGTGTAGACCTGTTGTTCCGGGACAACCCGATCCGGGCCCGGCCACTAAAAAACATCGAACGCAGGGTATTGATTATATCACTGCTATTTTTTTTTAAAATATTTTTTCATATCTTGATACTAAATGGGCCGATCCCGGTGTTCAGGTTTTGGGGCTGCACATTATATAAAAAAACTGATCGGTATGTTCCTAATATACATATAGAAATATGCAACATTTTTTCTCATGATAGGTAACAACTCTTAAAACAAAATATCTCTTAAATGATCCACAGAACCATCCCTGCAATCATGGGTGCAATCATTCTCCATTTTTTTTATCCCCCTAACTTTAGTTTCATGGTACGCCAAACATTTAATACTTAAATATTAATATTTATCTTACATATACAGACAAAACACTACTTTATCTTATTTTTATTTCGATTTCGCATTTCAAGTTATGTGAGTCTAAAGTATAATTGGTAAGTACCCAAAAATATTAAAATTCCTAAAATAACGCATTCACTTCTAAATTTAAATTTCTTATTGGAAAATCAATTAAATACTATTCAGTAAAAATATGAATTTAGTATATTTTATTGACTCTTCAAAGTAGATCAATATTTTGATTGTCCATTCATATCAGCTTTTAATATGTTGGCTCTTTGTTTTGGCCTTAAGCATAGGCAAGTAACTAATATTGTTGAAATAATAGATTCATTTAACAAATAGTGACAGCTTTTGAAAATGAAAGCTTAAATTACACTCATATCATTCATCAGAAAGAAATGCAATATCATCAAAGTGACAGTTTACTGACGATAAATTAAATTTTTAATGACATATGTATATATATATATATATACGAATTACATTCAAATATCCATTAGTGTTTATAATTAGTTCTTCAACAATAAGATTTTGGGTCTCTGGCCCATAATATATTTAAAATTTTCATACCTTTTAAAAGAAAAGGGTTTGTTGTAGAAAATGCTAATGTTAGAAAGTCGGGAAATGTCATTTGTCAAATATAAAAAAAACAAATAATTCCACGATGAAATATCCATGTACCAAGTTTCAATATGCATTGCTAAAAATCCTGTTGAATTGGTTCTGATAATATTATGAATATATATAAATAAATATGTATATATATATTTATTTATTATATTCATAATATTATCAGATTTGTTTTATGGATGAAGAAAGACCAAAGATTAGTGAAACCCACCGACATTTTAACAACTCGATATTCAAATAGGCCCGATCTTTAGTAGTTGTTAGACGACATAATTACATCTATAATGACCATTCCACTGTGTAATGAGGCACACAATATAGTTTCTGGCCATAAAAAATAAGAAATTCTTCAATAGTAACTAAAAATGCAGTTATGTTTTAATATATATAAAATATGTGAAGGCGTAATTGGGTGTTTAGTGTCATTTCTCCTTTTGTATTACTTAAAACTTCATATTAGACTTTGAAAGATCAAGGGATAACAACAATTCCCTCCTTCGTTTCGTTGTTTCATAACCTTCTATAATATTTTCAATATTTTTTGCTAATATACCCTTAATATGCTTTCCATCCTTTTCCGTCTTAAATATTTATTGTCCTAATGGTATTGAGCCTAATTTGTATATAATCAATATAAAGGTTGCTAGTGAGAATTCAAAATTACAGGTTTAGACCATAGAGACATAAAATAATATTTACTTGACTCTATACAAACTTACAAAACTATATGAATTAGATCACTATTTTTTATCTCTATGGAGTAAACTCATAACATTACTTGTATATTAACATTTATCTCTAGGGAAGACACTGAGATAAAAAGAATAAATGACGAAGGTTGTCTACAAGAAAGAGATAAGAAATCAAATTTTTAAGTTGAGTTTATTTTGTGACAATGAAAATAAAATATTTTTGTGCATAAGTTTAATTTTATTCATTGTAATTTTTATGTTATATGAAGTTCTCTCTCTTTCTCTCTTTATATGTATATATATATATATATATATTGAGAGTAATTAATATTTAACTTTTTTTTCTTTGGACCGTGGGCATATATTTCAACAAATTAAACCAAAGATATTCAAAAAGGTTTGTACAGATACGTAGTGAATAAATTATCAATAAATAACAATTATTTAAACGAAACAAATATAAGAAAACATTCAAATAATTTAGAAACAATCATATTAATAAAGGCATTCCAATAAAAATTCATATCTGTAATAATTTTTTCGAATATATAGAAGCAATTGGAATGATAAAAGAAAGATCTTCGTTTTTAACGGTTCGCATTTTGTATAATACGTTTTGGACTTTTGTTACGACAGCGTCACATTTGGCATTCCTTGTGAACGCCAGAAGATCTTCTTCAGAAGTTTTGATATTGAAGAGGTCTTCTAGTGAGATTTGGAGGGCTTGGTAAGTCTCTGTTAATGCAGGGCAATTCCAAAATAGGATGATCTGTTGTTTCCGGGTGTATTTTACAAAGGAAACAGTTCTTTCGATTGTCTTTAAAAAACTTCATCCAGTAAACCGGTCAAAAGTCGATACTTCAACCATTTTTCTGAGAATGTAAGAAATATATTATTCACAGCAGCGACACAGTCACTTTGTATCCCACGACTCTTTAAGTAGGCTTCAAAAGGAATGAATATTTCACTTTAATTGAACAACAGAAAGGACCAACGATGTAAGCTCTCAATACATTTTGTAAATCCACCGACTTATGAATAAATGGATGTATAATAGACTGAATTAAAAAAGGAAGAGCAATGTCTTAGTCAGCAGCTGATGAAAGCCATCTTATTTTCCCTTTTATTATGAAATATATATTATTAAAGTCAATGAAGAGAAGAAAGGAATATATATTGTTACCCTTGATCATTCAAAGTTTAAATATCAAGTTTAAGGAATAAGAAAAGGAAGAAATGAGGTCCTTTTAAGTGACTACTTCCTGTTGAAAGATATCATATCACTGGGCATTTAACGCTTGATACTCAGCTTTCTATTGCCAGATCTGAAAACAAGACGTCTTAATGAAAGGCGGCTCAATGCTGGATGGGATGAAAGTACAAAATCTAAAATGCTAAATCATTATTTCATCATCAAGTGGGGACACCATTTTAAGCACTTGACTATATTCAAATAGATCTCTTGGACTGAATATTTCATTTCTGTTGAGGTTCCAGTTTTAACATATAGTTTGGTGTGTGTAAAACTTTAATAAGACCTTTAAAAAGTGTTTTTAAAACAGTATATGATTGTTAAATGTCCTTAAAATTGTGTTCCAAGTTTTTAAATTTTATAATTGGTTTTTATTGGAGGCTTAAATTTCAAGCTTTAATGTTTATTTATGTATTTTTTCAAATAAACATAATTATCATATAAAAGATTTTTGGTAATATTATGCATAATAAATGTTTGTTTTTAAGGATTTAAAAACTTTAATAAAGAAGGCTATATAGAGCTTCTTAGCTTTTTTTCATTCATTTTATAAAAAAGCATTTCTGTTTTTAATAATAGAAAGAGAAGTAGAATTTCACGTTTCAATTTTCCATTTTTTTATTCTTAGTTTCAACAAGTTACTTACTCTTTTTTCTTTTATCACATTCTTGCTCAATAAATCAATAAATTGCAAAGAGGTTTTTTATATAATATACTTCTTTTCCGTTCACTCTTTCCTTTTGTGTTATTGATAGTTGATTAGAAGGAGTTCTGAATTATCAATGGAAAGTGGTAAATAACACAATACTAAGCACAACAAAACATGATGAAAAATTCAAGTTGGTTTATTAGTCCTGTATTTCATGAGTTTTTGTACCTTCTCATCAGTGATGTCGTTATTTAATAAATACATATAATGCATTGAGTGCTTCAAATAGTTTTAATAAACAGAAAAGTATAATATTATCTTCTTGTTGAGACATTAAATCTACTAAATATGGAGCTACTTACTTATCATCAAATCATAAAAAGAAACTAAGAAACTAAGAATATATATATATATATATAAATATATATATATATTTATATACTCATTCTTTTGTGTTCTTCTTGTATTATTTCTTGCATTGACGTTTCGGTTCGAGGTTATGTGAAGTAGATGGAAGTATGTTGATCGATTCATCCGGTTTTTTTGCCCCAACGTCTTCCCTTATTTTTTATTAACCTCTCTTCCATATTTTAAGAAACTTGATCTACAATGAAGAATATTTGGTGACAGTTCGGGATGGAATATTTTCTAACACCAAGTTTGTCAAGAAATATAAAAAACTATATGGATTTTTCTTGTTTTTTGCCTATCTGGTTCGATAGAATTGCATCCAACTGGATATAAATAACCATTATAGCATTAAAATTAGTCGATCGAACCGAAGATCTTCTCAATGGGGTAAACCAAAAATTAACCATCCCCTCTCAGGATTCGAACCTTGTCCCCCAACATTCAGAGCTGAGCACATCTTAACGCACATGGCTATTGCACTCCCTTTGGATATGTTTCAGCATTACAAAAACATAAATATACAAATTTGTCCATAGGCCTAGTTCTTTTCTTAGTCCATAAAATAAGCACAGGGATTATTCAGTTTGCCAAATTAAAAAGAGAAAATGTCAAATGCCATGTATTTATTTAAATTATGATCCGGAATTACATGTCTTGGCGCATGCCAAGTCTAATGATTGTAAGAGCATAATTTAGACTACTACATATATATTATTAGAGAACGAATACGCCCCAGGGCATTTCTATTTATTGGGTACGTAAAGAGAAAATTATTCTTGAATTAAGGGGCTTTAATGAGAGGTTCAGTGAAGGGTGGGATCAAAGTAGGAAATCTATAAAGCTTATACTGTGTTTTGTGGTGTATAGGGAATATAAATATAAAACATAGATAGCTTATTCAGCGAAATATGTGATTTTGCTAAAAAGTAATAGATAAACTATTCATAAGGTAGCTTTTTCAGGTTTATGTACATATAAATTAAAGTAACTTTAAAGCCCTTTATTTGAGGGTTAATAAATTGGAATAAAACACAGAAACTTATATTTAAAAACTTTTCATTTATGATGTAGTTGTGATAAGTTTGGTATGGACCTAATCGACCTTTTTTAAATATTTCCTGTTATTGAAAAGAATAAGCACCCTATATGTGTATGTCTCTATGACAAATGAATAACAAAACTCTCCCTATCTTACCAGAAAACATATTTGTGCCGTGGTAAACTTGTAGTTATAATCTATTTATTCTCAATGAGCATTAATTATTTTCCACAATATAAACATTTGCTACCTTCAATTTATATTCATTGGATACAAGGGACAAGTCTTTTATAAGGCTTCGAAAATGACATGGATTATTCAATGTAAAAGAGCAAGCTCAACAATTCATTGGATAACTAAAATGTATATATATTTCTAACCTTATAGCCAGATTCATTTATGCTCGTATATCACGAAACAAAAATCTTCCCCTTTTTATGTCTATTTTTATTTTATATCATTTTATGTTCTTATATGAATATAATAAAGACCTCTGCAATGAAACAAAGAAATAATAATTTTCGTAGTCTGAGCTGTTGCTTTATTTGATTTATATTAACAAGGAGTCTCCTCAAAGGATTCGTAAATTATAGAAACGATTTGTATGAATGAGTGTTTACTCCTCAACAGAATTGCACATCATAACGATACATAAAATAATGCTTGGCTTAAAGAACTACACGAAGCAAAGCCTGCAGCCTTAACAAGGTATGTATATCCCTATCTATAGCTACTTCAATTTGATGCGAGTACCAAAAAGTAAATGATACTACCATTTTTCGCAACTTATTATTTCTTTTGTCTAAAAGTTACTTGTGAAAAAATGAAAAATAACTATCCTGTTTGATATTCAAAAGTTTATAATGGATTATCTTTTTCTATTCTTTCTTTACAACAAATCAACTCTTGCGACCTCTGCATTGTATTGTCAAAAAAAGGAATACCAAATTGTCAACTAAATTATATTGGGCAAATAAATCGATTTTTTTAGGTCAGACCTTTTTTGTATTTTTGGGCTTCTCTTGACAATTATTCGATCAAGCTATCCGGCCTTCTATCTCTTAATAGATGGCCTGATTATTTTCCTTGGGACACAGAAAACTCGAAATTGAATATATTTAATTTATAAATATAGGAGTGTAGCCCGAAGGAGGAGGAGAAATGACGACTCAGTGATGAAGTGAAAGAGTGTCTTTATTAAGCTCTTGCCTGCAGCTTATATAGCCGCAGACAAGAGTACTTAAGATTAAGAACTTGCTGAGGTGTGAGATAAGAAGGTAGGTTGACCTGCTGTTAATAAGCAGGTCAATCCGAAACAGGAGACAGCTGACAAAATTTAGACTTTTCATATTTTGTTTTCATTGTTGTAGCAAGCAAGCAAAATAAACTTTTTTCTAACTGTTCTATATTTTAACTATCTTCACAGTTACAAAAATATGTCTAAGAAAATATTCAACGGAACTTAGAAATCGTTCGTAATTTCTCCAAACCTTCTCAGCGAAAGTTATTATTGTTATAGAATTGTTGAAGTGGCGAAATCGAATGTGATAAAAAGTTGGAGCAGAAAGTAACCCATACACACGAATTAAAGACTTATCGCAAAAAGAAAAATTCTCTGCAAATTCAATTTCAAAAATTAAGAACAATTAAGCAGAGTCTTGAATCGTTCAAACAACATTCTAAACTGCTTCTATACACAATTTCAGGAAATCGTTTACTTTAGCAATGTATACTTCCCTCGAAAAATAAATGTTAAGCATTGTAAAAATTTACCCTAGATAGGATTACAACATACATCAGAAATAAATTTAATACAAAAAAGACTTATGGTGTGGATGGTGTAATTGGAGAGATCTATACATCTTTTCCGGAAGAAACAGCTCCTTTTCTTCTTCGTCTAGGAGATTCAATGGAAAAAAATACCGAGATCGGTCACAAAGACAAGAATAGTTCTGTCCACAAGAAAGGAAACGAGACCGAAATAAAGCATTGGAGACCCATTTCTTTTCTCAATCAATCTTATAAAATTCTATCCAGAGTTTAAGCTCAAGAAATGGGAAATGAGCTCAATAAAAAAATTGGAAATAGCCAAAAGGGTTTCCTAAGAAATCGAAAAATACATGACGTCTCCCGAAATATTTAAGATGTGATTGAGTCTGTGAGATCTAGAGGAAATATGGAGCTATGGTGGGAATAGATTTCAAAAAAAGCTTTTGATTCTATTTCTCACCACGAATACTCGGATCAGTGAGGAAATTGCGCCCCGATTCCTGTTCGATCTCTTTTACTTAATGGATTTTCTGTAATTACATTCAAAGGATTGGAGAATAGACTGCTAAAAAGGAGTTGTAGGCAAGGATGTCCATCTGCACCTTTGCTCTTATGACACCAAAAATATTCTACCATTGAAAGTTTCATTCATTTTGTAAAGCAAAATAAATTATATATATATACATATAATTTATTTGCTTTACTAAATTAATAAAACTTTCAATGGTAGAATATTTTTGGTGTCAAGCCATACATTAAGAGGAATTCAAGATTTGGAATCGAAGACTTGTCAATTGTCATCCTTCTATCATCAATGTATAGAGTGAGGGATATACTTTTTTTTACATCCATAAAATATGTCTAATTCAGATGAATTATATTATCTATCGAACTGCAATCGGCGCGAAGAAAGCTTTATTATCACTTTTAAAATCAAATTAGGTTGAAACACACATTATATATAGAATGTCTTGTCATGTAAAAATAATAGTGCATTATTATTTTTGAAAACAATAACTTGACTCAATCAAATCATGTTCACATAACAAACATATTCCTATTCATGCATCGTAACATGTTATACATTTTATACTATAGTGCATACTTTAACCTTTTAGAGAACATTTGATCATAAATAGCTGATAAGAATAATTTAAAAAAATGCTTTTTGTACTGTTCGGATTTTTTTCAATTTCATTGTATTTCAGTTCACTGAATAGCTGAGTGGCTACATATAATATCACTTTAAAATTATATATTTTTTCACACTCCGTATTATATTGTATCGCATCTGTTCCATTCCATATTTGTATTAAAAATTTATCATCTATTTGCTTGGGTTCTTAAATAATTATCTCATCGCAGACTTGCATAATAAATGAAAGAGTTCAAATAGAAATTATTTTACCATACATTATAAGTACAATTTTCATTTATTATATTTATATATGTAGTTATTACAATCATTAAGTTTCCTTGACTTTTAATAGCTGTATATACTGGGACAAAAAGATTCACAGATAAAATAGATGAAAGAATCATAAGCAATTATATTTGAAAATACATGAATAATGTATTTATTAAAAAATAAATAAGTAAAACTTTGATTTGATTTCAAAGTACTTCATTTATGGATCTCCAATGGTTTATTTCTGTCCCATTTCCTTTCTTGGGGATAAGAACTATTCTTGAGCGATCCCGGTAGCCTTCCATTTTTTCATCGATTCTCCAGCCGAAGAAAAAAAAGGCCGATAGCTCAGTGCGTTAAGGAATGTTCAACTTTCTATGTTAGGGGCGCAGGTTCGAATACTCCCGAGAGGGTATGGTCATTTATGGTCCACCTCATTGATAAGATCCTAGGTTCGATGGACTAATTTACACGCTATAATGCTCATTTATATCCACACGGATGCAATTCTATCGAACCAAATAGGCAAAAAAAACTTCGATTATTTTTAAATACTTCATATCAATTACATATAGAAAGTTTTTACATGTTTATGAACTTTTTGATTTCTTTTAAATAGTTTACAATACTGAAATTATATTTTATCAGTGATTGAATGTTGTATCTTTGAAGTATCGAAATAATAAAATATGTTGTCTATTGCTTGATTACTCTTATACTTCTACCTGGCAAAACTATAAACGAATGAAACCCTTCATTACAATGAATAAACTCATCTAAGAACTACTCTTTATTATCATAATTTAAAAAAAGATCTGAAGTTTGTTTTTCTGAGAATAAATTCGATTTTTTGGAGTCTTTGGACATTGAAAATCTAAATTGTTAGGTTTAATAGCTCAAAGACTTACTTTGTCCCTACCAATAAAGAGTTGAGCGGAATCAGTCTGGCTGCTTCAGCTTGGTATATAACCCTTATGTCAAAGTCCTCAAATCGAGTGCATGTTATGGTGCTTCGCAGGATAAATAATATGCTGATGCTTCTTATCGACATCTTTTGACCATAAAACATACTGAATAAGATTATAAGGTTTTTTCGTTACTTTTAATGCATTGTTTATAAACGTATTTTTATATGCATGTGCTTTGCGTTTATATATGAACTTTTATTATTTTATTGGAATATTGTTTTGTAGAGAATTTAATAAATTTATTTTATAATTTCCCAGGTATGACGCAGTTCTATAAAATATTGATAAAATAATTTATTCATCGAATTGGCGATGTTTTAAGCTTTCTGCCCCTTTGATCAATAACTCTACAATAATACATTCTTTTGAAGAGTAGGTAACTTCCACCATGAATGAATTTGCCTGAGTGCCTTATTCTTATTCAACAATTTCTCTGATAATCAACATTATATAATTTGCAGCCTTTTTTCACATGAAAGTTTTCGTATGCATATTTTTCTTTGTGGCTTATTCAAAGCTTTGGCCCTTTGATGTAATCGTTCAGACATAGGGAAATGATTCAGTCGAATATATTATTTAGATAACAGGGCTATGAAAAAGTTGAGCTTCGATAAAAACTTCATTATACTTGTTTCAATTGTCATATATTTTTTATCATCAAATATACATCATTGCTTTGTAACAAGTACACTTGCATTCTCAATATATTTAAAAAGAAAATTCGATATCATTGTTAAAAAATATTTTTCTTCATCGTTTAATTTTCTCGCATTAATGAGTATTGTTATATAAGTATTAAGAAGTGTGTTTTTAAATATCTTAGTGTCCATTGATTTTGTAAATAAATATGAAGAAGCAATTGGAAATCATTAAAAAAAATTGTATATTTTTTAATAATTCTTTAATTATTTATTTCACAATTGATATATATTGTTGTTACTTAAAGTAATTAGAAGGACTATATAAAGTCCTCCTTCAAGTAAGGCAAAACCTTCATGATGACATTAAATTTAACAAGATACATGGTATATTTTATGAGTACAGCAATGCAGTCAGCACCCTTAAAGCTGCTTGTAGTTCTTCTTTGATTCAAGTTTCTTAAATAAGTCCATCAAATAGACCAGATATTAGTGCACCTGGTTTTCTTATTCGTATATTGTAATATTTAGTATGACTCTCTTGATAAATACATTTTTAACTGATAGGATTAAGTACTTGCATCCAATTCATTATCTCGATGGATACATAAGGCTGTCTGGGTAGTGATAATATCCAAAGACGAACTCTTTATATATTGGTAGCTCATCAAGAAGGTGACAAGTTTGAGTCATTCTCTACAAGTTATACGCTATAATAGGCTTTCATTTTTGGCGAAATAAACTAAATATTTCAAAATAATTACAAATGGTAGACATTGTTTATTTGTACTATTTGGATTTTTTTGGGTGTATTATATATATACATCAGGAAACGAACATGACACTTTTTTACGCCGGGCCGGGACTTAAATTTTTCAAGCCGGGCCAGGACTTAATATTTTCAAGCCGGGCCGGGACTTTAATATTTTTGTCCCTTCGTCATTCTGAAATAGACAACGTTTTTTTAGAAAATAAATTTTAAATATTTTTCACAATTCTAAAAAAACGTCGTTACTTTCAGAATGGCGAAGGAACGAATATATTAAAGTCCCGGGCCGGTGATTTTTAGACACCGGGCCGGTACGTTCAAAAACAGCAGGGAACCGGGCTGGGCCGGGTACCCGGTCGTTTCCTGATATATACATATATATATATATATATTCTTGATAATTTTCTCGATAAATAGTTTCAACATTGAACTTGAGTCCCACGGCAATTAATTTGATTAATAGTTTTTTAATGTAATAATTATTATGCATAAGAGCGAACATAAATAACTCTCACATTTTTCATTCCAAATGGATCAGACAGCATTAATAAAATCTGTTTAAATATGCCTACTTGATATAAATAACATGATTGATGAATAAAGTAAATTATATAATTATATATTTTTTCGTTTGACTAATTGCTCTACTTTGATCTCTCGCTTATATAAAATTAAAATAATTCTTCATGCTCTTTGATTCCTCAATCTCTATTTTTGTCCAAGGAGTATACTAATATAGAGATGGAATAATTAATTCCTGCAGGCATGCATTATGAAAAGGACCCGCTACCTGGTTACATGTGGGATTGATTCAATGTATTGTTTATTATTTCAATAAACAATGGACAGAGTCACTATCAAATTTCATCAATGAAGATTCATGATACCGTCAATGTTTCTAGAAAATATGTTGAAGATCTTTGGCGTTTGTATCTTAATATTTTGATGTAGAAATTACTTTAAAAATATGTCAACTTTTTTAACATAAATTATAAATAGTAAATATACATTTTTATAAATACTTTTGAGAGGGATGCAGTCTTAAATATCTTTGAATGAATAAGTTGACTATTTGTAGGTGTGGATATCGTCAGTTCTAGAATATTGATTTTGCGGACGAGAATTATAAGGGATAATTGATACTAAATGTTTAGTTGGTTTTTTTTTTGCCAAAATCGACTCCAATCCAAGGAGTTGTGATTGGACTTAGTTTTATTCAAAATTAAGGTTAACTTTTTGGATTGTAGATCCGTTAAATTATGTGAAGATTATATATATATATATATCATCACGAAACGAATTTTTTATTTTAAAGCTTTCTCTTTTTGACAAACAGTTTAACAAGAAAACTTAATTGTCTTGCTTTTGGGAGAACGAAATCTATTGCTTTTTGAAAGACCAAATAAAGTATTTGCTTTTAAAACTTATTGGCGACCTTCTCCAATCCTTTTGAACTTTTTTGTGATAGCAACAAGCGGGCAGTCGACAAAAGAATGTTCAAGGTCATAGTAGAGTTTGCTGCAATTTAGACAATGACAATCGAAGGATTTACAGTCGGACGATATCTGCAATTGAGCCATGAACTTCTTCCTGTCTCCGTAGATTCCGTGAGAAATCTTTCGGGAGAGACAATCTTTTTAAATTAGCGTTGGATTCAACCTCGGCCTCCTCACGAAAACTAACAGACGACATTTAGAAGTGTCATGGACAAAGAGGTGTATGCAAACGAGCACTTCTTGTTAAAAAAGTCAAAACGATCATCACTAAATACAGTATTACCTAGGTGTCATATTGATAAGAGTTAAAATTTTATTCCGAATCACATTTTCCTCCAATTCAGCCTAAATTTTTTTTAATATTTTTTCCTGGGATTGTGTTGACGGATAATAGCCCCCGTGGAATCATTTTGAAAATTACGGGCACATTTCCATATAATTCGTTGTGCTGTAGCCCATCTCTCTGATATTGGTAGAATGAAAGTTTTGGAACGATTTGTTTCAAAGCCATACCTCACTTTATACTTTTGGAATGATATCAGAAAAGTTTCAATTCGTTTTATTAATTGTGATTCTACAACAAAAGTATTCTTATTTATAATACTTTTTCTGATATCAATATTTTCCAGTACTATTAAGATTAATTATATAACGCAACTCTTGACCCTCACAGAAAAAATGGAAAACTATTTGTTTTCATATATTCTTACCATAAATGGATCATTACTCTGATGATAAAACGTGGATTTTTGTGTTGCCAAAAAAAATATATATAAATAAATAATTGAGAGAATTGCCAAAATAGAGGCCTTACTTATACAACCTCTTATTATATATATATATATAAATATATATATATATATATATATATATATATATATATATATATATATATATATATATATTCATAATTATTTAATATATCATTATGAAAATAACTTTCACAATCTTTCCCTAAATTAATAAACCTTTTGTCTCAATTTTGTCAATAAACCTAATATCTCCCTCTGTGGTAGACTAAAAAACGAAATATTAAAGGAAGAGAAAAAACTCGGGAATATGAAACAGGTAGACATAAGTTTGAAAGCTGTACAGTTTCCTTTCTTGAGTTTTATCTTTTGTCTGCCAATGAAAGAAAAATAAATTAGTTTTGAAACAGCTAATTTATTGTTTTTGAATGAGAATGTGATATGTGGAAATTGAATTGAAATTACTTATATATTATGTAATGGAATGATGAGTAGAAGGTAAGCAAATGTATCAACAAAAAAATAAAGATATAAACTTAAAGACAAAGGCAGAAGATATTTCATTCAAATGTATAAAGTTTATTTAACCTGCAGCAAATTAGGAAGCAAACAATCATTTACTTTGATGTTTTTAAAATTTAGTTGATGCTATAAATATAAAATGAGATGGTCAATGTAGGTATGATCTAAAGGTTTCCAAATTAGTTTTTGTTTCGGATATACTTACATACGTATATGAGAACTTGCAGTTTTGAAATAGTCATTTTTGGTGAATGTTCCATAAAAGTAGCGATAATTTTTTTATTTAAAAAACAACCAACTTAGAATCTTTGAGATTCTTCTATCTTTTGCACCAAATAGTTTCTAAAAAAACATTTATATGGAGGATATAATTGGCGATCGAATGATTTTCTAGATGAGTTTATTACATAATGTTTGCGGTCGTTGAGGAAAAACTTAACGTTATTCAATTTCGTTTAAACTTTAAAAAGATGATCTCTATGTTCTATTGTAAAATCATCTCGAAACCGAAAAATGTGAAAAAAATGTCTCTCTCTCTCTTTATATATATATATACTTATATATATATATATATATTCATATAAATATATATATATATAGAGAGAAAACTTGTTAAAATTTGATACTTTTCTTACAAAACTATCAAATAGATGATATTCTGGTTCTTCAAAGCTTAAAAATCGAAAGGAAATATTTTTTTTTCATTTATCCCCTGAAATACCAGCCATATGGCCATTTAGGGAGGCACCAATGAAAATTGAGTTTTTTAATGATGATTTAGTGGTCGAAATGAGATTTGCAAAATAAATATTATACAAAACTGGTGTTACACATGAAACATATTTGATTATCGTATCAATTTGTTTTTAAAATTTTCAAGTTGATTTAGTAACCGAATACATATGTAGATACGTATGCATGTACGTCGTATTATATATATATATACATATATAGATATATATATATATATATATATATATTATTATATATACATATATATATATTATATATATAGATATATAGTATTCATCTTAAAATATGAAATATATTTTTTATTATCCTCTCGAGCTACCAAATAGGATATTTAGATTCTTTTTTCGGATTTGAGAGTCGAGCTCCACCTAGGATTTTACTTTAGTACATAGAGATCATCTTGTGAAAGTTTGAACGAAATCAAATAATGGGAAGTACCCGCTCAACGGGCCCAAAAGTTATTTTGTGAACTTATGTAGTAAATTATTTTTTCGCCATTCGATCGCATCTAATGTCCTTAATTTCATTGCTATTTTAGAACAATTTGCCGCTAAATGTAGGTATGCTTGCAAGGATTTATTTTTATGTACATCCATAATTCAACGAGAAATTTAAGTTAAGAAATAAAAAAAAATTATGGAAAATACCCCAAAAATGAACATTATGAAACTTTATTATCTCAGTTGATTTTAGATATATATATATAAAAACAGGTTTGGAATCCTTGCGAGCATGCCTACATTTTGTGGCAAATTGTTTGAAAATAGCATTGAAATTAAGGACATTACAGGCAATCGTAGGGCGAAAAAAACAATTTACTACATAAGTTCACAAAATAACTTTTGGGCCCGTTGAGCGGGTACTTCCCATTATTTGATTTCGTTCAAGCTTTCACAAGATGATCTCTATGCACTGAAGTAAAATCCTAGGGGGAACTCGACTCTCAAATCCGAAATACGTGAAATAAGAATCACCTTAATATATATGGTTTTTATCTCCACGGGCTTACTTTTTATGGCAAAAAAATATTTGATTTTATTATGGCAGTGTTTTAAATAAAGCGGTTTTAACTGCAATTATTATTAATTCATTAAAATGAATGAGGGACTGTGCATTGAAATATGTACAACGTCACAAAGTATTAATTAATTATGAAACAAAAGTTTAGAAGTATAAATATTTTAAGCGCCTAAAACAGATATGTGGTAGTCTTATATTTCACAACATGATTAATGATGAAGCAATGTATCATGGTGTAACATATGGGTACTTAATAATAACCAAGTTTAGCCTTAAGTTGGGGGAATATTTCTCCATCGACTAATGTAAGGATAATAACTACACATTTGAGAATATCATATATAAATATGTTTACATTTTTGTTCAATAAACTCAAAGTATGTCTTGCTAGAGTGATAGTTTGTTTGATAAAAACACACATTGTGTGATCAAGATGTAAATACACTACAATCTTCAGGAACTTTCCGGGGACTGAGATAATTTTAGAGAACAGAATTCATTCAAGACACGGGAATCGTCTTACAAATAAGTTTTTGGCGTACCTCCAAATTTCTGCACAATAGATTGGATGAGTTGGCTTCTTCCTATGGTTCCATATCATATTCTTCCTCCACTGGAATAAATTTGTTGAGGATCTTCCAACCCACTTGCGGCTCTATTAGGAATTACTGATGGGATTTGTTGATTATTATTTGGCTCGTAATTACAAGCTTGATGCAGACCTCCTTGAGAACGATTGTATTATTGTGCAGACCTACTTGTTTTTTTATGCGGTGGCGAAACTTCCAAATACATCTACAAAGTAGTTATGAATAATAATAATGTTAATATTAGCAGCATGATGGAGAAAAGAAAGAAGTTTAAATATCCAGGGCCGGAATTCTTAAATGATGAATGAATAGTAGACGTCAATCGCTGTTTTCCTAGGTTTGCTCTTTCCCATTCTCTAGTCAAATACTTACTCTCATTATTTACCGTGTTTATGACTACACCCTCCCCCCCCCCAGACAAACATCCCCTGTGCCATTCACCCCCCCCCCCGTTCCATTTGCCCCCCAAAACTAATTTTATTTTTCTCCTGAAGTTCACTTAAGAAGTTAATTATGTTTTCTTTTGCATTAGTGTTTAAAAACTATGTTCTTAATATCGGTTATATAAAACATATGACCAATATTAGAACATTTATGCAAAAAACATAGTTAACTTCATAAGTGGACTTTAAGGGATAAAAAATATTAGTAACGGGGGTAAATGGCATAGGGGGTGATTGTCTGGGGAGGGGGATAGTCCTGTTACGTTATTCACCAAACACACCTACTTATGTAGACATATATGATTGGATTGTAATATTGTCATTCAATTGTGGGGGGCAAGGCTTCCAGGTGGCAAAGACTCCAGTGACGAACTACCCAGGGGTGAAAGTTCCTACAGCAAATTTACCAGGGGCAAAAATTCTAGGAGCCGTAACGTCTATATCCATTAAAATAGGAAAAGTCTTCGTGAATGCGTTTTAAATTTTGCTATTATGATACATTCAATCAAAATTCACTATATAAAAATAAAATGAGCTCTTAAATTTAATATATATACAGATTAACTTTGTAACATCAACAGTCTAATATATCTTACTCGATTTTATATATATATATTATTTTTATATATATTTATATCCCCTCTCTGCGCCCCCAACATTAAGAGTTGAACACGCCTTAACGCACACGGCACTCGCACTCCCTTATTATATTTCCAATTCTCAACTATTTAAAGAACTCAAACACAGTTATGTAATTTAAATATAGACCCTTTTTGTTCATATAAATGAAAAGATTAAGAATTCAGTTTGAATTAATAAAAATAAAAATAGTATGGATTAAATTTTATGATATTATGGTATCTTTAAAAATACTTTTAAGTCTGGGTATGATATAAAAATGGTCACCTTTTTATTACAAAAACCATACTTTATTATTAAAAACATGAGTATATTTTTTTAAAATTTTAAGTCAAAGAATGGAAACATTCATTATCTTAAGGAAAAAATCATTTTGTCGTAGGGATGAAGAAAAACTTACTCTTTTAATTTAATGAACAAAAAAAATCTCAGAGTTTAGTTCATTAAAATTTAAAAAGTAAAAAGGCTTTACGGAGAAGGACGAATTGAAACATTTTAATTTACACGTACACACCCCACAAAAAGACGCTTTAAAAGAATCAATGAACAATAATTAAATAAATTATGTAACAAGAGTAAAAAAAAGAGAAACCTATGCTGTATGTAGAAGCAGTATTATAGACAAGTTTTTGAGCTGATGATAGTGGATGTTAGATTGTATATATAACCCATAAATTAAATTTAACAATTGCAAATGACATAATGTCCTTTGAATTGGCATTCATTTCGAATCACAAATCCAAGCTATCAGTTCTATTGAATTCAAACAATTTAAAAATATATATACATCTTAATGATGAGGCTCCATGTTTTTTAAAATATCAATCGTCATCATGTTTATTATGCCATCTAGGACAAATAATGGTATATTTAAATTATTAAGATTTTCAATAAGAACGTAATTAATTTTATATTTGATTGATATTGAATAATGCACACTTTTTATTTATACCCTCATGAAAATATAATTATAGAGAACCAAAGAGAAATAATCTTGATTAAAATAATCAGGAAAAAACTAACAATAAATTTGTTTTATTATTATTTACGCTTATTCTTGTCGAAAAGAAACTTCTCTTTTTTATAGAGAAATTACATATAAAAACCCATATAAGTCTCATTTCCAATCAACACATTCCGTTCAAGAAAATGGATCTCATTTTCTATTATTGGAGATATTTATCAATGATATTTAGTGTTTCAAAGACTTGTTTTACTTATTCCAGGAAGTCCGTTTAAGATCATCATCCTTCAGAGCATGACCAACCTTCAGACCCTGACAGCCCTCGTCTCCCTTCTCGTCCAAGGAGTCCAATTCGGGGGACTCGTCAAGGGGAGCGAGATCCTCCCGTCTTCCCTCCTCCTCCTCACAGGACGAAGCCCCCCTCTTCCATCACCGTAGCAAAAGAGACCGCTCACACCTCCTGGAGTTCATCGACCCCGACGACGCCTTCCGCACGGCCAAAGTATGTGCTAAAGGAGACGCCATTTGCATCCCCCGAAACTACTCCAAGTTCGACCTCCCCAACGAGACGCAGACCGTCGTGAACGTGGGGATCGACATCAAAGACATCCCCAAGATCGACGACAAGGACTTCAGCATCACACTCAACTCCTTCTTCGTTGTCCGATGGAAAGATGAGAGGCTCATCATCGATCAAAAGAAAATGGACAACATCTTTAAGAAGGGCGAGGATGCGGACTCATGGATCCCAGTGGACGTAAGCTTCATAAAGGAGTTCTGGCTCCCAGATGCTGAAATCCTTAATCTGAAAGAATTCAAGACCCTTGATGTTCTCTCCAAGCTGGAAGGGCTCTGGCTCAATCGGAACTTTGAGATAATGTATGCCGTTGCGACACGGATCACGTTTATCTGTCCCATGACATTTAATTCATTTCCCCTGGATGTTCAAGTATGCCGCTTTCAAGTCGGGAGCTTCAACTACGATATCTCTAAAATGGTCTTTCAAGATGAGTTCATCGCGGATCAGTCGCAAATAAGATCGGTTCTGGATTACTTTATCGAAATCACCAAACTACCGGATGAGTATCAACACTACGTGGCCCTCACGGGTAAGAAATTCAATTAATGAACCCTGCAAAAATCAAGGGTAGCTAATAGAAACATTATTTGTTCGCTACGAAATGTATATCAAGACACTCGTTTAGAGCCACGACGAAGTGAAGTGAAGGATAACATAAAGACAAACCATCATCAGTGATGCCAAGTCCATAATCCATAACCATACCTAACAGTTATCTTAAAGTTAAAGGGTTTTTTCTGACTTGGATAAAGGATATCATTTGTAAAAATAATTAAAAATATGGGTTTTAGCATTCTCACTCAACAGAACATAGTTATGAAAATATACTGCAAGCTGATAATTTAGCTACTTAATCTCTGTTCAATCAATTTTATATAAGATCCCCTTTAATCAAAGAAACAGCCAATGCTTATTTAAGAAAAACTTCTACTCCGTTTTAAAATGTCCTGCAGGATTTTATGGATCTGTTATGAGTCTAATGTTTGTAGACATGTTTTAGCATTTTATTCCCTCGTATATGTGTATAACAAGGTGAAGGTGTACCTCAAGTACTAGGTAAAAAAAAACACATCTTGTTTTGTACATACATGCCTATAGCAAGGAATCTAACTCAATAACTATCTCTCCTTTTCTCACCTTCCTCATTTGCGAAAAAGAATTACATATAATTTCCTTTTATGCCTTGAATAGTCCACATCTATATATATACACACACACATCGTGTGAAAGAAGGAATTTTCCATTAAATATAGTCAGGGTAGGCCTTGCATGCTTGCATTTGGGGTATGGACATTTAAGACTGAGTGAAATAGTATTTGTATTTTTAGTAGTAGGTGTGAACCAAATACTAAAATAGATATTATGGATTCATTATCACTTGAATAACACAAAAAGGTTTTTCATAAAAAATACTCCAGGAAATATCTAAGAATTTATTTTAGGAAATATGAAAAACAATCATAGGATAAGTTGAAAGTGGCTATGATCGATAAGGGGATACTAATTAATGCAAAGCATTACAAAGAATACTATAATTTTCAATCATGTTTTGATTCTGAATAACTTAAAGCCGGCCCACCTCATCTGAACTTAATCTGATGGTGATCATTGATACATAAATATAAATCGATAACGTCCTACTAGGAAAGAAAATACTGAAACCTATGTACATAAAATAAAATTGGATAGCATTCTTCAAATGCAATTATAGGTCAATGATTATAATATATCAATTTTTATTTCGAAGAATTAATCCTTCTAATATTTTTGGGTAATCTATGGTTCCCGATCGCTATACATCATAGGAAGATGTTGAGATCAAAATATTCATATATTCAACAAGTCTGGTTGGTTTTTCTTTATCCCTTCAAGAAATGTGATTGTACGTCAAATAAAATAAGCTAAATTAATTTATTTCTTCTCAAAAAATATGGATTGAACTCGATTTGTTTATTAAGTCGGAATTCCATTGATATCCATTGATTTCTAGGAAAATAGTAATTATGAAAATAGATTATATTTTCGCCAGCTAGGCTACAAAGACCTGCACTGGACCTTGAAGATGTGGAGAAGACTCCTTATTGATTCAATAATCTACATATAGGTATATTGCTTTTATCTCCTTTTTAGCCCTTCAAGAAGTTGAACGTCCGTTCTATTTATTGTTTTATTATATCAAACGATTAGTTTTTAGCCAATATTTTTTTTAAGTACAATAGTTATGATATAAATATTATATATATGTACTTCCACAAGCAAGTTTTCATGTACTGAGCTGATTCTTGTAAAATATTTGGGACACTCTTCATAGATTCAATATCACTTTTTAAAATTAATATTTGTATTCAACGTCACAGAAAATAATCATCTTCACCATAGGGTTTGATCGACCTTTCATATAGCAAGTTTCCCAACCTGGATATGAACCTTAGAGTATGCTGCAAAGAATTTTTATTAATAAGTATATTTGCTTTTACTTATTCCTTTTAAAGAAATTTTACGCTAATACAATCAAAATAAACTCCATAATTAAAGTTTTGTAATACCATAAAATTTTAATCCTATTTACCAAATAATAATGATATATTATCCTTTCCCGAAAAATGGTAATATATTTCTGATTCAACAAGTCTATTATCTGCTTTTTTGTCCCCCTTTTTAACCATGCAAGAAGAAGAAGAAGAAGCATGGAATACACATTCAGACATTCCACCGATATCAGCATTATAATAATTTACGAAAGAAGGTGCTTTCCTCTCACTTTGTCTCCTTCTTTCTTCTCTCTATGGACCTTTTTCTTTTTCTTTTTTGCACAAAGATGAAAAAAATAATACTTATTATTATCATCCAATGATGCCAGGTAGAAAATGCTTCAAAAACAACAACAATATATAATCATAGAGTGAGAAGAAAAAAGAAGAATGAAGGAATTCATTTTGAAGGGTATCCTTCTTGTCCATAATACAATTGAGAATGTCTGTTTTAGTATTATCCTCTGAAGGAAGGGCAAAAGCGATTTTCATTTAAGATATTGTATCATTGAATGCACAAACGACTTGTTAAAAAAAGGAAAAGTCAACAGCTGATGATAAATGATGAAAGGTATACCTAGTGACGTCACTTTATTGGACTACTTTATGATGAAACATAGCATAGGGTGACGACATCAACGGATACCCTTTTTCTATTCCCAAAACATATAAAATGATTCATCACTAATTATGGCCGTTTCCTCCGTCATTGAAGAACTCGTTAGATGGACTGATTTGTCCTTCCCTGTCGGGGGTAGGATTCATTACTTTGTTTACGTTTGTCAAACATTAATATCGGCGGAGGGGCTTAGGATCCCAACAGTGACGGTGCAGATGAGCCACGGACGTCATCAGTTAGTTCACATGAACCCAGAAGTTAGGGCTCTCAATTCTGTTCTTGTAAATCTGACTGATGACGGCAGTGGTTGTTCTGTCAAGGCCTCAAAGCACTTACCAAAGTCCAAATATTCACAAGTTGTGATTGACGGAACCTGATGGCTCTTTTGCGGAGGACTGAGATCCCAATATGTAACATTTTGACTGATGGAACATGAGGGTTCATTTGCAGTGGAGGCCACAAAATACTCAGATTTTAATTGTGGAACCCAATGACCCAATGGCAGTGGGTCTGAAACTCCAATATGCAATATTTGTGACTGTCGAAAACAGTGGTCCCCTTGGCGGTAGATTTGAGACCACAAAATACTCAGATTTATTTGATGGAATCCAAGGGCTCGATGGCAGTGGGTTTGAAACCCCAATATGGAATATTGTAACTACCGAAACCAGAGGTGCAGTAGATTTGAGACCACTAATATTCAATAGTTGGGCTCGGAGGAATCTAATGTTACATTGATAGTAGGACTTAATACCTTAATAAACACTGATTGTGGTCAGTGGAATTTAATGGCATATTGGGGATGAATTTGAGATCACAATCCCCTCAAGATTGGATAAGCAAATCCCTAAGGCCTATTTTAAAAATTTAAATAATCAGGTACAAAAGACAGTAAAGTAAATTTAAAAACCTTTCATGTATTGAAGTTAATAAATAAGTAAAAAAAATTATCCCATATAAATTGTTTACTTTCTATAAAATTTACAATATAAATGACAAGACTTTTAAGGACAAAAAAATATCGAGTTAAATAGCATTTATTAGAACGATAACATAACTTTACATGATTTTGTTGAAATATTTTCCCTACATATAGATGTTACGGGCAATGTGGAAAATCGGGCAATCTATACATTGCCCGGGCAATGTACATAATGCCCGTTATGTAGGGAAATCTATAGATTGCCCGGGCAATCTGTAGATTGCCCGCTATTTCGGGCAATGTGGAAAAAGGCGTAAAAACGAATAAAAACATATTACAATGTATTAGACTTGGTTTGAATTAATTAAACTTAAGGTAATGATACTATAAATGTCGTTTTTGCACCCTTAATGTTACGAAATTACCAATTTAAATGGATGAGAAAAATGTATTCCGAGACCGATATTTGATACAGATTAAAATAATCTATCCAAAGGCTCATGACGTCATAGGGTTAATTATGTATAACAATGCCACCTATAAATATAAAAAGAAATAACTTCTTTTGAAATAAAAAATTCTCTAGATGGAAGGTATTAATTTTCTTTTAAATATGTATTATTATTTTATTAACCGGCTGGGATGCACTTTATGTTCTATTCACTTTCCATTATTTAATGCAATCTCATGGATCTCAGTTGTGAAATATTTATTTTCACTAATCTACTCCGTGTTTCTCACATTCCCTTGGGCGGTGAACCAGGATATTCATTTTTATTCATCTTTAGGTAATAAGATATAACATTTGCGACAATTCATGATATTAATCTTTATTCGTCTTCAGATAGAAAGTCACCATTGACGCCGATGGCGAAAAGACTCCCCAGGCTGATGCTCAAGGAAGTGTACCTGAAGATAGATTAGAGGATTGCTCCAGCATTCTTTCGGCTTGTTCTTCTTGCCTCTTTTTAGCTCCTTTTATGTGTTTTTACGCTCATCGTTGATGATGCAAAGCTTACATCCCTCTATGCGTCCTTGATTGCAAGATGGGCATTTATCTGTGATCTTTTGGATTTTTTCATTTGTTTGATCAACGATTTCGGATAATTGCTCCTCAGATATGATATTATTATCTTTTGGCAGATTCATTCCTTCGAGTCCTACTCTCATGGGGCGACCATACATTGCCTCGTAGGGAGTTCGTCCAATACCAGAGTGGTATCTGCAATTTTTGGCGTATTGGACAAAGCAAAGTCCATCGGACCACTGGGTTTATTTATTGTCCCGGAGCCACATCATTAAAATGTCTTGAATATCGCGATTCGCTCTTTCCACCGATCCTTGGGATTGAGAGTGACGAGGCTTCCCATGCACAAGCTTGCAATTTGACCATAGAGAACCCAGTTTTTCTATAACTTTGTTGGCGAATTCTCTTCCATTGTCACTTTGTAGAATTTGCGGCGCTCCTTTGTCACAGAATTTTTTTACTAATTGTCCAGCAACTTCGTCCGCGGTCTTTGTTTTCAAGGGACGAAGGCAAACAAATTTGGTCAAATGGTCTTGATAGACCATAATAAAGCGGTATTCCCTATCTGCAGTGCTTTGCATATCTATTAAGTCCACTTGACACCGGGAATTCATATTGTCAGAAATTATTGGTTTCACAACAATATTTTTTTTTGTTTTAGATTTTTTTAGTAGGCAATTTTCGCACAATTCTAAAAAGAGCATTATATTTTCTTTGGTAATATTGTAGAATGATTTTTGTAGCTCTTTCATCATGATGTTACGTCCTGCATGTCCTAATTTAATGTGAACTTCAAATATAGTATCGAAAAGATCTTCTTTTGGGACAATGAGTTTATTGAGTCCTCTTTTGGCAACTTTGAGCACACCATTGCAATCGACCAATTCGTAACGGCTTTTCCAAAGGTATTCCTGAGACGAACGGGGCTTGCAATCTAATCGAAGACGTTGGAGGGATGATGATATACTCTCGTAGTATTGTTTATCTATCACAATAGTATTTCCTGCTTTATTCTTGAGAGCTTCATCCAATTTTGATAGATAAGCTTCTCTATTAACAGCCGAAACACTCATTATGATAATTGGAAGGTATATTTTGGGAAACGTAAACTTTGGAGTATGATTTAGCTCTTTGTGGGGTCTTTTTTTAAACTGATGAATCATCTCAGTGATGTCCAATAGAAAAGAAAGAGAAAAAAGCAACGTCATAACATTGGTTAACTTGTTCTTTTTATAAGCGAAGAGGTTGCGTAGTCTAAAGAGGAGAATATTATGCCGAAAATATTTGTACAAGCCATCAAAGCGTTATAGAAAAAGCTAAGTTTATACAACTAAGGTTAATAAATCCTATAAAATATATTATACTATTCCTTCGATTTAAATTTGACTGAAGTACCCGTTTCTTTATTTGAATAAATTAAGGCACGATTGATTTGTTGTATATTGGTTAACTCAAAAAGGTATAATTATGATAAAGATATTTTTACAATATTCTATGAAGCTTAAAAAAGAAGGACTCAATTTAATTTTGAGAACCCTTTTCAAGAAGAAAACAAGTATGACGTAACAAAACAGTATAAATGGAGAAAATCCATTGTTGTGATACCGTTTCTTAATAATATTTTTCCAGGGAGAATTTGTCGACAATTAACAACGCGAATAAAAAAGAACAAATACATGTGTGCCATACTATTAAGGAAATAAAGCTCTAAAAAAGTGAAAAACTTTATTTACAGAGAACCAAATTGATTTTAGATGCACTGCTATCTTTCAGGAGTAAATGTCCAATTTCTTAGATTTTATATTAAAGTCCCCGAGGATTCTTTAATTCTTCATATCTTTTATTGAATATAACACAATTAGAAATATGATTTATTGTTATTGATATTTTTCTGATAAAAATATTGAGTTTTATCTGGAAACATAAGAGCAGACTTAATTTATTTTCCTTCATCGATCGGAGATGAAAATCTTGGTAAATAATAAAAAAACTGTTGAAGTAGAGCAATGGGAGAAGTGTAGTCACATGTAACATGGATCTTTATTTTAATTAACCTTGATATACTAACAAAATAATCTATTAAATAAAGTAACTAAACACTAAGAAAAGAATTGTATAACAAAAGATACAACCATTAATAGACAAGGAATGCCAAATGTTATCTGCTCATCAACAGTACGGTTGATTACACAGCCCCCCCCCCCCCCCTCTTCCCCTTTTCGAATATTCGAAAATAAAAACCTTGTAAAAGAAGAGTAAAAAGCAATATATTTATTAATATTCAAAAAAACGTGCCACGTTCAAACGAAACAAATTTACACTCGAGAGGCGAAGAGTCATCCAAGGAGGATAATGTCAGAGTTGAAGAGAAGTTCCAGCCGTAAAGGACTTTCCTAGGATCGGAATTTTAATGGAAGATAGGTTTCTTCTGCAGTAAGTCAGAAAGTTATCTCCACAACAGAATAAGAGTCTTTCCAACATATCACTTCAAGATGAGAGAAAGGACAAGAGTCAGGCAAAAAATAAGAAGCGAAAAGTGTTTTTCTAACATACCAGTTCCCGGAGTAGTATAAACTAATGCCGAATCATCCACCAAACCAATTGGACAAAGCTTATATTCGTAAAGGGACTTCAAAATTTCATTTGTGATATTTTATTAAGGTTCACCAACATCATTAATATCTAAAAGCCGTAATGGAATATAACAATGATAAATAAACAATCAAACCCCTTTGACGTCACCATGAGTTATTTATTATTGCAGATTATTTTGGTCTGCATGAAAGATCGGTCTCGTAATTATTCATTTTATTCCTTTTTAATGAGTAATTTCGTAACATTAAGGGTGCAAAAACGACATTTATAGTATCATTACCTTAAGTTTAATTAATTCAAACCAAGTTTAATACATTGTCATATGTTTTTATTCGTTTTTACGCCTTTTTCCACATTGCCCGAAATAGCGGGCAATCTATAGATTTCCCTACATAACGGGCATTATGTACATTGCCCGGGCAATCTATAGATTGCCCGATATTCCACATTGCCCGTAACATATATATATATATATATATATATATTCCACCGTTTCCACAGAAAGGAGGAGGCCTTGGTAACCTTCCTTGATATACAGGGTGCCCTTGACATAATTAATTTCAATCACATAATCGATACCATAAACAAGTATGGGTTAGATAAAATTACAACTCGTTGGTATAATAACCTTCTGAGGTGTAGAATAGTTATCGCCCAGCTTGGTGGAGAGTGTGGTCAACGATTCCGACAAAAGGCTGCCCACAGGGAGGAATTATATCTGCACTAGCCTGGAACCTCACTTTTCAAGAAGCTTTAGAATGCTTAAGAAAGCCAATATATAAATTACATATGCTGATGACCTAGCTTTATTTATTAGAGGAACTGATCGTCAAACGTTAGTACAACTTATGCAAGAAGTCCTTGATAAGCTATCTCTTTGGGCATCAAGTAGAGACATGATTTTCAGTGCTAGTACATCTAAGTTACGTTGTTATCAGCCATATTGGTCTCAACAGTCACTTATTCAAGATAGGAAAAGCACAAAGTTCAACTTGTTGTCTCTGCAAGGAGGAGGAGGAAACGTCGATTCATCTCATTTTGAATGTGATCGCACTGTTAGGGAGATGTACCAGCTCGCCGAGAAGTCCAAAGTTACTAGGACACCAATGGAAGCTCAATCCTTGAAAATATTCGATATTTTCTGTAAATTCAACTTATTCAATAATAAAGATCTTATCTCCTAAGAAAACTTTCACTGGCTGATACCGGATTGAGTTCCGGTAGGGTAGGGTTCACCTAGGAGTTAAACAATATATATATATATATATATTGTATTCCATCAGAAATGTAATTTTGAATTACGAATTAAAAGTACTTAAATAATTCTAATCATATTATGGATACACCATTGTCAACCATTTGCAACCTGAAAAATGTTTTCTGAGCTTGAGAAGAAATGGATCATCCGCATTTTGGCAAAACACCTTCTCCTTCTACTGTACGCCGATAATTTTTACTTCACTTCAAGATCAGTAGAGTGCGCTGATATTACCATCTATTACCATCTGATCCAGTTCACAAGAGTTTTTGATGATTTCAATGCAACTGGTTTCATCCAAAAGGAAAACAATGAAAACAAAATAAAAAAAAACAAAAGCATAGATTCAAACTTCTCCCACCAAAACAACGTTTTGGAGGACCGTTAGACATGATATTCGATTCCGTTCTTATCATTACACTTCAGTGAAACCATTAACTGACGTCCACAAAATGCAAAGAAGGCAGTTTTTTTAGTAAACTTGACAGGAGCCATTCAACATCGTCGATATAATCATTTGGACTGACGAATTATGGACTGCCTCCAAAATAAAACTAATCGAAAAATGGACGTAGTGTGGACAATGAAAATCCTCGAAATATCTGCGAAACAAATGATAGGAATGATGTCAAGGTAATATCTTTGGTGTCATTATTAATGGGATGGGTTAAAATCGTTCATGCATTCCTATACAATGATGGCCATTTGTCGTCGGCTAATGGTGTTTAATATCTCAGATTGTTACAGAACATAACTTGGCCCAGGCCACACCATTCTGCAACTCATTTTTCACTTAGTGAATGCAAGAAGGCACTCTGCCAAATTGCACAAATGCATTTTCTGTATTTCTAAATGAAGGGTGGAAAATATCTGACGAGCTCACAGTCCAAATATCAACCCTTTGGACTTTCACTTCTGGGCTGCAACACAAACTCAAGTTTAAATGCAAAACCCAGATTCTATTGAGTGTCTCATACAATGTGTCCTAATCTTCATTGAAGGATATAGTCAGGAGACGATCAAAATCCTTGGCAAAAACGTCCTGAAGCTTGTGTCGTTCTGTCTTCAGGCTGAAGGGGGTAATTTCCAGAAACTTTTCTAAGTTATCAGAAGATGTGCCTCTTATGATATGACAATAAATGTTTTATTATCATAAAACTCCAATCTTTTCCTTTCAAATCAATTTGAAATAATTTAAGTACAGTCGTCCCTCGTAAAGTCGCGACGGCCAGATCCACGACCACCTCGATATATATGAGGGTTGCGATAATCATATATATTGATTTTTTGTGTGCAATTCTGCCATTGAGTTAATATGGGGACGTTTTGCCGTGTAAAAGCCGGGAGCCAAGCCGTCGTCGCGTATTAAAAGAACTGCGAGATGTCGAGGGGCGAAGTAGCGAGGGCCGACTGTACTTCTAATTTTCAACTTAAAATTATATTTTTGATGGAACACAATATATATATATATATATAGGTATAGTATTTAGTCTCAGCATCTTTATAAGTGAAAATACAAAATATTTTGATACAATTACTTTATATTTGCACATGATTTTTGAGATATGTATTTAATTTTCGATTAATATAAGTTATATTTCTATAGAAAGTTCAAGTTTATAATTTCTTCTCGTACTTTAATTGAGTTGATATATATGCTACATTTACATATAAATGGTTTTAGTAAGTTTTCAAGATCTAGTACATCAATGTAAATCATATAAACTTGATGTCAAAAGTAAATATATCATATGCCTATGTAATTTACAGGAAATATTTATTACTTTATCAAAAGATATCAGTTAAGCCTACGTATTTTTTTATACCAGATACGTTTCCATGGCTTATACGATAGGCTTAGGGTATATTTATGGAAAGGCCTTTCAAAAATGATTTATTACGAACGGTTCTTGTAATTCATGAGAGAATAGACAAATAATGATAGTTATTTTTGAAATATATATAATTACGCCCTTCTTACAAATTTCTTATATTTTTACTTATCATGATTGATTATTCATAAAAAACTATTCCTAAGAACTTAAAAACTCAAAAAGAGAAATATTTAATAAGAATATTTATCTAGACTAAAAAACGAACATTCTAAAGACCAGATGGTGCTTTAGAAAATAAGAAAATATATTCATAAAAAAAGTTTAGTTGAAATAAGTTTGGTTGGATTAAGGGAAAAAGGCTTAGATACAAAATTCATTCATTTATTGAATGGGGCTATATGTAAAAAGACCAAGAGTTTTTTCTTTTATTTTACTGTAAAGTTGAATGGAGATTCCTTTTAAAAGAATGTATGAGTGTTATACAATAATGCTCAAATGTATTAAGACTTCAAAGTGACAAATGGATACTATATATATATATATATATATATATATATGAAACATTTTTAAAAGAGAAGAAAAATTGAGGTAGGGAGTTTTTTTAAAGAGGCATTTATGGGATTGTAAATGATGCATGCCATAAACAAACTCCTTATATTGAATGTTTGTATACCAACCCATTGTGTTGAAAGGAATATTGGAAGGATCATTTTATGGAGAAGCGATTTCTTAAATGATTCAAATATATAATAACGATACACTCCTATTTGAATCATAACAAAAGCTTACTTTTTACGCTTTAATTCAACATTTAGTAGCCTTTTTAAATGGAGTAAATAAATTTAAGGCTTCCTAAGTTTTTTTAAATGAAAAGTGTTATTATTTTTACATGGATATAATACATAAATAATTTACAATAATAGTGCTATGCAAAATATTGGAACTATCATTTTTTAGCAAATATATTATTTTTTTTTTAAATTACAAAATTTTACATAGATTCATTTTGGAATATGTATTTTTTGCACTTCCATTCAATATTTCAAAAGCTATTAGGAGTAATATAAGTCTATTGTTGATATAGCTAATGACAACTTTATAAGGATTTTATGGATATAATAACGAACGGCACTTCTGGTCAATCACCTGCTACAAGTGTTACAGTGGTGTGGTAGAATTAAGCATCTGGCCAATTGGGACAAGTACATAGCGGATGATTCCCTTCCAATCCCACCAAACACACAGCAAAACCTTCCTGGTCGTCCTTCCTGGTTCGATGTATTCCACGAAATTCAAGTGACAAAAAGGTGGAAGTAAGATTTTTGACAACCTATCATTTATATACATATATAATATTAAAAAGTAAAATAAAAACATTTATAAATAAAATAAGTAAGATTGTATTTTGATTTTAAACATTATTCTATTTCTTTTATGATTAAAGCCTATCCATTTTTATAAGAATATAAGTGCAGCTTTCATATTCAATTTCTTTGCCAGGTTTAAATGCCTTTTGCACAAGTCATTTAAACATTTATCTTTGCATGGCTTGACACTTCCATTTTTCAAAAGACGTTATATACTTTCATATTTGTGTCTTTATACATATATATATATAAACAAAGTACCTGAAAGGCATTAGAGAATTCCATATCATTCATAGTGCCAAAGACACCGAGGCAACTTTTTGGAAAAAGACACATAATTTCTTTAGATGATGTTTTTTGTGAGAGGTGTAACATTTATCAAGTCTCATTTGTTATATGAAAACTTTGAGAGAGACTGTGCTAGAGAAAATGTATAAAATAAACACTCTCAGAAATGTTCCAGAGTAAGTTTTCACATATATTATAGCTTTATAATTAATGGACGTATCCATATTCCTTATTTATACTTTTCCATTTCTTAAGTAACGGATCATAAATATTTTATTTGGTTTTTTTAACGGAAATTAAAAATATAATTTGGATAAGCTGTTTAGCAAGCATTATTACAGTTGCTTTAAAAGTAATAAATAATTTCTCACGAAAAATAAAAAATTTCGCAATTTCATGAATACAAATACTTTTTACATTTGATAAGACTTATTATTTATACTTTTCTACGTCTCATAAATATTACTTTTGAATGAGTATCAATAAAAATATTTTATAGAATTCGCAAATGACACGAATTACGAGAAAATAGAAATATTATTTTTAAAGAGGAATTTCTTCCTTCGAATTGATTTTCCCTCCTCATCAGCCGTGAGTAAAGAGATACTTGATTGAAAAAAAGCAAACAGCTTTTCCACATTTCCTTCAACTTTTCTTTCAACCAATCATGTTTTAAAAATGTCACCTTTTTTCTTTCCTTGCTTATATCAACATTGAATTATAGATCAATCTATTTAAAATGGGTATTTTGTAATATTAGAACTGTCTAAAGGATTAGTTCATTGTAAAAATAAACATTTGTGGACACTCTTTTACCAAAACATGGGGTGATAGGAGCCAGAAATGTATAATGTTTATTATTATTTTTTATGTTGCAGTTGCAAAAAATAAAATTTACTTCTAATAATGTCATTTAAAAATCAATGTATTTTTTCTATCGGCTAAGATAAGTTTATTACGACCTGTTAAAAGAAAACATTGCATATAGCAACGATCAGTTAAACATCAAATAATAATCCTTTCTCTATAAAAAAATCAAACCAAACATCAACAAAAAACACGATCGAGTTGTTATTTCTTTAGTAATATACCCAAAAACAAGAAATTCTTTAACTTAATCACGTAACTGAATAGTATATTCAAAGTTTACCTATACTTTATTAAAACTTTTGCAACTACTAAACTTATAGTTATTTTTTGTGTATCAAAAATGCCTCAACTAAAACTGAATGAAATAGGGTTTATATCCTATTAAAGTAACAAAGTTTCTTTTCTTGGGGTTTTAACTAAATAAATCATAATTTGTTTTCACTCATGTTTCAAATAAATCTATTTGTATGTTGAAGAAAAAAAAAAGTAACATATTGCCTAAAGGGTTTCAAATTGCTTTAAGCGATTGAGGAACAAAAAAAAAGTGATGAGGTGTTGTTTTTTGAGCCGATTTATTACATTTTTAAAGCTAAAATACGGGATAACTTGATTATTTTAAAGTCGTTTTTAGAATCTTTAAAGGATAAAGTGGGATATTTGCATTAAAAATGTTTAGGTATAAAGTATATATTACGTAGTCAGATAACATTTATTATTAGAGTTAGCTGATTAGTTTGAAAAAGAACAGTCACATAAATTGAGGCAATATAGCAACCTATGCTCAAAATGAAACAGCCAAAGCCATATGCTGGTCAAGAGGCCACTTTTGCTTAATTGTAATCCCATTGTTGAAAACACAGGTTCGACTTTCGAGAAGGGAAGGATAATTAAGATCAACTTCGTTGAAAAGCTCATAGATTCAGTAGAGTAATTTTAACATTAAAAAGCTTACTCATACCCAGACGGAACAATACCTTTTTTGTTATTCTATTCCTATGAAAGCACG
Source organism: Caligus rogercresseyi (assembly GCA_013387185.1). Lineage (NCBI taxonomy): Eukaryota > Metazoa > Arthropoda > Copepoda > Siphonostomatoida > Caligidae > Caligus > Caligus rogercresseyi. Next base: position 16,552,756 of record CP045896.1, read on the forward strand.
TGTCTAAGAGCATTGAAATGTATAAAGATAAATAATATCATGTTCAAAAAGAGAAAATAATCTTTTTTTTTACCAAGGTAAAAATTTATTCACATGATATTTTATCTTATAATATTCACAAAAATACATTAAAACGTCGTGTTATTAACAATATTATCAATCAGAGAAGTAAATTTTTAGGTAAAGGAACTCGAGTAGCTCTCATTTTATACATAAAATATTGAGTTTTAGGGGTAATAAAATTAATCTCCTCTTGGTACGGTCCATTATAAAAGTAAATAAAATCCTTACTCCGCAACTGTATATTAAAAAAATCATCAAATAACAATTTTAGATATTCTAAAATTCCTACCACATATATGGAATCTAAAAAAAAATTTTGATGTCTCCAGCGAATCCCCGCAAAAAAGTATAATCTTTCCTCCGCTGTAGTCCCATATATACTACCAAATGTCAATGTGTTGGTAAGTACTCTGTTTTTAAACCAATAGAGAGAGTGATTTAACATTTTAGATTTCAAACCTTGAATTAATAAATTTACTGGCGTTCTCAGCCAGTAATCTTCCTTCCTCCACTCAATTTGACTTAAAAATGACTTTTTGAATTTTTATCAACTAAAATATGTCGGATTTCCTTATTACTAATTAGTTTAATAAAATTGTAAAAACTATTTCTTGGACCGAACTCCCTTTTCTTAAAATTAAACCATTCTAAAACAGTCATCCTCTCTACTTTTTCATTTGCTGTCAAATTATTGTTTCATTAAAAACATCACCAAGGCAAAGTATTTTTTCCCCAATAGAAGTATTTAAAAAAAGATAACCTCCCATTTCCAACAACTGTTTCCTGCCAGTTCATTTTTTGTAATAATAAAACTGCCACCTCTTTATTGATCGCACTGTTCTGTTACCAAAAGGACTAATGTTTACGGCTCTTCCCCCTCCAAGGGACGTCCTACCTTTTTCAAATATAGGCCCTTTAATGCTTCCGTCCAAACTGAACCACTCTCCAAAAGTCTTTTTAGCCATTTGAAGAGTAACACTTTCCAGAAGTAATATGTATTGGAATTCAAACACATTTTCATTTTGTTCTGTAGGGAGGTGGATCTAACTTTGATTAAACATTATTTGAGGATATTTCTAAAGTTGGGCTAGTGATATATATATATATATATATATATATATATATATAGCAAAAGCATATTATCTATAAACTATCGATATTAATATGCAAAAAAATCATAAATAAATAAAATTGAATGTTAATCCTTAGCATTGCAGTGAGTAGACACGTTCAAAAATGTCGAAAAGCAAACAAACATGAAGTAAATTCATTTAGTTTAAATACTATTTTTGGTAGCCTTCCTACCCCTGATATGTCCAAAAGGAGAGCGGTGACCTTGTCGAGAAGAAGAAGAAGCTTACCATGAACTACGACCCAACGTGGAGCCCGATCCTGAGCGCTGGATACCCAAACGGGAGCGTATCGCCTTCCGTAAGCACCTCAAGCGAGAGCGGCGGAACAAGGGAGAAAAGTTCACAGGGGCACAAGGACTACTCCTCCAGGAAGGCCACTCCCAAGAGCCCACATCAAAAAACTCCTCAACCCACCGCCTCAAGGCATCAACAACAGACGAGGAGGCAACAACGAAAGGAAAATAAGAAAAAAGGGTTTTAGGCCTCTAAAATAATTTTATTATTTACTTGGTGTGTTTTTTTTAAATTATGTTAGTACACTTTTTATGAATAGAGGTTTGGTTTTTTATAGGTAATCTAATTTTAAACTATAATGTTTATTATGTACCATGTACACAATTTTACCTATCTTTTATTTATTATTGTATATTTTATAGTACAGTCATAATAAAGATCTTTTTAAAAAAACTATTTTTCAACATATAATATAGTGAGGCCACATATTAATGAATATTTAAGTAAAGTATGATTCGAATTATTTTATGTTAAATAGAGCATTTTTCGTCATAAAAGTATTAGGGTATTTATCCGATCTCACTAATGAAATAAATATTTTCTTTCAAATTTTTGATTGCTTAATATGAAAAATAAGTTTCCTTTTATATATAATAATGAAAAGCACTTCACAATATGGATGGCTTACAAAATGAATCCTCTCACTTGAAAGTTGTTTTTGTATACATAAACATAACCATTGTTAAAGAGATTTCTTGTATGTACAAAAATATTGGCATATTGAAACATAAGTTTATTTGAATACATATTTCAAACGTGCATGAAAAGCCATTTATTTTATACAATTCAATACTTTTTGTACACATCAAGTCGTAATATTGTTGAAAAATAATGGGAAATGAAAGTTTTCTTTCAAGTTTCCTGACTATTTGAGAACTGAGGTGTTATCTGAAAGATTGATCTGGAAGAAGTCATTCAAAATTTTGAAATAAATATAAACTATAATAATTAATAATTACAAACAAAGAAATATTTCTTATCTTTAAAGATACTACTCGAAAAAAACTAACAAAAAAACGGTTTAGTAATTATAATTGATAAGTAAATGGTAAACAAACCTAAAAAGTTTTATATATATGAAATACAGTATTTTATAAATAATGGAATCTTTTAACTCTCCTGCATTGTAAATTGAACTACACAACAAAGAAATAAGTTAAGAGCTAAACTCATTTGCTTACTTCTCATTGTCATTTTTCAATAGTGTTTTCCGCATTCTGTTTTCATTCTCCTAAGAAATTAGCTTTCGGATACACGGCTTTATATATTTGCAACTTTCAATCCTTTCAAAAAGGAACAAATCCTTCGCACAGACAAAAAAATAAATATGACATTAATTTACCGACCAAAAAAGCTATTTCTTCATATGTGATCCACTTTAAGCAATTAAATATATATATATATTAAATTAGTACAGCTCGTTAGCCCAGTGGGAGCAAATCAATATGGATTGATGAACTAAATGTGTTAAAATAATACTTATTCATATCCTCAGAGAAGAAATACCATGGAACCCAATTGGCAAATAAATTATTTTAGTTATTACGAATGTAAATATTAACAAACAGTACTTTTTTTGATAGATAGTATTATTAAACTTATCTTTAGAAGAATAGGATAAAATAAATGTGTGACATCAGCAAAGGGCAGAGTTCTATTAGGGAATGGAAAGAGGAGATAAACATCAGATTTTGTATAGATTTCTATGTACATATGTATCTTTATATTAACGAAGTTTATCCTGGAACTAGACATAATTAAGCTAGTCTGAATCCTGATCAATCAAATCCCAATGAAACAACTGATTTATGATTAATGCTGTAAGGACCACTTTTTCAGATTCAGAGTTATTTTTTCATCGAATTAGTCTTGAAAGCATCATCTGTTTAGGACTCTTACCTTTCCAGAGGCACAAGAATGCACCTGTTAACAAAGTAATGTTTTATTTCAAGATATTTTATCTAGACTCGGAGCGTCTTCGTTCTTTTCCACAGTACCTTGAATTCAAGAATAGTCATAAATCTGTTTGATTAGTCATTAAGAGAGAAAGAGGAAAAATATATAAAATATGGATCTGTGAAGGTTTATATGTACCTATCCTCTATTCCAATTAATTCAACCTCAATCTATGCATATCTAGGCGAGTCTTAATATAGAGAAAACCATGCATGACTACTCTCTGAATTGACATAAAATCCTCTGTGCACCACTTTAACACTGGAGTTGAAAAATGATAAAGAACTTCTTTATAACCTGAACAGAGTCCTCATATGGGATCCTGTACAACATGATGACCTCAACACGTCACTGGAGGCTAACAAAGATATTAGAAGGTATACATAGCAATGAAGGAGACCTTCTATCACCTTTCTATTAAAATGGAAATTGTAGATTTCAATATAACTTACATGATACAAAAATGACGTCACTGGTATCAAAAGGCCAGACACTATAAATTTATTCATGTAATCACTAATTAATTATATATTTTCTAATCAAAAGATTTAAAAATAAGCATGATTCTTACTTTTGATCTCACAAGAGTCTTTACGAGAGTCATATAAATCTACTGATCTGCTTACGTTATTAGAGGACAAACCAGAGGTGAGAGTATCAGTTTAGTCATGAAGGAGATCTTCTATTTGCATTCTTTATTAAATCAAATCTGTAACCCCTAAAAATGGTTGTTTGGGACCATAAATGTGATGTCAGAGGTCACAAAAGAACAGAAAGGATATATTTATATTTTTGTTCGTTTGTCTTTTATTTAAGGTCAATTGACAAAACTGATATGGTTGACATGGAGCCTCCTTTAGAGCCAAAAGATGTTTTTTACGGAATCATGTGTAATATTTTGACCTGCTTAAGTCGCAGGAGGTTAAAACAATCCCAATTAAGTGCCAATTAGGCCTTTTATTTTTATTGTAAAATCACAATTGTAGAAAATTCCTTTGTATATGTTTGTTATATCATAATTGTTTTTTTTGCTGTCCAAATTCATATGACATATGAGTACACTAAAAGAGAACAAAAGTCTGGCCCAAAGATAAACATGAAATATTAATAACTTTTTTGTAATTATGGACAGCGATACTTGCATTTTTAATAAAAGTGAATCTACCAATAGATATTATGTTAATACATCCCTGTCACGATTTTATCAGAAAATATCGAATATATGAGCTGATATTTGATAATAAAATGGATTTAGGTGGTATATATCAGTTACTGATTCGGACATTATTTTTGCCCTTTTTCAACAGTCCATAAAATAATATACAAGCACAAATAAGTAAATTTATATAAAATAATGTTAATGCGTAAAAAAACCTAATCAAACATTTTAGTTTAAAATTTTAACATCGCATATGAACAAAAACTAAAACTCAATTATAAAAAAATAACTTGCCATAATGAAAACATATATAAATATTCCTATTGAAAAACTTTAAATTTACGTAAAAGTTTTTGATTAATTTTCCATATGGGAGGAAACATGAGGGGAAGTAACGAATTTCGTCGGCTGCCAAACTCCACTTTCCATCGATGACAAAGGGGATCTTGAGGTCCAACGCCGCATATCTAGCCGCCGCTAGGATGATTGTCCTTACCTCCCACGGACTGATAGGAGAGTGAGATGCTAACCTCTTAGCTATAAGAGCTTTGGCATTTAAAAGAGCACTATTCATTGCTCTAGATTTTGCAGAGGACGATCTGCCAAGACCAAAGAGGATGAAAGCTTTTATTTAAGCTATTGTCCATACAATTATTAGAGAGGTCGATGGGTATAAGCCATTCACTGTCTTGAGACACCATCTGATATCATCTCTGACCTGCCAACAACCCCTTGCATATTCTTATAACTTATATGTATACCTCTTCATTTTGAGGAGAGGATCAGCTATATATTATTATTGCCTTAAACGGGATCATTTAAGAGAAAGCCGATCAACACCAACAACTACACTCAACACACAAATATTGCATTATGAAAATAATAATAATAATAAAGGAATATATAATGTGTAAAGTGTTTTTTTTTCTCTCTCACTTGTTATGAACATAATATATGTATACATACATGTGTATGAATAAAAGACTTCCTTTGCAGGCCTCAAGAATTCCTTACATATTCCTTCTCCACATACCTAGGGTATATATTATTATTATGATGCCATCGGTATGGAGGTTGTTGATATTGATGATATTGACCTTTTGAATGGTACAGGCTTGAACCCTTGTTTGATTATTCTGGATTCAATCAAACTACGTTGTAAAATTAGGATTCTAGCAAAAACAGTCGCACCAAATTTTATAATTATGTTACCCTCATGACGCCTTCTTCTATTTTTTCTTCTTCTTTTATTATTATTATTATCACGATAAAATGTATCAAGGTCTGTATAATAAGGTCTGGGCAATACAAAAACAAAAATGTAATCCTAGCAGTATAACTACTCAAGGACGTCACTGGAGAAAATATATATATATATATTTATATATATATACGTACATTTATATATATATATTTACCTATATATATATACCTATATATATATATATGTATATATATATACATATATATATATTTCAGACACTTATCCATAGGACAAAAAACAATTTTTTGGCCTAAAATAACCGTCGCGACTCTTTTTGCTCCTTCACCCGGTGTATATATATATATATATATATATATATAGAGAGAGAGAGAGAGAGATTCGTTCTCCAGTGACGTCATTGAGTAGTCACACTGCTACATATTTGTTTTTGTATTACCCAGACCTTATTATGCAGACCTTGCAATTTATCTTGATTATTATTACCTCGTTTTAAATATTACTTAACCCCCTTTATTATTTACCTGTTTATGTTTAGTCCCTACGACTATATTATTTTTATAGTATTTTTATAAATGTTTAAATCAACGTCATAGTTAATTGTATTTGAAATACAAAACATAAATATAATTGATAAGTATTTTTTGAATGTACATTAATCCAATAACAAAGAACAATAACTGTATAAGCTCTTTGATTTGTATTTTATTATTTTTAAAATCGACGATCTCTTTGCATTTGCTGAAATTTGGTGATAATAGTGTATACTTTTATTTACTCATCTTCTTTGTAGTGGCTTAAAAACTGGTTCTCTTACGATCCCTTCTCCGTATCTTTATAGATAATCGAATTATGTTTGTTGATTGATATTATTTGTGTTCCGTATGTATATGAACCTCACATTTAATAAAAAGGTCCTCCTGGTGCACATACAAAATAAATTACTATTTATATTTTTTTCATTCAATTTCTAGTTGTAGACTAGAAACAATGGTACCTCAATTTAATTTGTCATACAGCTGAAAAGCTGTTTAATTCTTGCTGAGGGACATAATCTATGAGATACCACCAATGAAATATTGACCTAACCAATAGCAGTTAATATATTTTTAATTATATCTTTTATAAACAAAAGTTCGATTTCATACAAAATTCTGACCTCCAGATTTTTTCTTCCAGATTTTCGTATGTTTCGAATAAATTATGCCAGTGCTCCTAGTATAAAACCTAACATTGTTATCGTTTCATGTGATAATAAAATAATAGTTTAGTGGAAGCCTGCTCGACCTTAATTTTTAGGGCCCAGGTTCGCCCCTAGAGAAGGGAAGTCCAAAACAGATCGACGTCATCGAAAAAAATCATAGGTTCAATTGAGTCATTTTAATGCTATAATGTTTATTCATATCTTCACAAAACCAACTCAGGCGAACCAAATATGCAAAAAATGTATATTTTTCTACAAAAAAAGTCAATACATTTTAAAATGACAATTTAGTGTCAAACAAGTCGTTTAAGGCATTTCTTGGCATTCTAACAAAGGAATGGGAAATAAATGACCAGTTTCTTATGTAGGTAGCTAAAATAAATATATAAAATATCTATTTTGATTATGGGGATCATTGATAAATAGGCTGCATCCCATGCATTAATGGATTAAATGCAGTTTCCATTATAAATCAAGGGCTGTGAATGCCATTATTATGAAAGGTAAAAACCTATATGGGCACTAATGTTTATAAATGATAAATAATAAATCAATGACTTAGAGAAATGGCCTCGATTACAGATGACATATCAATAAATTGTGGCCCTGGGAATTCATGCTCAATCCATGATACCATGGACTCCTAGCAACAACGGAAATCGTTAATACAAGAGAATATTAAAATATCCTTATTTAGTGGGCTGATTCAGCGATTACATGTCGCTGCCTCATTGTTATATTTTAAAATGTAAACACCCTGTGTCTTTATTACTTAGATACAAATATTATTATTATTTTGTCTACATAGTTCGATAGAATTGCATCCGATAGGATATAAACAAGCATTATAGCATTAAAATTTGTCTATCGAACCTAGGATCTTATCAATGAGGTAGACCAAAAATGGCCATCCCCTCTCGGGATTCGAACCTGCGCCCCCAACATTGAGAGTTGAACACGCATTAACACGCACGGCTATCGAGCTCCCTACAAAGAATTATTTATATCTCGACTCGTCGCCCAAAGGGAATTATGAAAATCCCGAAGTAGTATAAAGAGAGAAGTATATTTCCATGCCGAGATTCATGAGATGACAAACTACGAAACATCAATAGTTGAAAATAAAATCAATCGGCAGAACATTTAAAAATTTAAATCATTTCCCTAGTATTTTCTGGCTTAAAAATGAACGTTGAAAAGACTGAATTTCTCAGCCCTTTTAGACTCATTGTAGAAAACGCCTGGCCAATACTAAATTCGTCTTGTCACATCAAGATACTTGGATCTGATGGTGTCAACACTGAAGAAATCGTGCTCTTTTTCCACTCCCTCAACTTAAACGCGCGGGATAAGGTCAGAGCCTGGAATACCTATATTGTCCCAAGTGTCATTCATTTACTCCGTGTTACACTTTTCATCAAGAAACATCCGACGAATTTTTAACTATGGCTTCCACAAAAAAAGAAATATGTCCCAACATCGAATTCACAGCTCACTCAAACTTGGGGGATTAGGAGTCTTGGACGTCCAAAATTTATGGAAGTCTTTAAATTACTTTTGGATTCGAAAGGTATGGGACCACAGCCACTATTGAAATTTTTATCTCTATGTTGTCTCGAAGAATGAGAGGATTTTGTAATGGCTCAACAGAGTGCCTCGAAAAATATGAAACGCCCTTAGCTTGGGAAATGCCTCTTCTATATTGTTTAAATGCTAAAAACACTTTGAATGCTCACAATGCAAGCGATGTTATTCATTCATCGGACTTTTTAAACAGACTTACACATAAGTACTTTATTAGTGTTTTCGGGAAGCTTTTTATAGTGAATTGACCATTTTTACCCTTCAGGATCAAGATCTACTTTTTATACGCAATGCTTCCACAGTCTCAACAATAGTACCTTTTGAAGCCTACTTAAAAACACGTGGGATACAAAGAATTATAAACGACTGTGTCGCTGCTGTGAATAATACATTTCTTAGATCCTCAGAAAAATAGTTCAAGTATCGACTTTTGACCGGTTCATTGGAGCTGGCAAATAAGTTTTTTTAAAGACAATCGAAATAATTGTTTGTTCTATAAAATACACTCAAAAATAATAGATCATCTCCTTTGGAACTGCCCTGCACTAACAGAGACTTACCATGTCCTTTTCTGGCGTTCACAAGGAATGTCAAATATGACACCGTGATAACAAAAGCACACAACATATACAAAATGAGAACAGTAAAAAAATATGACCTTTCTTTTATCATTCCAATTGCATTTTAATTTTTTTAATCATGTATTTAAGTTCTCAAAGAATACAATAGTTTATCAGTAAATCGACTGAAACAAAGATATTTAATCAATATAGAAATATAACCAATGGGGGCATAAGTAGGCTTCTTTTTACATAACATACATATCAACTGGAATTTATACAAACTGACATAGGGTTATTTTTTTACTGGTATTAAAATTAAACATAAGAAATACAGAACATGATGAACACAATGATAAGATAGGGAAACTGGTAAAAAAAGATGTCTAAGTAAATAAAAATCCATCAATAAAATAATTATTAAGATCCCCAGTTACTGAGGTATAGGATCCCGGCGCTCCGATTGTTTACTTGAGATAGTGGTTTTTCTTTTTATTTGTTGTCTTGGTCCACTTTTTGTTTTGAAATTTTCATTGTGGATGGAGAGCAGAATGTCTAGATTTCTTCGGACTAGGTCTTAGGGACCCATTGGAAGTTCACCTCCGCACGTTTTTGAAGCAAAGAAGGCCCTTTGTACAATTGGATATTATATGATCGATCTTGTAAGCCTCCCGGTAAATTGGAGATATTGATACAAGCCAGTCAGTAGAGGTTAATGATACTCCAAGTTCTTCTAACATTATCTCTTCCACAGCTTCTTTATATTCAATTTTTATTACAGATGTGAATTTTCATTTAAAAGCTATTAGTGCCTCTATTAAAATGATTGGTTCCGTATTATTTGAATGATTTCATGTTCCATCAGAAATGGAATTTTTAAATTGCGAATTAGAAGTACTTAAAATACGTCAAATTACCTCATAGATAAAGGAAAAGAATAGATTTTTATGATTATAAAAATTCATTGTCCCATATCATAAGAGGCACATCTGAAGCCTTACAAAAGTTGCTGGATATGACCCCTTCCAGCCTGAAGACATAACGACGCACGCTTCAGGACATTCTTGCAAACGTTTTTGATCGTCTCCTGGCTATATCCTTCAGCGAAGGTTTGGACACATTGTATGAGAGACTCAATGGGATCTGGTTTTTCCTTATAAACTCGAGTTTGTGCTGCAGCCCAGAAGTGAATATATATATATATATATATATATATATATATATATATTTTTAATATATAACAGGAAACGACCGGGGTACCCGGCCCGGTGTCTACAAATCACCGGGTTGGGACTTTAATATATTCATTCCTTCGCCAATCCCAAATTTTTCTCAAAAAGTGCTAAACTACTTTTTAATTTGTTAATATTTTTAAGGAAATATTTCAAAATTCTTATTTAAAAAAACGTCGTCACTCTCAAAATGACGAACAAACGAATATATTAAAGTCCCGGCCCAGTGATTTTTACAAACTGGGCCCGGTACCCGGTTGTTTCCTGATATATGTATAATATTTATATATATATATATATATATATATATATATATATATATATATATATATATATATATATATAGGGAATGGAATTTACACCTACTTGAAGGATTATCGTTTCAATGAGAAATTATGTAGATAAAGTCAAATCAGTGTTAACCATCACATGACTAAAAAGGTCACTTGCCAATAGCCAAAAAAATCCACGCAGAAAGATGAAGTATGATAAAATCTTTATGATACGCGGCCACCTGTCCGACACATCCTGTTTTTTGGATTTCCTTGAGCAGTCACTGCATATCGACATGTTAAACTGTATATATATTTGTAAATTTAAATTCAAAAATATGTATGAAAATGAGAACAATCAATTTTATACATAGTCAAAAGTAATTGATTAAAATTCTTGTAATTAAGTATGTGATTGTGTGGTTAATCAAAACTATGATTTATTACTTTTGTTAATGGGTTTGGTGTGCATGTGCAGCTGTTATACATCAATAAATCTTGAAAGCATGTTTTCTCAGAAATTGAACATATATAGAGAATAACTTCCATGTACCTACGACGCACTCTATTGTTTAATGTTTATACCTATATATATATATATATATATATATATATATATATATATATATATATATATATATATATTATATATATATATACAATTATTCTTTTAAATATTGTTGAACTAATATTTCTAATATTTCATTTCTAATTTAGATATAAATTTATTCTACAATGCTTTATATAATTTAGTTTATGTATATTAGTCCCAAGATATATATATATATATATATATAAGCCCCTGGTTTCAGCCTACATATGATGAATCTGAAAAAGCAGGCCTTAACTATTTTTCTCAGTTTAAAGCCACATTGAAAAGAATTATGTGTTAAACTTAGTTTTTTATAACCAGAAGGCGTTCCTATATTCCATGGTTATATATGTACAGAAGTAGTCAAAGAGTAAATCCAAAAAGCATATGGCGCAAAAACATAAAAGAATCTCATAAGCAAAAACAAATTTACTCACTAGAGCGAATAGAAGCAATACAAAACATTAAGGGATTCTAAGTTAGATTCAAATGACCATTATAAGAATCCCTAGATTATCCTAGGATCAGAAATGTTTCTTAATTCTTTGAGTCACAAAGTCTTATCTTCCTTAAATTGAATTTCCCTCTTTCCCTCTCTATCTCCCTCCTAGGCGGCCTAGAAAGCATCAATACGAAATCGACAACTAAAACAAAAAGATACATTTTTGAGTGCCTTTGATCTCAGACTTTTGGGGAGGCTTTGTTCTAATGGATAAAAGGAGTAAATAAGAAGAGTTATCAAAACAATAGGCTAGAAAGACCTTGCATTATGTCTCTTTTAAGTATTTAAATAGCTTTACCCTGGGAAGGATGAAAGGAAAATGAAATTAAAGGCCAAAACTATTGTGCTTTCCTATTATTAACCTCCTGTATATATATATTCATATATATATATATATATTTATGTATCATAATCCTTAAATACACTTATGAAAATAAAGATCAGGGACTTTTTTAAATCAAATCCATACGGCTTAGATTGAGTGATTTATTTGATCAAATCCGTTTTTAGTAGCTTGCCATGCCTGTAGTTCAGAATAATAAAATATCATAGAGATAACAATGTATCCAGAAAAAATACTTTGAAAATATCAGTAGATTGGATTATATAATTCTTAATACAAAACAAAAAATACACATTCCTTCATTAAAAACCTGAAGAGTAAATACAATTTAATAACTAATTTGACGATATTCTATTAAAAAACATAAAACTGAACTTAATATTCATTTTAATAAAATAGTATTTGTTGTTTTTGATTTATTTGACTGATGATCATTTCAAGAGACCTTTTATAGGGCGAAGAAAGAGAAAGGAAGCTTGATTGGTTAAAAAATATATACCAAATATTCACCAATGGTATCAAGGGTGATAGTCAACGTTTTTATAATTGCCACGTTGACAAAACTTATCTGATAAGCTTATTTGTTCATTTAATAAAGAAATGATTTATAAATATTGTATGGCCCTTTACAGAAAAACAAAACAAATATTAGGTTTTTTATTTAAAACTGATTACATAAATGTACTTTTCTACTCAAACTTTAAGAGTTTTTCTCGTTTACCAAGGACCATTTTACACGCAGAGAGTAGCTGTTTGAGTATACATTCTATGTAAACTTTTTAAAACAAACAAAAACTTTTAGTGAACAATAATATAGATATTCATACACCATTGTTTTGGATTTTCTTTTATATGTTTTTCCTATGAGAGTAAGGCTTTGCATTTATTTAAACGTAAAACCACTTTAAAAATAAATTACACAAAACTTTTTGTTTATTCAAGCAAAAGAAATAGTAGACACATAATTTGATTGTCTTTGCATATTATAAAATATATTTTATATAATATATAATATAAAGCTTCTAAACAACTCTTGTCTTCAATATACGCGCTTCCTTAATAAAGTTTTAGTATTGATATTTAATATTGTTCATTGTATGATGAATGCTTTTAAGATTAAATAAAACAATTAAATATAATGAAAAATTGCCAATAGATAGAATTTCAAGGGTAGGGATACGAAAAGGCATTATCACGTTTCAATTAGCCCATCAAACCTAGGAACCTGTCAATAAGGATGACAAAAAAATTGACCTCGAGAGGCGAGTCTGCGCCCACAACATTGGGAGTCTGGCACGCGTAATTTAAAATTGTTTTTTTTAATATTATTAATGACCTGAGTAAATATTTTTCTTGAGAAGAGAAGAAAAGTTGATAAATGGATTTTAGAGATCAAAAGGTTTCCTTTAAGACTTTTCTTCTGTTCTATCGATTTTTTCGAAAGGCTTTTATGTAAATATTGAATATCTAAAATCTTTCATTACTCAACGAAGAAACTATATTTACATTTTATTAAAACTATATTTTTACCCTTTACCTTCACAATTTAAGATATTTTGTATGAGACATATTATATTGTTGCTCCCTCGTAGAGTTGTGGATATAATTGCAATTTTAGCGTGCCTGCAATTTTTTGTTCAACATTCTGATCACTTTCTTTTTTTCTTTCGGACACACAGCTTAGATATATTCAAATGTTAACAGCAAATCGATTGTAAATTCGAGAATGCTCTTCTCAGTCATGACCAAAGGAAGTAAACACAAGCAGGGGCGGAGTGGCCAGCGGGAGTACCGGGACTATTCCCGGTGGGCCGCTGGCCTCAAGAAACATAAACGGCCGTTGACAGCCTCCCAATGGCATATTGGGGCCTGTGTAAGGCCGGCGAGGGCATAATTGTCCTGGTGGATAAATTATTCCCACTCCTTCCTGAACACAAGTACGTGTTTTTCTATCAATATTACAAATTACTAAATACTGACTACGACTATCAAGGGTATCAACCGGACTTTTACCATCTTCTTTCCTTGTAAGATGAGTAACTAAATATAACGCAGTCAAATTTCTACTCATACTACCTTCAATTGCCTCTCATCATGTCCTCAATACCAATACTATTTAAAAGTAATTCAGCTCAAATGGTAGATATGATATCAAGATTGTAAATACGTGAGTAATTAACATTTTTAATTAGTCATTTTGGAGGCATTTTTCAAAGAAAACTAATTAATTAAAACCTTACTTAGACTTATATTTTTTATGCATACAAAAAATATAAACTAATTTATAATTCTTGAAATCATATCCACCATTCATGTAAACTACTTTGATTGTATTTATCATTTCACAAAATAATTATGTTTAAGACTATTTGATGTATTTTTATTATTAGATAAAAAAACATCGCTGATGAATAGGCAAAGCCATGTCTTTGGCGCAACTTCTGATGTTTAAAAATCATCTAGGAATGCATCATAGTAACTCGCATAAAGTAGATACAAAGTTTATCTCTATAATTCTGATATGAGAATATTCTTTTTGCAAATAATATTTTTAGATATGAACTTAACGACTGGAAGAAAGCGCCTTTGTTAAAAAACTTTAATAAGGCTTGGCCCCATAATATCAATTCAAAAGACCCTTGTTCTGCAATGTATCATACAGGCTTTGTTAAACAATGCAGGGGCCTCCAAGTTTAAGTATGTGTACTTGTGTGTGATGAAATTATGTTCGTATTTTTATATCCATTCATGACACAGTCCACGATTAATAGTAACAAATTACACGCAGTAACTAAATCAAAGATTTCGGCATACACTAAGAATATATGTAGATATAATGAATAAAAAACGGACAATATTAAGTCAAATGGCCCTTTGTTGTCGAAGTGTTTCTGATATGGAGTTGCAGTATTTAAATTTAAATCATCATATTAGAATTTAATTTAGTCCGTTTTACTTGGGACTGTTTAAAATTAATTTGGTCAAATTGGATTCTCCTCTCACTCGAGAAGTCGAAGCTGTATCCTCGAGTTTGAGAGTTTAGCCCACTTTAATACAACCAACGAGCTCCCTTGTCATTAATATTTCTTGTCTCATGTAGGCTTGTAGTAGACCAAAGAGGCATTATATAACTTAAGGAAGAACTGGAGATACATAATTAAATGAGTGGTGTGGGCAATGTAGAACATCATTCACTTGTACATTTGAAATGCACGGATTTAAAAAAGTAAATACTTCTTTTGCTAATTGCTCTAATTTAGTTTTAGTAAAGAAAAAAGTGTGTCTAGTTTGTTCCATAGAAACACACTCTGTAGCTGAATGCTTTTAGATCGAAGAAAGTCGTGATACTTTTTTGCCAGACTCGAAAGTAAAGCACGACGTCCTTAGTGACGGATTATTAGAACTCGCATATTTGGGCGCCTACGGCGCCCCTATGTTCGCCCTTCGGGTATGGGTAGGTTTTATCACTATTCTCTTTCCTCCCTTGAGGAATATTTATTTCATTTATGAAGTAGGCCAAGTCAGCCGGAACGGAAGGTATTTATTTTTTATTTGAATCTCTGTTATTGCTTCTGTTCTGTATACCTGTAGGAAATCAAACGAGGAAAGAGAATACTGATAACAAGAGCCTGAACTCAATTGCACCATTCACTCATTCTCCCTTTCACACGCCCAAAATATCCCTCGCTTTTCAATGTCTAGTTTTAAGCAAGGAGAATATAAATATTTATTTATATCTCCTTGAGTTTTAAGTCACATGAGATGCTTTTTTCTTTTTCTATTTCTCTAACTCCTCCTCCACCTTTTCTTTTTCATCTCTTTACATAAAAAAGTAGGTAGTTCAAATCAGACAAGGTCTGAATTTTTTCCTTCATTTTGGTCCCATCACTTTGCAAATAGTTTTATTAGGTCCGTCTTGACCCAAGGATTCCATAGGTACCTTCAAAGTTCAAATCTGACCATAAATGTGGGAGGAGATAGCGTGCAGACATACCGAAAGACAGAGATTGGTGAATTAATATATAGATATTGTCAGAGATTAATCTCTCGGAAATGTATCGCAGACAAAGCGCATTGTGACAAATCCATCATGTTAAATACTTTTTGAAATTGCTATAAAAGCAACTCCTAGATTGTCTGGTATTTGCTTCAAATTATATATTAATATAACCTCTGTTGTGTCCGGTCATAATCAGCAAACTTTATCTCAAAGCATATGTCGACGCAGATTTTGTTTATATGACTGTATTCGATTAGAGCTATTGTATAAAGATATGTGTATATATAATTAAACATCATAGTTTAAATAAAACCCTGAAGTAAAGTCAAAACAAATTGAATTCACATGTAAAATATACCAATCAAGCAAAAGCAGATATAAGTATAAACACCAGATCTATCACCTAAAAGAGTATTTATGAAAAACACCCAAAATTAAAATAAAACTTACGACCAAAAACTATATGGAATGTACTTTTTTATTAACAAACTACAACGTGATGCTTCTGACTTTTTAGTAATTATAGTTAGAGAGAATTACTAGGTTTCTGAGGCTCGATAGGTTTTCTATGCATTACTCATTTGAAGGAAGAAAGTTTACGACACTCCTAGAATAATGGAGCGTTCTCTCTTAGCGACAATAAAAAGAGATAAAGAATACAAATATAGAGGAAAGAAAACTAAGTACCCCTGCACATGGATCCACCAGAACATGTAAATTCTTTCAAGATGTGGATGAAACAGAGAGGATTAAGCATGATAGCAAGTCCCACGGAGGAGCTTCTGTAATTATTTAATCAAGTCATTTCTTTTTTAATGTTTATGACTTACATTAAGAGGGGGGGGGGGGAATATGTACGAGGGGTTTTGAGGGGAAAGGAGCAATTATATTTTATGATACACACTAATTCAAAAAATATTTTACTAAAAAACTGATGAAGTTTATCCATTACTTTCACACATATTTGCGATGAAATAATACTTAAAAAATAATGAGAAATCATATACATTAGCTATGACATAAGGCCAGCCAAACGATTCTTACACAGACAGCAACTAAATCCCGCATGGGGTCGAGAGGTCGCTTATGAACATATATCATAATTGAACGATAGCTCAATGATCATGTTGTTTTAAGTTATTAACAAATTAATCTTATTTCTAACTCTATAAAGTGTAGATAAATAATTACGTTTCATTTCAAAATGGATAAAATTACAATTTATCCGTCAGAAACCGTATAAATTAAGTTATCCACAACTTATTTTCATTCTAACATCAACTTTCGATTATAAATTAGTATTAAAAGTTTATGTCCGGGCTCCCAAATCCCTTATTATTGTTTTTATATATTTATGACTGTGGGTGTATTGGTTTATGTATATATATGTCGTTTGTGAACAGTAACTATATTCTTAAATACAATTGGGGGCTTTATATGGTATTAAAATCATAGCGAGCTTATTCCATTCAATAAGGGGTTAATATTGTGAGAACCGATCAGTTCTACATACAAAGAGGCAAATAACAAACCTTTGAGCCTTTTTCTGGACGTCTGACAAACCCACTCTCTGAATAAATTCCCCTTGTTGCTTAATTTCATTCAAATCAATATTTAAAAAACTTTTGATATTTCCATTAATTTTTGTTGCTATACTCCAAAAAAATAAATTTATAATATAATGTTTATCTTGGTTTAACGCATTGTTTCGGTACATTTTAGAGCTGAAATAAAGTTCGAAAGCTTTGCCCTTGTCAACTACTTCCAATGTTTTTCAACATACTAACATAAATAATATCACTAAATCGTATAAACAAAATTCTAAGAAGTGTTTTACACCAATGATTAGCCATGTGATAATAACAAGCATCTATTTTCATTCACTAGATTTGAGGGGAAAAAAGTCAATATACGATCCATACCGCAAATACTTTGCTATAGAATATTCTGTTATCAAGAAAATAATATCTTTTTTTCCAGGACATAAATCTTCTTGCTTACAAAAAAATAACATGTATGTAAAATCCTAAAAAAGCAACAGAAATTTAAAGATATTCTAGAAAATTTGTAGCTCCAAAAGAATTTTCATCAAAAAAGACTTTTATTTATTTTTTCCTTTCCTATTCAGAGTAAAGACATTTTAAAAAGAACTTGGACATCCTTTCAAGCAAATATCTTAGGGAATTATTTACATTTTTATTCATGTATTTATTTGTCCTGATTTGTTTGGAATATTCGGGGGGGTTTTACTGACTTCTATGCCTCAAAATCACTTGTGCTTATATAAATAACAAAATCAATATTATGTTAAATGTGACGTGATAGAAAATAACATAGAAGTTTGGGAATTTTGCGACTGTCATCAAGAAAACAATACGCTTCTATGAGTGGTCCTATTAATGTGAATGATAATATAAGTGCCTAACCTATATTATTGTTTCGCCTTGTGAGTCCGTTGTAGGATTTCTAAACCTATTTGGCCGATTTAAAGACCATATATTTCCAGCATCATACCATAAAACCACCTTGTTAGACAAATAACTATACCAATATTGTGTATACAAACACCCATTTGGCTCATTAGATTATTTTCTTTTAATTTATCAATCTAAACAAGAGAAAACATAAGACGGAGGCTGATTTTTCTTTTAAAGAGACGCCCTTGAATATACTGTAATATTGAATTTCAAATAAAATATTACATACTGATTTTTTATTTTGTTTCAGAATATATTATAGGATATTAATTTTCTTACTTCGTAGTCTCAGGCTTGAAACAACCTTCACGATTTCCAAACTTTGGCGATCAATTTAACAAATTTGAGGTTCCCACAAAATACTAATATTATTATTATTATCACTTAGCTAGGCAAATACCTGTTCTAAAAAATGAAACGATCAACTATAAACTAAGGTGCTTCTTTGATGATGTCTTTCAATTTATGAGTCTGAAAAGTAAAAATTAAAATGGTGCTGATTTTGTTCCAAGATGAGCACCACCATTGAACATAGTAATATTGAGTATTCTGTAAGGAAATATCACACTCAAATAGTATTATAATTTTTAGGGTAAGTAATGTAATTGGAAAAATGTATAAAAGATTAAATATCATATAAATTGTTGTATGTCTATAATATATATATATATTAGGCTTGTTCTTATTTTTCAAATGTTTGAAATGTTAGCAAAATGGTGGATTTTCTGTTTCTTGGTGATAAAAGAAGACGACATACAAAGTTGAACAAAATCGGTCAACATTACGAGGTCGCGCAACGAGGTCAAAGTTTTAAAAATTTAGTAAAATATAGTTTTCCGCAAATTTCTTCAAAATGGTGGACGTTACAGACTTCAATAATAATTATTAATTTAAAGGAAATCTAATTTAATACCAGACGTATGTTTGATGTTTTTAAATAAAACAAAGTTTTCAGTAAAAACAAAGCAAGAAAGGGTGTGTATTGTTAGCTTATTTCATGGCTTTTTTGTATCAATTAACTTCACTCGCCTGTAGAAGATGACTTGTTCGCTTCAGAGTAAAATAGTACTTTTAAGTTTAGTAAAACTTTAGATGATAAATCCAAAAATGACCTTGGTTGCATTCTATCAATTCAGAATTCAGTACAATCTGAGTTTACATCATATGATTCAGAGCCTGTATTGACCTATAAGAAATCGATTATGAAAAAAATAAATCATAATGTTTTCTTAGATGCGTCAAGGTATCCTCTCAAAATTTTACTTTGTCTCTGACGCATTTATAATCCATTATATGCGTCATTTTGTACGCGAGATAGGCTTTTTTTAATGTACATATAACTCTCTACTTATTAAATTGACATGATTTAGTATACCA
>CP045896.1:16572825-16592257 GCA_013387185.1 Caligus rogercresseyi
GACAATAGCTTTCACTCAATTAGCCAAAGGGTGAAAAAGTGAATGTACAAAAAACAAATGTTACTACTTTACAGTTTCAGACACTCAGCAAGGATTTTTTGCAGAAAGTCTTCATATTACAAACACAAGAGGTACACCATGATAAGGATTATTATTTCATAAATAATATGAGAGTCCCTTAGATTTTGGCGTCCATGTTTTGTTTATGAGTGATTTGTTTAGCACTGATGTCAAAGGTTTTGAGACAGAAAGTGATGGCTCAGAAAGGGTGAGAGCATCATAAAATCATCTCCAACATTAATGAAATGATTGAGCAGGAATTTATTTGTCTATGTATATTTTCCTCATCGTATGAACCTAGTATGGAGGAACCACGCAAGGGACCCTTGTTTCAGACTTATAGCCTTATCATCTGGGTCTGTCGGGCCTCTTGATCAGGTTGATTCCCTTTTTCTCCTTCAGTGTGATTATATTTCATGTTTGCCTCGATTAGCAGCCATTTAACTACATACCTGACGTCTTCAAGTTGGTCAATATTTTTCTGAGTTGAGTTTCCAGTTATTATAAAAGTAGATGATCTAGTCCCATATGAAAAAAAATTACCACGAATGAAAGTACACCTTCTTTCAAAGTGTCAGCTATTTTTTATTTTTTACACTTCTTTAACTCCAACCATTACGTTCTAAAATAAAGTCTAGATGTGTCTCCCTGGACTTAACTCATAACGTATACACAATTGACTCACTAAAAGAAAAAAGAAAGAAAACTTGAGAAACAACCATTTCAAGTCCATTTTATGATGATATATATATATACATATATATATTCTTCTATAAGTCTGTGAAACAACGAAGATAAGAACTATTTTTTATCCATTTAGCAGTCGAAAGTAAAAGTCTTAATGAATAGAAAAAGAGAAAATGCCACAAAGTAATACGAGTAGTTTTCACTTCTTCTGAGCTTGGGTGACGATATCAAACGACATTTGTTGCAGGATTATCGTTTTTCTATACCAAGGCTACTACTAATGTTTTACACGATTTAAGTACCTAATCGTCATTAAAGAGCTCATTATGCAAAGAGATTTTTTCAATAAAGTTGTCTACATGTAATACATGTGAGGATTTTTAATCAGTTCAGACAGTAATAATGCATGGCTTTCTTGAGTATTCAGATTAGGTGCCTTGATATGTTTTTTTCTATCCCCATAGACAAACAACCATTCTAAATTGCTGTACCCCATCACAAAAATACTTACGCTTGTGATTTTTTCTTCTCAATGAGTATTCAATTAAATAATAGGTCAGTGATGGTATCTTACATGTAGCTAATAAAAAGCCGCAGCTTTTAACGTAATGTTCATCGTTTTCTGACAGGTTTATATATACACATAACGATTTCTAAAAGAACCTAAAAAAGAAAAACATTAACTTTTAAATGTGTAATATAGCTTTCAAATCTCAAAAAAAATATTACCCTTTTAATTATAGCTGGATGTGATAAAAGTCGACCAATAGATAAAATTATATATATATATTATAAATACATATTATATATAAACTAAAGAGTACACAAAAAGGATTGAACATAACTTATCATTCAGAGAGGTCATCACATTTAACAAACATGATGTCATTATGAAACTTTATAACTAATCTTTGTATGGCATCATGTAATAGGTGTATATATATATATATAATATATTATATATATATATATCCATATATATATATGCATCTTATACCATCAAAATACCGGAACGGAATCGACAAAAACCAAAATTACGCGTGGATTGGCTGTTACAGTATCAGGACCATAAGAAACTATTCACATTTTCAGCAGCTTGGCTTGCGTTTTCGCCTTTATCGAAGAAAAACTGGTAGAATATGGCGTTTTTCTCTTTGCTGATGTCCATCTTTGACGCGTGCTCAAACAATATTGAATCAAGCAATCATAAAACTGGCTGAACAGTTTTTAATACGAAATCTTATCTTTCCAAATGTAGCCCGATCGCACTTATACAACGCAAGATACAGATTACTAAAGTCATCTATTGGAAAAATAATGGATTTCTTTTTACTAAACCTATTATGTTGATGTGAAAATTGGCTCTTATCGAAATTAACTTCAAAACCTATGTATAATGAAAGTTCCTTTCCCTATGTTTTCCAAGCTCATAAATAAATGAAAAGGTTTTGATGAACGTTTATGAATTTCATTCCGATTTACAATTATTCCAGGACAATGTTACTTTAATTAGATTAAAGATACAAAAGACTAGAGACTTATAATCCAGTGACGTCAGTGAATAAGGATGCACCCAGCATTTATACAATCTGGCGTGGCATCCTTTTAACTACATTACTGACGTACAAGTTGGCTGAATGTTTCTTCCAGTTGAGTATCTAGTTACTGGTTAGGTCGGTGATTTATCAAATAAGCAATAGCAATAATAATAGTTACATAGTTGACAACGTAAACAGGCATGTGATAATCGCCTATTTATATATATATAGCATTTAATCAAGCCCATGTCTTGGCATTGAGGGAAAACGTTTCACATTTAGCCGTAAGATTATATGATATTATATATATATATATATATATATATATATATATATATATATATATTAATTAGCCTGTCCCGTTTTCAGATCAATCGCTCCGATTTTTGCTCCAAGCACTTTCTGCTGCGTAGTGATGGAAAAATGAGATTGAGAAAGTTTCAGCCTTCAAAGGCCATTTTTGTGACTGCACAAGCCACTCAAAGTTTCAAAAGGCCGTTTTTGGGGTCAAAAATGGCAATTTTCAAGTGGCTTGTGCTGTCTGAGTTTTATTGATATCGAGTTAAAAAAAATTCCTAAGGGTTGCTAGAAGTCTCATCTTTCAAGAAATTTTTTGGAGCAATCAAGCAAATAAATATTTCTATGGTTTTTGGCCCGGTCAGTAGGCCTCTTTTGGGCCAAAATAGGCATTTTTGTTTTTTTGCTAATATTTGCCCTAAAAATTATCTTAGCAATTTGTTATTTTATTGCAAAATAATTGCCTTATCATAATGCACGTTTTGTGCAATTTTCATAATGATCAAGATGATATAGACGTTTTGATAGAAAATACTGTGTTTATTCTTATGAAATAGTGTACATTTACCAAAATAAAATCGCTATTTATACTTTACAATATTATTTATTTCCTCATGGAATAAGTTATTTTATTTGTAATTTTACTAACCTTATATTGGTTTTTAGGATTAGTAAAATAACCTAGCATTTAGCACATAAATATTATTACTTATTTTTATTTACTACAAAAATAATAAAAAGCTGGTTGTGCAACTAAAAAATAAGATCATTATAGATATAGTGTGAATAGTTTAATTCAGTCTCACAAAAATATTGACATATCGAATGCAAAAAGACCGAATCAATCGAGAAATTTTTCCAAAAGATACACTTCCAAATGTTTTTATAAGTAGCATAACAAAATACAGAGATTTTTATTGTACATGGATGAAAAAGAACATACAGAAACAAGCAAACAAAAATATTTTAAAATATTAAAAGCTTTGAAAAAAATACTGATTGAAAATAAAATGCATAGATAATTGGCATCCTATGAGCATTTTATATGTATCCAAAATTAAAACAACTTTACATAAAACTCCCTACACCAATACACCATGCTCGGTTTATGTCGAAGGTCGTTCATTACAATAAGTTACATACATGGAAGAAAAATATTTCCACAATAATTTTTTATACAATTCCAGATGTTTTTTGACAGCACACCAAAATACGTCTTCACCAAAAAGAGATATAGAAGCTGTTTGGAAAATGAAGCTTTATTAACACAGCAATCCATCACTTTCCGAAAAATGTTTGAAGAGTATGTTTAACCAAACTTGGCATTTACATGGAAGTACATGATTCCTTTAAGTCTTGGAGACGAAATCTTACCGTATCAAGAAAGGTTGGACAATACGATTCGATTACTATAAGAAAAAAATAAAGATATTTTTCAACCAGATATAACAAACAAAAATGAAAAAATAAACAATTATTATTGTTTCGCACCCCTTTTCTCTTTTCTTATGTTTAACTTGCTTGTAATGGTCAAAGAAAATATGGAATGGATGAGACTACCTACATAGTACTGGCATCTTATATCTCATAATATGGAATTAAAAATAAATTAATTAAGAAATAATACAAATCTTTAAAAATATCAAATATGACTTTCAAATAAGTCACGGTATATGAATAGATCTTTAGGGGGACCATCCACACAAAAGGGTAGTGCGCTGGGTTGTGTGGAAAACGTATTAACATTTTACGTAGTTTTTTTACTCATCTTAAAACCAATATAAGGTTAGTAAAATTAAATAAAAGACTTATTCCATGAGGAAATAAATAATATTGTAAAGTATAAATAGCGATTTTATTTCGGTAA
This sequence comes from Caligus rogercresseyi, assembly GCA_013387185.1. NCBI lineage: Eukaryota > Metazoa > Arthropoda > Copepoda > Siphonostomatoida > Caligidae > Caligus > Caligus rogercresseyi. Next base: position 16,577,275 of record CP045896.1, read on the forward strand.
ATGTACAATATTTCATAAGAATAAACACAGTATTTTCTATCAAAACGTCTATATCATCTTGATCATTATGAAAATTGCACAAAACGTGCATTATGATAAGGCAACTATTTTGCCATAAAATAACAAAATTGCTAAGATAATTTTAGGGCAAATATTAGCAAAAAACAAAAAAATGCCTATTTTGGGCCAAAAGAGGCCTACTGAACGGGCCAAAAACCATAGAAATATTTATTTGCTTGATTGCTCCAAAAAATTTCTTGAAAGATGAGACTTCTAGCAACCCTTAGGAAATTTTTTAACTCGATATCACTAAAACTCAGACAGCACAAGCCACTTGAAAATTGCCATTTTTGACCCCAAAACGGCCTTTTTGAAACTTTGAGTGGCTTGTGCAGTCACAAAAATGGCCTTTGAAGGCTGAAACTTTCTCAATCTCATTTTCCATCACTACGCAGCAGAAAAGTGCTTGGAGCAAAAAATCGGAGCGATTGACCTGAAAACGGGACAGGCTAATATATATATATATATATATATATATATCAAGCCCAATAGTAAATTAAAAAAGTCAGCTGGAGGGGCTTATAAATTAGTTTGACTCAACTTCTTTATTCTTTATTTTCCCTCTTAACAATGTTAAATTTCATAATAAATCTAAACAAAATAAGGGTAGTTTACATGGATATTCGTTGTTTACACATTAAAGAATTGAATGAGTTATCTTTTAGTAGAAAAAAGTAAATGAATATAGGGTAGTTTTGTTCTTTTAATAGGTAAAATCAATATACATAGAGTTATATTAACCTATAGATAAAAAGTATGTATATCAGGCAAACTTTTCTTTGTTTGAATGACTTATGTTTTGTGGTCATCAAAAAAGGAGAATTTCAACCTTATTATATACAAGAGCGTGTTCAACTCTCAGTGTTGGGGGGCCTTGGTTCGACTCATCCCTAGGGGGGGGGAGGTCTACATTGATCAACCTCAATATTGAAGGGGTACTAAGTTCGATGGAGTCATCATAATTCTTATTCATATCCTCGTAGATGCGTCTCAATCAAACCAATTATTAAACAATATGGTAGAGCCTTCACTAGCTAAGAGATTGGATATATTTGAAGGGAAAGGGGGTCGTGTATGAAACGTGGTGCTTCAGAGAAAAAGAGACGGAAGAGTATTTAAAAACAATTGGGACTCTGCTACAAAACATCACTTCACTCATGGATGCTGTTGAGGAGTGAACATCAATTCAGAGAGAAGAACAGCATACTTTAAAAGGAAATAACCAGTAGTTTTACTCTGTCGATAAATGGATCATTGGATGTAGAAACAGAAGGAAAACATTATTATTAAATAAGTTTAAAAAATACGGCTTATTGGTGATAAAATCCGACAAATAAACATGTTATTCATTATCATATCACGTGAATATACCATGAAATATATTAACATTTTTTAAATATTTTTTACATTAGTTTCTTGTGAATTCCCGGTAAGCCCCGGGCAATGTTTTGTAGTATCTCATGGCAACAAATTAGAATATAGTTATTAGAATTTACATTTGAGCATAGCTTTAATCAAAATATTTAAAAAAAAACTAATCTTATTTGAAAATCTGTATTATTTATTTCGTGAATAAGTAGTAGTATATTATATATATGACTATGGATTACATCACTCCCATGCCCATCATGTTCTTTCAACCGAAAAGAGAGAGAGAGTAAAACTTTAAAAGACTTTATTCGTATCTTTACTTTTCCTTGACATGTTTATCTTTGTAAAAAAAGTAGAAAGAACTTATGAAGAAGTTTTTTTCTTCTTCTTGGGTCTTATTAAATAAAATTATGCTTGGAATAAAGGACAAGAAGGGGGGGGGGGGGGGAGAGCGAGGGAATATCAAATAACTCTACCATAGGACACTGCCTCAATATAAAAATATTAGGGACATTCTTTTTGTCTTTCTACTTAAAGGTTAAAAGGTGTCCTTTGATACTATCATTTTCCATGGCGAATGCTTTGTCTTGCAAGGGTATCATAAAAAAATATATAGAGCAATGAAGCAGAATATATTTAATGCTACGATTATTATTATTTTTCCAAGGATATTAGGAAGAAAATGGTATAGGAAAATAACGACCTAGGAATAAATCGCAAAAAAATGATCCAGGAGGAAATGGCTTAAGATAGAAAAGAAAAATGAAGACGCATAAAAAAAGACCTAAATATATATATTTGCACCGTCTAATAATAACAGAAGGAAATCATTTATCTATAACTGCTAAAATGAAATCATTTTGGTCAATATTTACTCAATTAATGAAATACTATTTGCATTCCACTCAAATACTTGCCTAACCATGTATTTGGGCTAATTACCTCCGCCGAGGAGGTATTGTTTTCACTGGCGTTGGTTTGTTGGTTGGTTGGTTTGTTTGTTAGCAGGATAACTCAAAAAGTACGGAACGGATCCGGATGAAACTTTGTGGAGTTGTTGGAAATGCCAAAAGGAACAAGTGATTAAATTTTGGCATCTCTGAGTGCAGAATTAAGATGCAAAATGAGCTAAATACTAATAAATATTTCAAGTTAGCCTACTCTGCCAATATATATCGCTGTGCTGTAAAATCGGGTGCCAGGAGCGTCTTCCTCTCGGAATTTCCGTCGAGGGGAACCCTCCCCCGTCCCTCTGCGCCGCCCCAGTCGTGAAAAATCCGCCTCGGAAGGCTCATAAGGACCCCGTGACGGCGGAGGTTTGCACTCTCTGAGTGTATATATGCCTCTAGTTATACATAAGTCATCAGTTTCTTTTTCTATCTTTTTCCATTTCATCCTGGGATTTCCTTGGGCTATTTCTTCCTAGGCCGTATTTTCCCCTTCCATTTCTTCTGGACACCAGTTATGAGCCTAGGAAATGGGGTGCAAATATAAAAAACTATCGAATCGAACCATCGAGGAACCATGAGTGAGGATGTTGTTAGTGAGTTAATGTTCCCACTTTCGTAATAAGAACGACTTCCCGTGAAGCTCAGTTATCAGTTCAGTTATTTGTGTCAATGTCTCTCCTCTTTTTGCTCAAAGCAGAGAGTATTTGGATTGCCATTTGTTTTCGCTAACCTCAATCGTCGAACTGAATTAATTTTCAATCAGTATTGTTAACATTAAAATAGTGCATGATTGTTAGGCAGGTTCTAATTAAAATCGCTCCTTAAATCGTCGTTATATAGAACGTTCACACAACAATAATAGTGTAATAGTTCAAAGACAATAATTGCGATATTGAAACAGGCAATATATATATATATATTTAATATATATACATATATGCATATATATACTTAATATATATATATAAACTGAGGAGTACACAAAGAGGATTGAACATTTAACAACATAATGTCACTGTGAAACTTTACAACTAATCTTTGATATGGCATCATGTAATAGGTATACATATGTTGATGTGAAAATTGGTTCTTATCGAAATTAACTTCAAAAACCTATGTTTAATGAGAGTTCCTTTCCCAATTGGTTCCAAACTCATACATAAATGAAAAGGTTTTTAGATTTACGTTTCTGAGTTTCATTCCAATTTATTTATCCCAGGACAATGTTACTTTAATTAGAATAAAAATGCAAAAGACTACGGACTTATATCCAGTGACGTCAGTGAATAAGGATGCACCCAGCATATATACAATGTGGCGTGGCATTCCTTTTAAATACATTACTGACGTTACAAGCTGGCTGAATGTTTCTTCCAGTTGAGTATCTAGTACTGGTTAGGTCGTTTATTGTATCAAATAAGCAATAGCAATAATAATAGTTACATAGTTGAGAGCGTAAACAGGCAAGTGATAAACGCCATCTGACGCATAATTTGCGCATTTTCCATTTAACATATCCAAGATGAACTAGTCGTTAACCAAATTATCACAAAAATTAATGATAATTTTAGAGAGCAAAGTCTTATTATGAATTTGCAGGTGCATAAAAGAGTACTTTGAGATCATTAGTGACTTTATTAGTATGGTTCATATACTCAAAAGGCAATAATAATAATCATAAGAAGTTAATGATTCTACCTTTATAATATTTGGTATCATTGATTTTCATTCAGCGATGTGATGAGAAAAGTTGGCAAAGTTTTATATGTTTATGCATATACAATGAGACTACTTTAAAAGTGCATGAAGTTACATTCTTTGCTATATTTATTTGAGACATAATATAACAAATTAGCATAATAGCATAGTTAGCTCTCTATTGAAACTTATTTTTTAATAATAATGAAATAATCTGTGTAAATCAGGAAAGTGCGAGACTTTTTTATTCAGAGTGTCCTGGAATAAATATATAGCTCCTTCCCAAATGCCAAGATTCTAAAGCTAGTCATTTACATGAAATTAGTTGCAGCGACCACCCATAAAATAAACAACGTTTGTATCGACTCATAGACATATTTTTAAACCTTTATGCATATGGAAGCTCCAGTTTTGAACAAAAAGTCTTTAAAAATATCCTTATTTATTGTAAATAAAAAAAATTTCATAGTGTATCTTATGACGTGTTTGATCGATAAAAGTCGAACATTAAATTATCTTCACTCCATTTCTTAGAAGCGCTTTGCTCTACTAAAAAACACATAATTTTTTGAAGGCCTAAAGAAAACATTGGAATTCCTAATAGACTTGAGCAACTCATATCCAAACCCTTCAATTATGGGGCCTTCACATAATTTATCAGAGCTACAAATGTCATTAGTGTTATAAATGAAGCATTGTCGTCCAAAAAAATGTTCCATGCTAACAACAAGTAATTTCACAATATTATCGAATGATAACATGTCACTACACTTTGACAAACAAAAAAAACCATTATAATTAACAGAATTGACAAGTACATGACAAAATAATAATTAGTATTTTCCTTGAAATGTAATTTAGAGTATTTGTTATTATACGTTGTTGTTCCATTTTTGATATTTCAAAATGATAGTGATAGCAAATATATTGAAGCATAGGACATAGAAACACGTCGATCAAAGTAGTAAATACTTAAAAGTTATCTTTAAATTCAAAGATTAATAGATATGTAATTTTAAAATATTTGTATCAGATTTCCCCAATAAAATTGTACTTTTTGCTATTTTAGTTACTTATTAAACAAGAATGAAGAAAAGTGTTTTTTAAGCAAATTTCATTGCATTTTATGCAAATAAAATTAATATACTTGCATATATACAAAGAAACAATCGGAAGATTGTATAAATAAAGTTATGGAATGTAGTGTTGTGTCGGTCCCAATTTATTCGGTCTGGTCCAGTCTTAGGACTGGTCCTATTTGCCCTTGGGATCGGTTCTTAGGACCGTCAGTCCTAGGGATTGGCTCATAGGACCGTCGGTTCTTGAGATTGTCTTTTGTCAGTCCTTAGATTTTCCAGAAAATGTAGAAAGAGCATTTATGTAATACGTTCTAACTTCTAATATTATATGTCTATATTCTATTATAACAAGGCATTAATTCAATAGCAACAAAAGGGGCTTATTCATATTTATATCAGACAATTCGGAAACATTTTTTTCTCCCTTTATAAGCTTTTCAGTATACTCATCATCGGTCATTACTCTTAAATGTTTCTGTAAAATAATTCATTCATCAACGTTTCAACCGCTATAACCTAATTTTTAGATATTGTCATTAAGCATCGGCGATCCTTTGTTATTTATATACTTATCAATATCATAAGTAAAAAATATTATACTCGTCATCAATATTACTTTCCTAAGATTTTCTTATTCATAGCATTAAGAGATGTTGATAACAGGACGTGGGTCATGACGTCAAAAAGGATTTTTTCCCTTTTTTAAGGACTGACAAAAAGGACTAGACGTCCAGTCTGGTCCTTTTTTTGCAGTCCTAGGTAAGAGCCGACACAACACTAATGGAATGCCATAATATATACTACAAATATTTTATCATTTTTTGGTACTATGAAGCAATTTTTTAATATAATGATCACTGAGTTTATTTTCAAAATGTTGTTTCCTTTCTGGAATACAGTTTGAAGCACATGTTTTTTTGGGGTGTAATATTTCGAATAATACTGATGAAATACTAAGGAATCCAAACTGTAAAATAAAGTCTAAATTTTAATATTTGTACACCTTGTTCACTTTCCCTTTTTGTACGTATTTTTCGTATTATATTGATAAAACTGCAGGGAGTACGATAGCCGTGTGCGTTAAAACTTCTTCGACTCTCAATGAGGGGGGTGCAGGTTCGAATCCTGAGAGGGGATGATCATTTTTTGGTTTACCTCATTGATAAGATCTTAGGTTCGATAGACTATTTTTATGCTATAATGCACATTTATATCCGGTCGGATGCAATTCTATCGAACCATAAAAGTTAAAAAAAATTGCAAATTAAATAATATATAGATATCAAAAGTAAGAAAATTAGACCTCAAAAATACAAAAAACAGAATTAGCAGACATCTTTTACAGAGATTCGAATATGAACATAATATCATCTTGTTAGTTTCTCACTTATGTATATTGGAATGATGCATAATAGTCACTTTTTTATTCCCTTGAATGTACAATATTGACTGGCTGACTGACTTATTTTTCGAAGTATGACAAAGATAAACTATCAAATACCACTGTTAAATATCATAATAAGATATCAACCTAATGCCTTTTCTCTCATTTTTCACAGGGAACTACTCCGTGGCGGGCTTCGAGCTGACCCTTCAACGAAAAGTATCCCATTACATCATCACCTACTACCTTCCCTCCGGCATGTTCGTCATTGTTTCCTGGATCAGCTTCCTCGTCCCCCCGGACATCGTTCCAGGGCGCATGACCCTCCTCGTCACCGTTTTCCTCGTCCTCGTCAACATTTTCAACACCATCACGACCAACATCCCCAAGGCAGAGGGACTCACGGCCATAGAGGCCTGGGTCATTGTCTGCGTACTCTTTGTATTCGGAGCCCTCATCGAGTACGCGGGCCTCCTACTCAAAATCAAGCTAGGCTCCACGCGGATAAGCAAGCCTAGTAATGTGGGCAGCGAAGGCTCCATGATCCTAAACGGCGGTGGAAATATGGAGGAGCGAAGATCCAACCGGGGGCCATGACCCGTAGGCGCCAACGGGAAGAAATGTCGCATGCACGCCTGGATATTCTCTTTCTTCTTCTCTTCCCATTATTCTTTCTTATATTAATGTGATATACTGGTTATCCTTTTTATATGGTCCATGTGAAAACTGTAAATAAGATGACGTACTATGAACATAATAATAATACTTAAAATACAATAAAAGATTTCAAGATCAAAAGAAACCTAATAAAAAAAAGCAAAGTTAATCAATCTATCATATGTTTTTGGAATAATATTAATTATAAAATGTCTATATATATATGAAATATATTATTATTTATATATTGAAAGAGCTTCTGACTAGTTTTTCAAATTGTAATCATAAGGTATAGCTATAAAAGAATTATGAACAACTATAAAAATATAATTACTAAGAATGCTCACCTCACAATGTTAATGGGATTCGGCATGCTTCTAATTTGATTGATATCAATAAAAAACATTTGGTTTAATGGATTGATTTTACGACAATTTCATTCAAGCAAAGCAAAGTTAAGCAATCTATCAATGTTTTTATGTATAAATATGGAATCTATTATTATATTGAATGAGCCCGTAATTAATTTTTGCATTGATATATTCTATCCCTTCCCTTCAAAACAATAAACATTTTAAATGCATATTACCACTAATATACATTAATAATATAGTTGGAAGGATTAAATATGAAACCGATAAATACATAATCATATATACAAACTATTCAAGAAAATAAAATGGTGTAATAAATAAATAAAAAGGCGCTGAGAGAATAACATGAGGTCCAATGCTCTATTAATTTTAAAAAAACAATTATTTTTGTGGGAATAATTAATTATTTTTTGATATACCATAACAACTATAATGTTTTTATGTTGTATTTTTTTACTTATTAGCATCTGTTTTATATATTGTTTTGTATACAAATTTTATCATGAACTGTTAAAAAACATCTTAAACGAATTCAAACTTAATTTATAAGCGCGTTCAACTCTTAATGTAGAGAGCGAAGGCTCGACTACAAATAAGGGAAAATCAGTTTTGATCCAAAGACAATAGAAAATACAAGATGCGCAGAACACAATGTTTAGATTCCTCTGATTAGAAAATAAAAACTGAAACGTCACATTATCGATTTGTTATGATTTATGGCATAAAAATATCTATATTCTCCATATTCTCTTTCTTTTTCTCTCATTATCTTTCTGTCTGTTTGATAGAAAGGACTACTACTACTTTTATGGACAAGTGAAAATATAAATAATCAAACCTTTTCAGATGCTAATAAATTGGCTGAGTTTCGGCCTGAAAATTGAAAATCTAATGCAAATAACATATTATTAAACCAATTTCATTTTTTTTTTGCTGAAAATCATGTGAATGTAGTTACACAGAGTCATAAAAGTCTTATTTTTTATATGAAATTATATACGAGGTTGTGTGGCTTCATCGATATTAGTCCACCATATTATTATTTAATATTGGTATTTATTTAGATGGTGTAGGTATCATATATATACAGGCAAAACGTGATGACGTCACATTTTTTTTGATTTTTATTATTGGAAATATCCCTCTTTGTTTAAATGAGTTCTGCCCCCCTGGTTTTGATCGACCTCATTGAAAAGAGTATATATTATATTAACTAATTTGAATCCTATTTTACTTATTCACATCTAGAAGATAATACAGTGTCATTAAATCAAAGGGATATTATTGATGAAGGGTTTAATATAAATTATTACTGTATAAAATTTCCATCCTAAAATACTTAGAGCTAATATTAAAATCATTTTTCCAATATAAAAATATATATAAACAGCATGAAAAGTTGCTTGAAATAAAAGTTTAAGTATAAATAAGTGTTCCATATTTTTTTAACGTGAAACCTTAAAAAACAGTGGTAAATTATATTTTATAAATGCTATAAAATTTAAAAAATTAAAAGGTGTAAAATGCGGATTGAAATATATTCATACCTCTATGACGTCACTGTAAAAATTATATTATTTATAAAGTTAGATGGATGTAATATAATTTAAATATGTAATTAGCCTTCAAGTGTATTTTTGAATCGAATGTATTTGGAACACATCTTAAAATTTACATTTTATCGTGCAATAAGCTGATAAATGTAATCTATATGTTGAACTAAGTGCTTTCAGTTACTATTTTAAATCAAATACTTATATATATAAATAATTTAAAGACGGATGTCATATAACTTATAGATAAGAACAACCTTTAAATGAATGATGGAGCGATCTCAATATCTGAAAGATTTCAAAGTTTGTTGGACCTCCCTTTGTCCTGGAAGAGAAGAATTCTGAAATCAACGGGTAGTATTGCCGATGGTGCAAAATTTACTGCACAAAAACAAATTTCAGGACAATCCTCAAGTTTACTAGAATGTTTATTTTTATATATGTATTATATGTAACTTCGCTAAATAGAATAAGGTCGAAAAAAAAATTCAGCTTCCTTGCATGAACTGTGGGTTTTTACTAAACAATACCTTCCATACATTCGTAGACTGTCCAATCCTAAAGGTGTTTAAGCTATTCGTATAGCTTAACTCTTGTGAAAATGAAGACGATTCCTCAAATATTTTTAAAGCCCCCCTGTCACAAAGCAATTGAATCTGCAATACAAATGTCAAATCTTTAATTGCACAAAAACTTACAAGTAACAAGTACATTTTAGAAAAATATTTTACACCTATCCTCATTGGTGCTGCCGCCCGCCACTCTGCTTTTGAGGTCAAAATTCCTGATATGGGAGTGTTAGCTAAGAAATGGGCTGGAGACCTCATTAAATTTTATCCAAATTGTTCAAAATTCTATTGGAACGACATCAGACGGATTTTAAGAATGCATCGCCGTTTTGTATTGAATACAAATTAGTTTTATCAAATGTTGTTATATATATATAGTTTTTTATCTGGACGATAATTTTGAACTATAATGTTCATTGATGTTTTTTATTACGTAACTGTCCAGATTTGATTTGATTTCTTATGTTATCTGTATGTTTTTAGTGTATTTTTTTACACTGTATTCTTTTTTGCAGTAACATAATAAATTATTTTAACTATGAAAAAAAATGAATGTGTAGCATGTATAAAAATAAATATTTTATATAAGATTACATAAAATAATGACATTTATGGGTAACCAGTTAAATAAATCTGTTATTGATAAAAACAGTCATAGCAGTCACTTTCATTTTTATGTAATTCTTATATAATTTATTTAAATGCTCAACTTATATGAAATAATATGGAAGTAAATATTTACTTAAACATAATTCAAACTATACAGCTTTCAAATTTTAGATTCTACAAGGCTAATCGGTGCTATAATAATAAAGAGTTAAAGAACTTATAAAATAAATCTTTCAAAAAACTTGATTTGTATATAATTATTCATTTGGAAGGCAAATACATATTTCAAATTATTTAAATAATATGATTTTTCAATTTAATCCTCCAGAATAATAATAAGACAATGGGATTTTAAAGTAAATTTATTCGGGCAAAGTTATTTATATTTAGTCAAAATTATTAAGTTTTTTTTTTGATAAATTATTTTTTTGGTTTCTTATCCAGAGTTTTTACGTAATATGACAGAGTTGAACATGGACAAAGATTATCCTTTGTTTAGTTTTAATTCAGAAAAGTGAATAATGTAATCGACAAAAGAAGAATATGTCATTTATGAGCTTATGAAAAACGTATTACAAATCTACTAATGAGCTAGAATTGTCTTCAAAAATAATAAAAATAATATCCAAAAAATCAACATCATGAAAAAATATTTGTAACGTAGATATACATTAGTAATATGTCCTATCATTAGATTCGTATTAACTCAGCAAGAAGGCCTTGGTGTTGCCAATAAATAATGATATAAAATTAATATTCTTATATATTTTTTGTACATACGCTTTTACAACTTATAATAAATCCTAAAATATATAAATACCGGATGTAGGAGCGCCAACGTGGAAATGGGCTGGCGATATAATAAAATATGTGCCAGCAAGAGCGAAGCTCTACATGAAAACTATCAAAAAGATTTCAAGAAGACGTCGTGAGTTTTTAAACAAATTTAATAAATGATGCGTCCTTCTATATAAGGTTTTTCTTCAGAGCAGTAAATTTGAAGTCAATGTTCACAACTGCCCTGAACAGTTTCACTCTGTTTTCTGTATAAAATTTTAGTACATTTTATATTTACACTGTATAAAGACTTAACAGTTCACCGAATAAAATGTTATATATATATAGGTATAGGCAATATATATAATAAAATAAAATGCGTATAATCCAAATAGAAAGAGCTTATTCAGGAAATGAGTGAGTTTGTCAGCTGTCGAGGAAGAAGGCCCAAAACAAACATATATTGTTTATCGGAGATAAACAATGGTAATGAAACAAAGAGACGAATATCACAAAGCCTCTAATTATGAAGTAATATTGATGATATCGAATTTCTCAAAATATTGAGCTGCTATTGAAGAGAATAAGCTCCTTATATGTTTTATAAATTAATGATCATCATGTAAATCTTTTGGTTGGTAATGGTATTAATGTACCAAATATTATAATTATTTAAAATTTGTTACAATTGCCATTTTAAAACTGTGGTGGATCATTCATGCTGATTACTTAACTAATGCTTTGAGTTAATAAAAAACTTTTTTCTAAAATAAACTTAAGCTGGAACGAACATTAAATGACGTCAATCCTGCAAGTAGGTTCAAATACAAACTTGTATCCATGACGTTGAAACAAAGGATTTCTCATCCCAAAATAAGAAAAACATACTTGTCGACACATTATCACTCAATTGAATGGACTAAAGACCTTTAAGTGTTTGAAAACCTCATGATATAATTCCTTATGGCCTAATTCAAATTGAATAAACAAAGGATCTCCCACATCTACATCGATCAGGACGTTCCTTACTCGTCTTGACGCATCTACTAGGGAACTATGAAGTATTTGATGATACTTGAGAGTTCGAACATATTGTTATTTGTGTGTGATCGTCCATTTATGAGCATACATTTGAACCATTTTTATAGAAACAACATAGGAATCATCCTTAACATTATTTATGTAGTTAGAATAGACAATCAATTATATCATGATTTAAAATAAAATAGACAGCTTTCATATATTTCAATATTTAAATGGGTCACTCTCTTTCTTTTTTTAAATTCAAATTCAATCATTTGATGGAATGCTCAAAATTTCTTAAAGTCATGTCAAACTATAGTACATAAATGGTATTCCATTTCACAATTATTTCATCATCTATCAGCCCATTATGTCTTTGACATAAACTCCATAAGAAATCATTATTTAATGCATAAAAAAGGCATCATTCTTTGTTTATATATATACATATATATAATCGAACGTCACTTTTAATGAATAACTATAAATTTTGTCGCAGATATTTGTGCCAATCTCTATAATGGCAATATTTAATGGAAGACTTCAATTGAATCATAAGAAACAGTGGGTTATATTATCTTTTGAAGTAAATAATGAATAGGGGAAAGTGTGTGATTCATGTAATAAAAAGATGATTAGCATGAATAAATTGCTCTTGATTTAATTTCGTTTTAATGAGAACATGAAAACGTATATGTGTATATATATATATATATATATATATATATATAATATCTATATATATATATATATATATATATATATATGTATATATATATATATATATATATATATATATATATATATGTATCACATGTTAAAGAGAAATTAAAACGTAAAAGTGTTGATCCAAATAGCACTCAAATATGAATAACACAGAAAAATTTACAAATACCAAGATATTATATACTTATAGTCTTAATAGAATCATTTGATGGTTACATACTTCTTTCCAGAGTTAACCAAAGTATACCAATAAAGTAGGAAGGATTGGCGTTAGAGCAGGATGTCAGGGTGAAATCGGTCAGGGGCCGGACTGTTTTCAAGTGGGACCTCGGGGGCCAAATTACCGGTACATTTTTGGCCTTGCAACACTAAACACTAAACAAAAGTAGATTTAAATTTGTTGCTATTGTATCATAATATTATTTATTTATTAAAACACTTCTCAACCACTACGTAACGGGCCAAATGAGATGTCCATTCGGGCCGGTTCCGGCCCGCGGGCCGCCACCATGGCACCACTGCGTTAGAGGATAGAGTTTTTTTTTGCGAAAAAGTTAAGCAATAAAATAATATATTGCTGATTTTCTTGAAAATAACAGCAAATATTTTCTCTCTTGGTGTATATTCTATCTATAACGTTATTTTTAATTTGAAGCCGACTGGCTTGGGTCATTCTCCAAATTATTCTGGTATCTTATAGATACTCAATAATTTTTCATAGATGAAGAAGAGTATTTTAATAGTCAATCTTTCTTCACAAAACTGTGTATCTAATAGCTCTCAAGGAATAGATGTATTCGTCAAAAAGTGTGGTCGGATATTTTTATACTAATTATTTAGCAAAAGCTAATGGATAGGATTTAATCATTTTCACACAAAAAAACCTCTAGAACTAGGATTTTATTAAAAGTAGGTTTTTTTATTTAATGGAGGTATAACAAAAATAATATATTTTAATACAGATCTTGGAGAACCTAATTTGAATCATAGAGTCACCAAACCTCGTCATTCGTAGAATCAATATTTTTGCAATCAACGGGATGCACATAGCATGAAGATATTCGTATACCTGGAGTTAGTTGAACCATAGTGACGGTACGTACGAAATGCTTAACAATTATAAACTACATGTATTTCAATTTAGTCATAGAGGGATCAATTAAAATACATATGTTGAAGTAACATAATTACAAGTGTGAAGAAAACCTACAAATAAATTCGGTTTTTTTCTGTACTAATATAACACAACCTCTGTATTTTTTAACCTATCTGAATAAAATAAACCCATCAATGCTTTAACTTTAAATACATGAGGTAAACATTGTCTATTAAGCCATAACTAATGTCTACAACTTTGTATTTATTTACATTATTTTTTTCGTCCCCTTCTTACCATTTCAACTTGATCATCTCTTTTGAAATCCTTATCCACCTTCTATCCAAGCGGTTTTTTATTGTGTTATTATTATATTTTAGAAAAGTTGGCTTACAGTGATTTGGGGTTTCTTATTTTTTTAAACACCATTATTTTTTATTGTTTAACTCCCTTTTCTTTTGTATTTGATGTTGTTGTTATTAGATGCGTTAAAAAAATGTTATGAAATTTTAGAGAAATAGCACATTTATGTTTTGATTTCGACTGATGTATATAATAATCGATAATTACTTTTGTGGATAATTTGCAGCTTGATGATTTAGTTTATTTTTTAGCAACGAAATTTCTGTCATATTATTTGAAAGATAAACTATAAAATATATTCGAAGTAAGCATTATTTTTTCGGTATCTAACTAATACAGTATGGCTTTCTAATGAATACATGAAAAAGGGGTAATAAAGAACATTATAAACTCTTTTTATGTGCCTTTTTCCTATCAGAAGGATTTTATTATAATATTATAAATACGTAAAAAAGGTAGCTTATTGGAACCTGCTTGAGTCTCAATCGGTTCAGAAAATCATTAGGATAAATCAAATGGACTAATGTTAAGTTATGATGTTTATTCCACTTCACAATGACGCATGGACCTAAATAGGCAAAAAAATGCCAACATAGGACTTTATTAAGAAATGTATACGTAGTTGTTTTTTAACTTCTTTGGTAAGAAAAAATTCCAGTGCAACAAATTAACGCTATTGTCGCGTCACAGGAGA
>CP045896.1:16592357-16604596 GCA_013387185.1 Caligus rogercresseyi
TTTTTTTTTATTATATATATATATATATATATATTAGGGTTGTTCTTATTTTTCAAATGTTTGAAATGTTAGCAACATTGTGGATTTTCTGTTTCTTGGTGATAAAAGAAGACGACATACAAAGTTTGAACAAAATCGGTCAACATTACGAGGTCGCGCAACGAGGTCAAAGTTTTAAAAATTTAGTAAAAATATAGTTTCCGCAAATTTCTTCAAAATGGTGGACGTTACAGACTTCAATAATAATTATTAATTAAAGGAAATCTAATTTACTACCAGACGTATTTTGATGTTTTTTAATAAAACAAAGTTTTCAGTAAAAACAAAGAAAAAAATGGAGTGTGTATTGTTAGCTTATTTCATAGCTTTTTGTATCAATTAACTTCACTCGCCTGTAGAAATGACTTGTTCGCTTCAGAGTAAAATAGTACTTTTAAGTTTAGTAAAACTTTAGATGATAAATCCAAAAATGACCTTGGTTGCATTCTATCAATTCAGAATTCAGTACAATCTGAGTTTACATCATATGATTCAGAGCCTGTATTGACCTATAAGAAATCGATTATGAAAAAATAAATCATAATGTGTTTCTTAGATTTGCGTCAAGGTATCCTCTCAAAATTTTACTTTGTCTCTGACGCATACATAATCCATTATATGCGTCATTTTGTACGCGAGATAGGCTTTTTTAATGTACATATAACTCTCTACTTATTAAAATTGACATGATTTAGTATACCAAAATATTAAAGCTGGTTAACCAAGCTTTCATTTGATATGTTTTGTGTTCTAAAAATCGCTATACTTTAAGAGATATAAGCAAATACATACTCTCCCCCAAAAATTGATCTTTTGATATGAGAATATACGATTACCATCTGGTAACTGCTGTTAGTGTTACCTGGATAGAAAGAAAAAAGAAGTGAGAGAGAAGTGAGGCAAAATACTCCCTCCCTTCTCTTTCTCTTTCTATCCAGGTAACACTAACAGCAGTACCAGAATGAGTGTTTTGAACACACTTACACACTAGAAAACACTTTTTCTTTTATGTTTGTTTACTATAAAAACAAGATAGTGTACTTGCATATTTTGGATAGTCCAAATCAGTCGAATTCGTTGAAGGTTTTGAATTCCTTTCAATTACTCATGGTTGGCTGTTAATTTTCTTTTATCCCATCCAATGGATTCGATGGATGGTATTCAGCATCATTGCTGACTGCTTCCGATTCCTCTATATTTTTATTTCTAGCATATTTGGGCGCCTACGGCGCCCATATGTTCATATTAAATAAGTTTCTTAAATTTGTATCATGGATTTTGTGGAGATAAAATAGGTTTTTCTAAATGTCAAATGAGTTACATAATTTTCTGTTTTGTACAAACATTCCTCATAAAAAGTTTGACTTTATACAAAGAATATGTTTAAGTCACATGAGATGCTTTTTTCTTATTCTTTTTTCCTCTCTTTACCTTGAAAAGTAGGTAGTAATCAGAAAAGGTTGATTTTTCTGGTTCATTTATGGTCCCCAGCACTTGGCAAATTGTTTATTTAGGTCCGCCTTGACCCAAGAATTCCATAAGTACCTTCAAAGTTCAAATCTGACAATAAATGGGGGAGGAGATAGCGTTGGTTACAGACGGACGAACAGAGATTGGTAAATTATTATATAGATCTACAGTTAATAAAAAGTACGAAGACTAAAAAATAATTATATTAATGTGATTTTAATGTTTAAAAACCGTCTTGATTCCTGTTAATTGATCTATTATGAATGTCATTAGATGCTCATTCTAGAAGTAGGATCATGAACAAAAAGACAGAATAATATAATTTTTTTTCATTATTCATAAATACTACATCCTAAGTCATTGCGAAAAAAGGAGTTTCCAAAGTAGGTCGTCGTCGTAGGGAATGAATGCAATATGAACCGAATTTTCATGAAGGATTATGTTTGTATATCCAGGGGTTTAATGAGCTTAAGAGATACGAGTTAAATAATTGCTTTACCAATAATTTAGATCCTGATATGATAAATAGATGATTTGGTAGGATGTAATACTTATTTAAAAAGATATAACTAGAGGCATATATACCACTCAGAGAGTGTGTACCTCCGCCGATCCCCACAACATTCCCCATTCACAAACATTCTCCCTTTCACACCCCGATTTTCTATCTCTAATCATTGTTTCCTCTCTTTTAGCTCATTTTGCATATTAAAAAAGCATCAGAGACGGGAGAGAAGAAGTTTAAGCTACGTCACTGGGTTAACATAGTCCTGAGCTGATATATTAACAATAATACTCATCATGAATATTTTTTTAGCGTTTGTTCTTTCCTACTCCCGAATAGAGACCCCCTTTCATTTAGTATTTTTCTCATTTTGCATATTAAAAAAGCACTTAGAGATGCCAAAATTTCATCGTTGTTCCTTTTGGCATTTTCAACAACTCCACAAAGTTTCATTTGTCAATCCGTTCAGTACTTTTTGAGTTATCCTGCTGACAAACCAACAAACTAACAAACCAACAAACGCCAGTGAAAACAATACTACCTCCTTCGCGGAGGTAATAATTGTCCATTAGTTTCTAAAATGAATAGTGAACCCTGTAACAGTATTTGATTAATAAAACAAATAATAATAAAATATAAGTATGAATAATGTATTTTTAAAATTGAAGGTTTACAGAAATGTAATTTTATATATATTCTACTTTTCAAATATGTATTGTAAGTCTATATTATGTCTTGGAATAAGATAAAAGGTGGTTCTCGCAAACTCATTGATAAACGATATTTTTTCATTAATAACACTGTTTTCTTTTCTTCTTTATCCAAGTCCAATAGTCGGAGTTTAAACCATTTATTGACATATGATATAAACAAATAAACATTTTTATGGAATGGAACTTCATCATTTAACGCCTCTTCGACCATTGACGTGATTCGCCTAAATACGCAAAATAATTTTATTTTTTAAATCTTTTACAGTCTAAAGATTGGAGCTTGTCGCACTAAAAAACAGAATTATATCATTCCATGATTGAAATGCACCATTTTTAGTTGTGGAATTTTATTAACCTCTGAATTTTTTGCTTTGAAACATCAAGTACCACAGCCTTGGCACTTGAAAATGTCATCTGAGGAAAACTACCAAACTAAGACCGTGGAAATATGTATTGGTTTATTACAAACTTAAACCTTTCATGTTATTCGAAAAATAATAATGTCATCTAAGACAAAAATTAAGGATCCCAAGAAACTCACGGTGCAATTGCAAATTTCGTCTGGCTGTATATATTTAAATGCTCCATGCAAGGATAACAGAAAATTATTTAACACCTTTGTTCATGTTTTCGCTGACTGCCAGGGTCTTCGCTTCCTATGAGAATTACCTGCAACATTATCAACTAAAGGTGAAAACTTTGTTACACCGTTGATATTGTTTGGAATCCCATAAAACTTTACAAAAGCCTCCCTAATAACACGTACCCTTGAAATGGCTATTTCTAATTGCAAAAGCCGAATTGCACAAAAACTGACCAACAGGATACCAGTACCAGTGCCTTAGAGTAGTAGAGTCTGGACGAGATGCTGATGAGTCATAACAAAAGCTGACAAAATCCCATAACAAACAAAATTTCATATCATAAATAAATAGGTGTTTGGATTGAATAGCAAATTTAATTTATTTGCAAAAATCAAAGAGGATATATTTTAATGTAAAAAGATGGCAATTGAATTGAATTTGCTATGAGTTGAACTATTTTTATGATTTTGCCACTATTTTGAGCAGAAATAGGATTTATATGTTGAATAACAATATTATTGCATTACTAATTTTATTCGTAATGTGGGAAGCCCTTCATTAATCACGAAACCTTTTTGTTTTTATATCTCTAGAATCAGTCATCAAAATTGGGTTTCTCGTAATACTTTACCCAGAATAAGAGCAGCAAATGATCGTTCCGGAGTCCAATCAGTTTCAAGAGTAGAATGAGAATATTGGCAGTAGCCTCATTCTACTCTTGAATTGTGCGATGTACGATAGGATTGCCTGTAGACATAAGTTTTCTCCAATGGCAGTATGTGGGATGCTTCCAATGTTTGTTTTTTTTACTCCGGAAAGATCATTTATTGCTCTTATTCTGGGTAAAGTTTTAAGAAAAACCAATTTTGATGACTGATCCTAGAGATATAAAATATAAAACAAAAAGGTTTCGTGATTGATGAAGGGCTGCCCACATTACGAATAAAATTAGAAATGCAATAATATTGTTATTCAACATATAATTACTATTACTGCTCAAAATAGTGGCAAAATCATAAAAATAATGCAATTCATAGCAAATTCAACTCAATTGCCATCTTTTTACATTAAAATATCTCCTTTGATTTATAAGAATAACATTAAATTTGCTATTCAATCCAAACACCTATTTATTTATGATATGAAATTTTGTTTGTTATGGGATTTTGTCAGCTTTTGTTATGACTCATCAGCATCTCGTCCAGACTCTACTACTCTAAGGCACTGACCAGTACAAATTGAATAATTTTGGCCGATTATTATTTCATCAGCTGCAAGATCCTTGGACTTTGGCATCAAAATTCCAAACGTGGATTGTTCTTCATGGGAATATGAAGAGAATGTTATCAAATATTATCCCTCAGAAAAATACAAGGAGTTTCAATGCTAGCTTTTGCGAATGTATAAAAAGTTAAAAAAAATAAAGTAGATTGTTTAGCCTAAAGTGCTTTGTTGATCTGAAATTTTATGTATTGTAATTTATATGATTTTGTTGTTTGTGTAAGTTTGGTTTGTTCATATTTATTATTACTTTGATATATTGCAGAGATTCCGTTGACTTATGTTTAGAGTACGAATTTTAATGTTTATTTATATATACTGTTATATACAACTACTCCAAATGAATAATGTAAGTAAAACTTTTTGAGCATGGATAGTTGATATATTCAATTATATTAATAGGTGGTAGAAGAGGAGTCCGTTGTCATAAGGATTCCTAATGAGAGAAAGATATGGCCCATGAGAAGATATTTGTAAGTATGATATTCTTCTCTCTGAATTGATGTTCACTCTTGAGCCGTCCGGTAGTGAAGTGGTACTCTGTAACATAATACCAACTGTTTTCTCTCTCCTTTTCTTTCAACCAATCACGTTTCAAAAAGCACCATCGTTTGTCTAGCCCAAATTATTGCTAATATTTATTTAAAAAACTCATCCTTTCATACTGATTCTGCCGCTCCTGCCTTTGTATCGAGCAGAAGAAAACTTGTCAACCTTTTTAATTATTATGTATGGTATACGATTAAACTACAGCATCTCGAACTTTTTTTGTCTGGTTTACCTTTGATATGATTGCAGTTCTTTTTTTTGCGTATTGAATAATATAAAAACGATTGTTTTTTCCTTGATTGTTTCAGATTAATGTGTTATACGTTAGCCAGTATATCAAAAATGATCCAATATACAGGTTAGACAGAATTAGTGAATCATGTAAATGACGCAATAGCTCCCAAATTACTTAATTTAAAAAATATATTACTTTAAAAATTTTTGTTGACAACAAAACTACTTCAAATGTTTATTACAAAGTTATTCCACGTATCCACCATTTGCTCGAACCACAGCTTACCCCAAGCATGATCATGATAGCCTTGTGGGACTGGCCAGAGTCCAACAACTGGACGATGGTCGTTCGTTTGCTTTCAAGGTCTCAAACTCATATTTAGAAAGATATTGCACTTACAATCCGATGTTTCACTAATTCTGCCTAACCCTGTACATGTTTATACCCGATATATATATATATATATATATATATATATATGTATATATATATATATATATATTTATATATATATATATATATATATATATATATATATATATATATATACATTAAGTAAAATACTATCTATTTATTTACTTCCGGAAGTTAAACGGATTGTCAAGTTGCCTATTTATTTTCTGCAATAATCCATGTTTTGATGATGTATTGTCAAATGATTTGGCACGTCATAGCATCTAAGCAAAGAGCGCATTAAGTCATGATTGCACTTAGAGGATAAATAAATTCCTTTTCAATCATCAATCAAATCTTATAAAGCTTTCAGTCATACATGGATATTTGAATGTAATATAAAGATCTAGAAACGGATTTTTAATAATTGCCTTTTATCTGACAGTATGCCAAATGTTTTAAATAAATAAATGGTTATTTGGTTTGAAAACCAACCATTTGTACATAGAGTTTCCTCTTTCGAAAAGCCAATGTGATAATTTGCGCCCTTAATGTGAATCTATCGATAACATTACTATGATACTATAAATGAAGTCTGCATGTTTTTTGTTCTTATAATAATCATTGAAATATATTATATATAATATGTTTTATATTAAGTTTCGGTAGTCTATTCTTACAGTTTAATACTTATCCACACGGATGCAATTCTATCGTGCCAAGTAAATAAAAAAACAACAACTTTATATATATGTATATATATATATTTATATATCAGGAAACGACCGGGTACCCGGTTGTTTTTGGAATGTCCCAGCCCGGAGTCCCGGTTTTTTTAAACACCGGGCCGGGACTTCAATATTTTCTTTCGTTTGTCATTCGTAAATTTTTTCAGAAAATAATTTCCCAAAAATATTGAGGACGTTTTTTTAGAAATGAATTTTTGAAATATTATTTTCTAAAAAACGTCATCACTATTTTTAGGAGATTCCTTTCTTTAAAAAAACGTCATCACTTTTTTTAGATTATTTTCTTAAAAAAAGTCGTCACTTGTTTTTGGAAATTCTTTTCTAAAAAAACGTCGTCACTTCAGAATGTCGAAAGAACGAAAATATATATAAAGTCCCAGCCCGGTTTTGGCCCGGCCCGGCTTGAAAAATTTAAGTCCCGGCCCGGATTATTCCAAGCACAATGAGTCACAGATATGTATTTCTACTGTCATATACGATCACAAGGATTGAAATTACACATTAAATGTGATTCCAGCCCTAAGCTATTTGATCTATATTTGTTATTTAACAATATGAGTAATATGACTTTCATAAATGAAAGTCTTCTACTTCGAGAGTTAAAATTTTCTTTATAAAAACTTAGACTTTGTTAGTATAAAAAATGTATTTTCAAAAGTCATCCAAACTATTTGAATGAACTTAAATTCAGAGAGAAAAAAATAATTCTTAAAAGTAATAATTGTCTCTTCTTCAGTAGCCTACATTCATGACGTTATTGTCGAATCCTTCGAATGGACTGCTCCTATTGCATTTACATGGAGCATAAAAGTTGAATCTAATTCCTTTTGTAAGAAAAGAAACTCTTCCGAACACTATTAAAAAAAAATAATACTTCTAACAACCTTATATCCTTACTGATCCATTAAAATAATCTATCAGTATTGGTGATAGTTTGTTCATTGTAGAACAAATACACTCTTTAGAGACAGCAACTCTTTTTTATTTGATGAACCAACTTATATAAAATCTATATATAACAGAGCTGCGACTACCGAATGTAAATCGGTATTCGATACTACCGACGGTAGATTTCAAATACCGAACCGATTATGCGATATTCGGTAGAAACTACCAAATATCGTACCGATTGACAATTGGCACGGTATATTGGAAAGTATGACTTTTGTGACACTCACATAGAAACATAAAATATAGGTATTAGAGAGCTTATTCCCTTCAATAGCAGAGAAACATTGTTCGACTGTCGCTTTGCCCAAGCGCTCTCTTGTGTGAATAACTTGAACTTTGCAAATTAAATAAACAACTACAACTTATAGTATTATAGAGCATATATATATATATATATATATATATTGTGATATTCTTGGACCAATCCTACCGATTGTGTTATCCTAGTTATACAAGGCGGAATATTGAAACCAAGTGATCTTTATTACTCCAATGTAGATCAAAGAGTGAAGACCCCATATAAAAGGAGTCAGTCTCTTTTATAGTAAAATTTCGGGAGGGGGAAGTATTCTTTGTACACAAGCAAAGAGTCTTGCTTGAGCAAGAGTAAAGAGATGTACATAAGCAAAGAGTCTTGCCTGAGCAAGAGTAAAGAAATTTACACATATGAGTCATACATAATATTACATGCCCCCCAATGGATAGTAGACAAGCTTGACAATATCCATTTAATATCCAATTCTATGAGGCGGCTTCACGTTTCTTCGTGCACGGGACAAAGCAATACACTGATAAGTATCGCTATGTTCATTTTCAGTAAAAGTTCATTGTTCTCATGCTTGGTCGAAGTGAACGCCGGTTTCGTAGAAGCGAGGAACCATCAGATTCGATATTGTAGCTGCGACCATTCTTCCTGACAGCTTTGACGATTCCAAGTCTGTTCCATTCTCCAGAGACATGATGACGGAGGCGAACTTCTTGACCGACTTGAAACTTTTTCAAGTTCTTGGACTTCTTCTTGTCATAATTCTTTCTCTTTCCCCCTCAGCTGACGTCATCCTTCTCTTTGAGATTCTGTCGTAAACGCTGGCATGGGCGGAGTTCCTTCCTAACTTTCAAGGTGATAACACGTCATTCACGCCCTCCTAGAAAATAATATTTTCTAGAAGTTACAAGTGATTTCTGGCCTTTTATGGCACTAAAAAGTGTTGTGAATGTTACCAACGTCCTTCCTAAGGTCAAAGCTTGTCTTCAGCTGCTCCAATCCTGGACTTCCGTCGATTGAAAGCTCTTTTTGGCCCTCCAGTTAAGGATACGCCATCTTGTAATTATTCTCCTTGAGATGAACATTTCATCATAAAATCAAGCGGAACATTACATTATTTATATTCGCCCAACCTCGATTTATTTCATTAATTGAAGCCTTCTTTTACGTGAAGATGATTGAGGAAAGAAATTCAAGGACCTCAAACAAGCAAGCTTTGCTCTTGCCTGAAAATAAAGAAAATGCCGGTGACCTGAAATGGACAACGGTGAATTACAAGAGGATACGAGCCCATCCTAAAAATAATACATCAAAAGGACCTGAAGACAAAAATAAAACTAGTGTTCAACCCCATATCACTAGTAAACACAATAATATGAAAAGACAGAGGGAAGGCAATTCGAATGAAACCCCTCCTTCTAAAAGACAGCAAAAGCAGGAGGCTTTGCAATCAGAAGCTCCTAATACAAAACCGAAAAAAAGGTTTCTTTATGCAGAAATTGCTAAAGAAGCCACAGAGATTGTCATCGTCAGGAAAAATGGTGACCATATTTCCATGATCGACTGGAACAAAACAATAAAAGTACTTGACACCGACTATGTTGGTCGATTGAGCGGGACAGCTGGGCAATTCGTGCCCTGCTACGAAGGCCGTCGCTATACAAATCAACAAGCAGTGATTTATGTAAGTGACAAAACCTCAAGCCAGCACGTCCGAAAAGTTATTTCGGAAAAGACACCTCTCTTGCCAGTCTCATGGGAAGAACTGGAGAAAATTAGAGAGGAAAAAATTTGTAAGACCCTTACTGGCTTCATAAGAGGAGTCACAGGGGACATGGTTGATGAAATACTCGCCAAGGTCATTGCATATCAATGCAATGTTAATAAGATCCGAGGCAAAGTTGATGTCATCAAATCTGACATCACACAGCTCGGAAAAGTGCTATTATTAAAGTTGACAAAGAGGCATTTGAAAGCCTAAAATCAATAAACTTTACAATAAGTATTGCTTCCGCTGGTAAAGTTCGCTTTCAAGACCCTCGGAAAGCACCGACTATCCAGAAAGCGGAAGAAGAACATGAGGAAGACATGTCTGTAAAAGACCCGAACCACGAGGAAACAGTGGGTAAAATAAACTACAAAAAACCCTCAACTAAAAACGTCGAGATTGTCAACGTCATTCAACCGAAGACCCAGCAAGTGACCAAGTTTAGTGGAGATACTACTGAGGACTGCGCCACAGATGAATTGGGCAAACAACATGAAATTTTCCAAGGAGCTACTCAAGTGCCAGTTGGCTCCGGGGAATATCCTTCAAATCAATTTACAGACGATGTAGAAGATTATTTAAAAACTAAACACCATAAGAAAAAATCCAAGCCAAGGAAACAATCTACAATAGATATGTTTTTCAACAGGGTTGCTGATGACCTAAAGAAGAAAAACAAAAAGTTATAATAGTTCATCAGCTTATAAGTTCATTTTATCTATATATTTTATATTTATTTCAGTTGCTTGAATATTTAAGAAGGAACTCCACATTACTGTTGTAGCGCATATACCCCTTTGTGTGGTCGCGCTCTTTATCTTATGCATTTATTGTACAATTATATTATGTCTTTGTAATATTATATGTATATATGTATGTATACGGTATACAGTAATAAACCTTTAAACAAACGCTGGCATGGGCGGGAAGATATGTATGTTAGAGGCGACCCAGAAGCCATTGAGACGGAGCGATGCCGTCCTCAGTTCGCGGTGTGTTTTCTCCATTCTAACACTGAGCGATCAAATCCATCTCATCAAGTCTGCCATCGACCCAGTTCTTTTTCACTAGGTTCTTCATGGCCTTGACGGCTGCTTCAGCGTGGCCGTTGAATTGTGGCTGACTTGAACTTGCTTTGTAGTTCTTGTGCCGTGGGTGGTAGTCTTCGTCGGAGACTCCGATGGCGACACGACTTCGCGTGGGCGTGCTATGTGAGGAGATTGTTGGCGGGTCGAAGGAGGTCTTCGGACTGGAGTTGTTGACAGGGAGGTACGAGGGCTATTTTTCGAGTGGCTCCTGGTCATGATTGCCTGCACTGCTGCTAGCATTTGTCTCCCGTTGGATTCCACCATTGTGCCGGGTACGTTCTGTTGTGGGTGATGGGGCGGAGGAGACTGTGAGCCTATGAGTGAGTGTGGCGGGGGCTGTAGTTGTAGCACAGCAGCCACAGCGGCGTTGGAGCCCTGCGCGGACCTTGTACGACCACGTGCTTGGCTGGAGAGGGCAGGGACTCTCCGGACTGATAGTTGGCCGCTTGCACGGGTACAAGAGTGGAAGGAACGAGCTTTCGTGTTCCTTGGGGATGGAGGTGTGAGTCGTAATTGGTCCCCTCTGGTCCTCGAAGTGTGGGGGTGCTGCTGGTTGTTGAAAGCCAGCGTGACGTTTCCGTTGGATCGCGGCACAAGGTTGGCCATGAGTGCTGGGATGTGCGACTAAGCACGGATTTGACTTTTTCTCTTCCTCAACATCTATTATGTGGATGTGCATGGGTTTGCTCGCATGGCTTTCCATGTGTTGGTGTTGAATACGGTGGGGTTGGACTTCAGTAGGTCTTCCTTGGAGTTAAGGACTTCTCTGGAGATGAATCTTCAACCTTGCGGAGTGAACAGGCTTTGACAGTCTCTCGAGGGCATGAGCTGGCAAGATTTGAGCCAATTTGGCTTTGTGAAGCTCTTCGCGTCTTCGCTCTTCTTCAGCTGCCTCCAGTTTTTCACGTCGACGTTGCTGTTCCTCATCTCGATAGCGTTATGCTTGGAATACTAGACGAACCAAACCAGTGGTCTCCTCTTCCAAAGAGTTGTACGACAAAAAGTACTTCTCATTTTGGATTTTTCCTCTGAGAGATCGTTGACAACATGGACAAATTCAATAGCCACTCTGAACTTCTCTAGGGATTTCTCAACCACTCCAGCCTCATATTCAGCAGCGAAAATCCGATCTTCAGCAATTGGCTGCTTCTCAAAACCTTTGACGGCTGATTAAAGTCGAGAGGCATGTTTCTTTGCTATACTCTCCAAACTACCAGCGCTTCTGTTGGCAGTTGAGATGGCTTCATCTTGTTTTGGAGGCATCGTGAAGATCGATGATAAGGTTTGGCTGGGAGAGGGGGTCAACTCTCTTGTTGATGATGGAGATTTTGACGTCCAACTTCTGCAATAGTCGTGGCTTCGAAGGTCCTCTTCTTGTTAGCGGGGTCCTTGATGCGATGCGCCGTGTAATATTTTCACGGATGGTTCTTCTTGGAGAGTGGCGACGGGATTCTCTTCCAAGGTCTTAAGACTGCGTCGTGAGGACAGGGTTAAGGAATACGACTTCTTCAACTGTCGTGGCTTTAAAGGTCTCTTCTTGGTAGCGGGGTCCTTGATGCCGATGCGCTGTGTGATTATTTTCACGGTTGGTTCTTCTTGGAGAGTGACGACGGGATTCTCTTCAAGGTCTTAAGACTGCGTCGTGAGGA
>CP045896.1:16604696-16642857 GCA_013387185.1 Caligus rogercresseyi
AGTTTCTATAATACCCCCTAGTACTCCTATACTCAAAAATATATCTTACCACAAGCTTACTTATAAACTCGTAATTACGTGGGGGGAAACTTTTTGTATCGTATTTTTTGCATTTTTAACTTTTTCTGCACTTGATCAACTTTTTCTTTTTTAGTATTTTAAAGTTTATAATTCAAACTTATATTTAACTACTTTTTTACAATATTGTTTGTATCAAAAGTGCAGCAATTAATTAAATCAATGTTCGTTTATTGCATATAAAGTATTGATCACGCACAACCATTTCAAGCAGTTTTTTCGTCATCATTATCTCTCAGGGCTTCTTTCAACATTCTTCATTCTTGAAAGACTAAATATACATATGTATTTTCCTTTAAGCAATTAAAAGTACATATTTTAATCAATTGGATATACTTCCATATAGATTATTTTCCTCCTTTTCAAAGTAATAATTAAAATGAACATCTTGGTTTTTTTTTCAAAAAGACCATAAAGGGCAACTCAATAGCAAACAATTTTTAAGTACATGTGTGGCGGAAAATTACTTCTACTTCCAATAGAATTTCCTCAACCGGCAAATAATTGACCTCTACTATGCTGTCCAGTGTTACTTTGTTTACGAATGTTCATTTCCAAAAATATTCAAAGTTCAAAATAATCGTAGGTAATTCAAATCTTCATCGTTTTATAACAAAAATATTTTTTTTACGCATCAGTGCTTCTGAAACACAGATTTTTTTAAATATTGAATTCGATATTTGTATGTTCGTTTTTGAGACATAATTTTAAACTATATTTTGTACTTTTTAATATTTACATTACAATACATAAATTTTAAATTAATTATTTATTTGAATAAATACTGTTCATAAAATTGAACTTCAAAGGATTTGATTAAAGCTCAAATAAAAAGAACGATTAGTTTTTGTAAAAATAGCTTCTTAAAAACCGAAAAACAACTTTTTATTTATGGCTGTATTTCCAAAAATAAAATGGAATGGAATTGTAGGTCCATCTACAGCTCAACTTCACTTCTGACGGAACAGATGTATTTTTCGCTAATCTAACATACAGGCCTTCCGGAATGGCCTGCCACGGATGACTTCCACTTAGCGATCTGCTATTCCTCTCTATCTAGCATGGGTGATACTCATGTGAATGGGCGCCGAATAACTTTTGCCAAATTCCATCAATGACCTACCATGGAAACCTCCTTCATCCCGACCTTGGCATTGCGCAAAGACGCCCTCGAATGAAGTCTGTAATCCTGTGGTCCCCGTGAACACATCTCCTTTGCTCTCTCTCTCTCTCTTTGGGTGCTACACTTAAGAACGGACTCCGATGACAACCTTCTGGTATATTCATTTTATAGTATTCAGATTTGCTCTTAGCTATGATTATAGATGCATGGAGGGGAGATTTCCCTGCACTATCTGTTGAATAACTTGCATCCTGCGGTGGATACCGGAGGGAGTCTCCTGTATATATCCGTAGGAGGAGGAGGTTTCCTAAGCATTGACCTTCAGCCAGTGAGATTGAAAGGAAAAGGTTAGGTTGTGCTTAAAGCAATTTTTTTTATATCCCAACATGGGGAATATTTAAATTGTGAAGTGAGTGAGTTATGATGGGCATCAAATTAAATACATGTTTATCTATTCTTCTCGATGATGAAAAGAACGAACCAAATAACGAATATTATGTAATATACAATAAGATATATATATATATATATATATAGTAATGAAAGAGTAATAATTAAAATTATCCACTTGTTATAATGTATTAATTAATATAATATAAATACAGCTTATATTGATGAGGAATATCATCAAAAAAAATTCAATGATGTTGAACAGCATGGTAAAAATAAGTCCAAATACGAGAGCACTAATAGCTTTTTGAACTAATATAACGGAAACGAGTTTGTGACAAACTTAAAAATATCTTTAGACGAGCACCTTAAAGAAATGACGTACCGCGTGCGTGCAATGAGCACTTGACCCAAGTCGAAACTCTTCAAATCAAATCTTTTTCTTGGAAGAAATTTTATAAGTATAAGCGAACCTAAATTTCTGCCATGGATGGAAAGTGGGCATATGGGTCTTAACAGGCATCCCTACATGATGATAAAGACGATAAGTTCATTTACTGATGAAATCCACTACCGTTTCATTTGCTTGGGTTGGACGCCTTCGAGGCCAAAAATGATCGAGGGAGAGATTTGGGAGAGACCAAAAAGGAACCTTCGAAAATTGTTAAAATATATTTTAACAAACAAGATAACTTCTAAATAAGGATAAAGTTTTTCATAAATATTTATTTTGAGCCTAACCATTTTTAAATGTTTCTCATGAAGTAATCTATCCCAGGAGTCTCATCCAAAGGAATACCTCTTTTTTTCGTGTGATGAATAGGAGTTTTTTCCGATCTATTAATTTACAATAAATAAATGGGTTTTTTACTTGATAATAATTTTCAAAAAGTGAAAAACACTATATAATACACTCTAAGCACTTCTCATATAAGGAAATGTTCAGATTCTCTGCAAAACAACGACAATTCTTGATTACATGCCAAATCCATCGATGAAGCGTAAAACGTCTTTCACATCTGATTTATTTTGCAACAACAATATATTATCACATTTTATCCCCCCCCCCCCCCACAAACAAATGCAAATCCAATTTATTAAATAAAAATAGAACTGCAAAAATAAAATGGTTGCGAACTCTGGATGATATATGAGAGGGGGGTGGGCGCCATATATACGAATATATATTTCTAGTATTCTTCTGAGGACGAACAAAAAATTATATAAATTTTCTTCCAAGTCTGACTAGATAAATCTTGTATAAAAAAATAAACTGACAGGCTTTTGAAAGCACTTTTATATGTTTATACCTACATATAAGGGGAGGAGTATTCCAAGAAGAATGGAATAATTTGTTTTCATCTAGCACAATGTGTACTAAGAACACATGCATGACGACAAAAGGTAGTTCTCACAAACTCACGAATAAACGACACCCTATAGTCCGATTGATGATCCATTTTTTGTAGATGGAGGAGGAACGAGGTGGCCGCCAAGGCAGATGCCCTGGAGACCTGGAAATGCTTTTACTCCAACGACGGTGGCGGCAGTGCCAGGAACCCGGTTGGCGACTCAGAAAAGAGACGGCTACCTTTGCAATATCGGTGTGGAACATGTATATTGTATAAGGCTTTGAGGTCGGCCACGACCCTTCACGCTGCAAGGACCGTAGCTAGGCCATTGGACGCAGCGTGCCCACATAATGCATGCCATATTTTATTCTATTTCTTCTTAGTTTTTCTTTTAAACTTATTTTTTTACTGTTTTTATTTATTTATATATTTTAGACTAGTTACAAATGTAACTAATATGCCCAATGGCAAAAATATACTCGATTACACACACACGAAGTGAGGAGAAATGAGGGGCCAAACGCGGCTTGGGATCAATTAATTGTTTTCAATAATGAAAGCAAGTACTTATATCAGCAGAAAATATTCTTGAGGCGTTAAAAGATATGAATAAGGATGATGATCCCTGCAGACAAACGGGTTTAAATCCCTATGACCATAGGGATATAAGATAGAACTCATTCCCTTCAATAGCAGAGAAACATCGTGCTACGTAGCGGAGCACCTTGCGTCGGGGAAAACTATCGAAACAGAGGAATTGAGATCTATTCAAATTTCCGCTGCTGCACGATATTCTGCACTGGATATCAAGATTCCAGGACGTACTGATTCCCAGTGGAGGTTCGCGGAAGACTTGGTTCGCTTCTTCCCCTCATTCTCGGAGAAAACAGTGAACGACCTTAAAAAACTCTTACGAATATATAGAGGTTTTGTTAAAAGACATTTGTTTGATTAATTTATATGTATTATTTTATTTGTCACTGTCTAATTTTTGTTTCGTTTTTTACCACTTCAATTTTTACGGAAAAAATCATTTTTAACTACTAGAATATTTGTATATTGAAATTGACTTTTATATTTGCGATTTAATTTTAAACTAGAATGTTTATTTATATTTATGTAATTATATTTAACTTCGCTAAATAGAATAAGGTCGAATAAAAAAAACATCGCTCAGCCATTGCCCAATATAAAAAAGTAATTCATACTACATCATCCTAAGTTGATCGTAGAGATAGAAAGATTTATTTATATTGGGCACAATGACGTATTTCTCTGAAGAATCAAATAAGCCCTCTATGTCTTTATATCTCTATGGGGAGGACCTGCAGAGAAAATATAGGTACTTGTTGATGCTGATCCCTGCAGACAGACGGGTCTATATCCTCTTATCTGGAGAGAGATTATGGGCACTTGATGATGGCGAGTTGATCCATCACACATTGATCGACAGGTGTGAGTAAACATAATTTACATTCATTAATTCCCTGTTTTTATATATATGTCGGCCCCTGGCCATTTCTATATTCTTATGGCACCCCTGAGTATATCCATGTGCTCACCCCTTCCTTCCCTCTTTTTCTCACTTCTTCTTTGTTTTTCAACGTGCTTACTAGTGTTGTCCATCGGGCGGGCATGCCCGTCCGCCCGCCCGCCCGCCAGACGGGCCGGGCTCGGGCGCAAAAATTATAAAAGTCGGGCGGGCTTTTTTCATTTTTTACATATTTAATTAAATGTCTTTCAAAACAAAACAGTCTTCACTTTTTTTTCCCTCGGACCTCTTTCTAAAAAAAACGTCATCACTTTTTTTTCCCCCGGAGCTCTTTCTAAAAAAAAACGTCCTCACTTTTTCTCGGATCTGTTGAATTGAATTTCTTTCTTCTATTAATATATTTTCCCAATGGTCGGGCGGGCGCAAGTCGGGTGCATATCAAACTAATCGGGCTCGGGCTCATTATTAGTCTTTCGGGCGGGCTCGGGCTTGAAAATTGCGCCCGATGGACAACACTAGTGCTTACACTTAGTGAACCCCTCGTGTATCTTTCCTTCCTGGTCCCATCGACGAGTATGGAATTACTATAAATATATTATTAACTATATTCAGGTACACAACACCCTGAAATTGAGAAGTTGTTTTATTCCATTGATATTAATAGGTGACATTGAAGGAGTCCATGCGAAAGATTTGATCATGACATAGATGTAGGCTCGTGAAAAGAGACAATTTGTGTTCCTCAAGATAAATTTCTTCTCTTTGAATGGATGTTCGCTCCCCAACAGCCTTGAGTGACGTGATACCTTAGTGCAGTTTGATAACTGATTTTATTATTATTCTCTTTCCTTTCAACCAATCACGTTCGAGAAAATGACCCAAGTTTATTATGGTTATAGATGGTTTACTGTAATTTCATCGCGAGTAAATTTGTCGCGGAGCTTTTTATAGCCGTTTTTTTGTCGCGGATAAATACATCGCTTGCTCTTTTATAGTCAGTCAATTTTGTAGTTCTTCTTTTTGTCGCGGGTAAATTTGTCGCCAAGCCTTTTTGTAGTGAAGTATTTTTGTCGTTCTTCTTTTTTTCGTAGTAATCTGTCTGGGGTCCCATGGGGCTAAGGTGTGCACAACCCTTAAGCTGCGTGTCTTTTCTCCCTAAAAATGTCAGCGGTAGATTCAAACCCCATGGGACCCTAGACAGAGTCCCCATGAATAGGTCCACAACGAAAAAATAAACAGCGCGGAAATGCTTCACTACAAAAAAGCTTGGCGACAAAATGACCTACGAAAAAAAGAAGAACGCCAAAAATACTTCACTACAAAAAAGCTTGGCGACAAATTTACCCGCGACAAAAAGAAGAACTACAAAATTGACTGACTATAAAAGAGCAAGCGATGTATTTATCCGCGACAAAAAAACGGCTATAAAAGCTCCGCGACAAATTTACTCGCGATGAAATTACTGGACACCTTATAGATGAGTATCAAATAAGTAAAAGAGTAGACCAGTTCTCCTGTAGGTAAGTTGAAATGCAAGGTATGTCATTATTGCCGAGAGAAGTGATTTTTACCTTGCGGGAGATTTTTATGGACGTCAACCCGCAACATGGAACAATAACATACCTTATGTTATTCTTCCCACTTACGTCATCAAAAGTATATTATTACAACAGATGTTATATAACGTCGGATTATCATATTAGGATAACTGACGTTCAAACTCCATGAAAACATACAACCAACATACTGTGTATTCGATGTAAGAGAGCTGGCTTTTAGCTTGCCGGACTGACGTCATGAAAAACCACCGGCAAAAGGGAAGAAGTACATTCATTTTAATGACGTCAATATAATTCAAAATCTTAATGATTTTTCACTACCCATGAAAATATGTAATAAACATACCTTTTATTATAATTATGTATCTTGGTTCTACTTACAGAACATGCCGCATAATATATCATTGGCAAGGAAAGGCCCTACGGTGACAAACATGTACACACCTAACTCATGTTACATAAATGACCCAATGCCGTTTTAAATAGTAGATCATCAAATATAAAACATGCCCTTTATATGATCCTTTCGTAAGAAAAGAACGCAAGGAAAGCCGTTAACTCAATGAAGGCATTCTCTACTCACAATGTTGACTCCACCTAAGAGGGAAAGTTCAATTTTGATCCACCTCACAGAAGGAATCCCAAGTTCCATAGAATAAATACAGTGCCAGAATGATTATATCCCACCTAACGGCTAAATAAAGAATCTGCAAGGAATCGATTTATTGAAAAGCATTACCGAAGCAGTAAATCATCGATTCTAACCAAATGAATAAAATATATTAATTTAATGATGGGATTAGGATTCCTTTGGATCAGACTAGTAGGGCAAATCCTTTCTATGGGGGATTTGCGAACGGAAAATAAGATTTGGTGCCTTTTTGAATAAACACTTTTAGTTTTATCAAATCTCTCAACTTAAAAACATATAATTACCAATATAACATAAATTATGATAGCCATTGTATCTATTTAATCCATAGAATGGAAACGAGTTCTTGGTATTAGTACATTGATAAACATGATAACAAGTGCAGACGTATAATAAGTTAACAGTCTATAGAAATTTTCATTAAAAAAAACAATTCAACACCGATTATATATGTATATAAACACTATAAATACAAAAAGTGAAACATAGTAACAGTTGTGTATAACAGGGCTGCAAAAATATTTTGCAAAAAAATAGAAAAAATTAGGAGCCATAATTATACGTGCATTCGATTGGTGGTTCAAATCCACCAATCACGAAACCTCGCCAACCACAACTATTACTTATAAAGATTTCAAACATGGCGACACTAGGTTCCATTGGACTAGTTTATATGTCAAATTAATGCTGGGTTTGAGGTGTCACATCTACATACCTCCAATGTCACAATTATATCTTATAGGGGTTTCAATATGAGCGACATCTATTCCTTGTGCTCCTCCTCATTTAATCATATTTTGATTTTAAATCAAACGACAGTGGATCCCTATTTACGTATCATGAAAGTCCCATAATAGGTATGAATGATTTATTTCCGAGTTAAATGTTATCTTATATCATTATTACTCTCTTAGCATAATTAAAAGCCAAAATAGTTTTTTGTATAATTGCCTCCATTTATCCATATAGGTGTATAATGCTTAAACTAACGCTTTTTTTAAATTTCTTATTCAAAGTCTTAAAACTAGTATTAAAACATTCAGTCCATTCAGAAATAAGTTATTTGTCAATAAAAACAATTCTTAGATTTTGGTAAAACTAAAAAAATTAAGAAAGTTCTATGAAAGAAATAAATTTTGATTATAAATTCAAATTGATTTAGAGAATAAATCAGTAGTTGTATCAGTCTATGATATATGATCAAATTAATAAAGTAAGTTTCAAAAAATCTAGAAAAAGTGTGTCGGTCAAAATAAGAGCGACCCGTCAAAATTTTGAAACCGCTCCACGATAGCTCAAAGGAAA
Organism: Caligus rogercresseyi; assembly: GCA_013387185.1. Classification (NCBI taxonomy): domain Eukaryota; kingdom Metazoa; phylum Arthropoda; class Copepoda; order Siphonostomatoida; family Caligidae; genus Caligus; species Caligus rogercresseyi. The sequence continues at coordinate 16,612,648 of CP045896.1, forward strand.
GATGCTCGACTCTCAGTGTTGAGGCGAAGGTTCGTCTCCCGGAAGTGTATTAAATAAATAATATAATTAATGTAATTGAAAGTATGCAAATATTCCTTTTTCAATATATATATATATATATATGAAAAAGGAGTATTTGCATACTTTCAATTACATTAATTATTTTATTTTTTTCTCCTTGGCATTTCCATCACTCACAAAAAAATATCTTGCCAAAAAAACCTTCTTCTTCTCCATTCAATTATTATTTTGATTAATCTTTTCATTTCTTATTGTCAAAATTATTCATTCATACATATGCTAAATTGTCTTAATCGTACATATTATTTTTTTAAAGAAAGGATTATGTCACTGATTTGTTCATGCATTAATATTTAAAAACAAATCATTGGGATTATACGATTTAAACTAAGGATATATAATTTTGTGGGATAATTTTTGGACATGTTTTTAATTATGGGAAATGTTCTTATTTACATACTTGTCATCTTAGGGTACGTGTTGTTATATGATACATATAGGTGCCTAATTATTATTATCGTTAAGAAGTTATTGATAGAGTTTTACAAGTTTCATTTTTTTTTCTTTTTGTTATCTTCCATCATTTTATAATACTTACCTTAAATCAATCTCTTAAAAAAGACGCTAGTAATGATTAATGTATTAATCATTAATTAATTATCATTCATTATCATTAAGGATAAGAATAAGGTTGTTTTTAACGTGATAGGTTGAAATGAAAGGAGAGGTAATAATGAAAAGATATTATGAAATAAAGCATCAATTCACTCGCGGCTGTTGAGGAATGAACATCCATTCAGGGAGAAGAATATCGTCCTATAAAATACTAATAGTATCTTCTTCATGAGCCTACATCCATGACGTCATTGGTGAATCCTTTGAATGGACTCTTCCACTTCCACCCAGAGCCTTAAATTGGCTCAAATTCAACTTTTTGATATTATTTGAATAAAGGATCTGTTCAGAAAAAAAATATTTTATTCTATTGGTTGCATCACATCTGTCGATAAATGGATCATTACTCAAACTATACGGACGTAGAAACATAAAAGATAATTTTTTTTTTGGTACCTCAGTACAACAATTTATTTTCCATCAAATTGGTTACATTATAAATTTTTTACATCATTACATTAACATAATTAAAAAATCACCAAAACACTTTACAATATTATCTGGAGGAACTAATCTTGTAGAACGAAATTTATATAAAATAAACTGTGTTTTTGTTGTAATAAAAATAACTTCATTACTATGTGGATCCAAATATAAATATGAAAATTCTTTAGGACATAAAATAGGCTTAAACTTCTTGTAAAATATGTTTGATAATGTACTGAGAATTTTTTAAATAAATGGACACTCGACTAGAAAATGATTTAGCGTTGGAATTGGATTCATATGGGAACTATACTATCCAATACAGACTTGGTTGGACTTTCTCCGTTTCTGGCTTCAATTCAAAGAATTGTGTGGTCAGCTGAGCCGACATTTTTTTCCGATTCTGTTCCTGATATAGTGTTCCAATGTAAAGATATGCAACCCTTCGTGAATAAATTCGGTGATCCATCACTGCTAGAAAAACACGCCCTTAATACAAAAACATTTACAGTCCATGATTTGATATGTGGTTCTATCTTTAACGTTGGAAGGTTTCGCCATCCTCTACAAAGAGCGATTAATTCGCAATGTCCTGTGAGGTCATGGATCTCAAAATTTAACTTTAATAATGGATTGCCACCGGAAGCTGAATCTGTGTCGGACGAGTATTTAAAACTGCTCAATCTTCCACCCTCTTGGAGACAGAAAATTTTAAAATCAACTTTTAGTATATTTGATGGCTCTAAGTTTACAGCACAACTTCAAATTTCGGCTAAGATACTAAAATTTAGTTATCCTTGTAATAATTGTGGCTCTTTATATAATACAATAATTCATGCATTTGATGAGTGCCCAAAACTAAAATTTATAAAGCAGTTAATCCAATTAAACGTGTGCAATGAAGAACATATTTCCTCTAAATTAATATCACCCTACATTTTATTTGGTGTGTACAAAAGAAAAAAGAAAAAAAAACCAATACAAAAAGCGATTGAATTTACCCTTCTGAATATAAAGGCCCTAATTGCATCTAAACTGACCACTAACTCTTTTGTCGACGTCGAAGACCTAAAAGCGATATCCATTGGTGCTGCTGCAAGGTACGCTGCCTTTGAATTGAAAATCCCCTCATCGTCATCTTCAACTGAATGGAAATGGGCAGGAGACCTGATCCGATTTGTGCCATCAAGTTCAGTCCAATATATGACTGCTATCAAGTCTATGATAAGAAGACATAGACAATTTTTATCCGTTAACAAATATAATTTTATATTAGGTTATTTTTCACAGGATAGTAATTTTAAACTATAATGTTTATTTATGTATTTGTGCAACTGTCCAGTGAGTTTTTATTTCATTTTCATGTCTACTTTGTTTTTAGTGTATATTTTTACGCTTGTATTGTAGAAAGAAATAAAAACATATAACCGAAAAAAAAATGATTTAGCGTTTCGGTCTTTTCTTTGCAATAGAAACATAGCCTTTCAGCGTACGAATTGCCATGTATGCTTCCTGTAGACAACGTGCTCGAAACTATCATGTACTTTAACCAATACATGGATCAATCAAACTGAGTATTGTTGAGGCATTTGAAAACATCAAAGGATGATGAGGATACTCCCATAAACATTAATCTTCGATCAATTTGAGTCAGAAACGTTTTTTTATGTTTCCCCTACCAAAAATAATCAAAAAAATAATGTTATTGGATGAGTTTGTGAAAACAACCAAATTGTGTTCTTTAATTATGAAAAAATAATCTTACTCACAAATTGTCATAATTAATTAATTGACAACTCAAAACTCTTTTTACTTCGTTTCGTCAGAAGGATGACTCATTTATCATTAAGGGGGATAAAATAAATAAATACTCAAGGAGTGAGAGATATTTTTTTATTCCACATATAGATAATAGCTAATATTAAAAAAGTCTATAAAAAAGTCGTAGAGGAGACAATAAGCAAAACACAAATTATTCTTAATACTTATCGATGAGTTGATAATTCAATCTCAACAGCCACGAGATAATTTATGTCTTTATTCCTAGTACCAACTGTCTTATATTATCACCACTTTATTTTTGCTATCACGTTGTTAAACAAAGCCACAGTATGATATTCTTAGTTATTAATCAAGATATAGTAGCGCTGGCGTTAAAAGATAATAAGTCATTCTTAACCTTTATTGGTGCATTCAACCAACCAAATATGTATATATATATATATATATATCTTTCAAAGTTTTTACCTGAATAGAGGCGAGAGAAGTGAGGCAAAATACTCTCTCGCTTCTCTTTCTTCTTTCTCTTTCTATCCAGCTAACAGTAACAGCAGTTACCAAGCGGTAATTGTATATTCTCATATCAAAAGATCAATTTTTTTGGGAGAGTACGTGCAAAAATGTATTTGCTTATTTCTCTTAAAGTATAGCGATAAATAAATAGAGAGTTATATGTGTATTAAAAAAGCATATCTCGCGTACAAAATGACGCATATAATGGATTATAAATGCGTCAGAGACAAAGTAATATTTTGAGAGGATACCTTGACGCAAATCTAAGAAACATATTATTATTTATTTTTTTCATGATCGATTTCTTATAGGTCAATACAGGCTCTGAATCATATGATGTAAACTCAGATTGTACTGAATCCTGAATTGATAGAATGCAACCAAGGTCATTTTTGGATTTATCATTTAAAGGTTTACTAAACTTAAAAATACTATTTTACTCTGAAGCGAACAAGTCATCTTCTACAGGCGAGTGAAGTTAATTGATACAAAAAAGCTATGAAATATGCTAACATTACACACTCCATTTTGCTTTGTTTTTACATTTAACTTTGTTTTAGTAAAAAAACATGAAATACGTTTGCTAGTAAATTAGATTTCCTTTAAATTAATAGTTATTATTGAAGTCTGTAACGCCCACCATTTTCAAGAAATTTGCGGAAAACTATATTTTTACTAAATTTTTAAAACTTTGACCTCGTTGAGCAACCCCGTAATGTTGACCAATTTTGTTCAAACTTTGTATGTCGTCTTCTTTTATCACCAAGAAACAGAAAATCCACAATGTTGCCAACATTTCAAACATTTGAAAAATAAGAACAACCCTAATGTAGCCCACTATTTTTTTATAATTATATCGGTCCACATCGCAATCTATGGACTCATTTTATAAGTACCGATAGATAGTTTGTCCGGTTTAAACGGTCCAGACAGACTCGACACTAATTGTGGGTTCTTTGACCTATGGTTTGATCCCTGAGTTGTTAATAGAGTCTGTTTAAGTTTTACAATTGTGGGTTCTTTGACCCCTTGTTCGAGTCCTGAATGATAGAAAGCTAAATATACACAAAAATTGCAGCAAAATCAACATACAATTAACGATATGTGTATTTGGTTGAAATTCTTTAAAAATGGGAGTTGTCTTTTTTGTAAGCACCTATTCTGGGATCATTTAGATAAACTAAAAAATATAATCTCAATTTGGATGAATAAATTGGAAGGGGTCAGGTGGGAATTTGAATTATTGGAAAAGAAAAGTTTAAATTCCTTAGAAGAAAGACAAAGTACGGGATTATCACCAAAACTATAAAGAACCAATCCTATTTTATGGGAGTTATAATTTAGTTCCAAGCCTGGAAAACTCCCTGAGACGCTGAGCGAAGATTTATGCATGAAAGAAAGATTTAAATTTCTTGAATAAATAAGAAATACATATTCAAGTGTATGGGTACATAGTTTTAATGAAAGCCTTCCTTGTATTACATTCATGTAAGTGTTGAATATATTTATAATTTGTCCTTTTAGAGCAAGTTATTCCCTCCTAAATATATTTACTATCTTATAATCTAGACTAAATTCAGTATTATAATCTGAAACCTATGAAGCATTTAAAATGTACTTTTTTAGTGTCCTAAAGTGGAATGAAGCGGGAAAAAACTGTTTTCCTATAGTTGAATGACAATATTTTGTTTTAAGATGTGCTTAGTTTGATTTTGATGGATGTGTGCTAAGCCTAAGGAAACATTATAAACAGTTTATTTGAGCTATAATCACGTATTCGTGCTAGGTTTTGTGTTGACCAAAAATACTCCTCCACTCCACTTTTTGCTTACACGCGATGGTATGTTAAGAAGCCTTTTGTACTGCATTAGACTGCAACACATATCAAATTTGTTCTTTGAACACATCAGTGTACTTCTGTTATGTGATTGATATCAATTTATGTGTGGGAGTGACTTGACAAAATCTTTTAATCAGTCCATTACACTGCTTTTATGCCTCCTATCGCTTTTTCAATACTTTCTAACCAATTGATGAGATATTGATATTTTTCAGCCACTTTTCTACAGCTGCGGGGGAAATGACTAGTTGGATCTTTGTATCCAGTGATGTCATGTTCTTCCAAGGCCAAGAAACAATAGTTTTGTCAGAAATCTGATGCAACAGAGTATTTCTTATAGGTCATGTCTTCAGAATTCCCGATTTTGGCGGACAAAATAGCGGTTATTGGATGGTCCAACGAACCCCTAACAAAGGTATTGATATTTTCCATGTTTTTATTGAGCCGACTATTATAAATTTTTAAATTAATGATTTCCAAATTCTGGGTTTTATTTCTTAAAAAATGAATCAAAATTTTAATAGATATAAGTCATATAATAACTGTATAATAGTGTATATACTGTATCACCATTACACATAGAGTAAAGCTTTTCATATTATTAAATTAGGTTTTTTTGCTACAATGATATTATCAAATTTAATTTTTTCGCTAGGAAGAAGATAACTTTATCCACTTCTAACAGAAATCCTAAACTAATTTAGAGTAATTTGAATATGTTTCCTTATGTATATATATATATATATATATATATATATATATTAGGGTTGTTCTTATTTTTCAAATGTTTGAAATGTTAGCAACATTGTGGATTTTCTGTTTCTTGGTGATAAAAGAAGACGACATACAAAGTTTGAACAAAATCGGTCAACATTACGAGGTCGCGCAACGAGGTCAAAGTTTTAAAAATTTAGTAAAAAATTTTTTTTTGCAAATTTCTTCAAAATGGTGGACGTTACAGACTTCAATAATAATTATTATTTAAAGGAAATCTAATTTACTACCAGACGTATGTTTGATGTTTTTTAATAAAACAAAGTTTTCAGTAAAAACAAAGCAAGAAAGGGAGTGAGTATTGTTAGCTTATTTCATAGCTTTTTTGTATCAATTAACTTCACTCGCCTGTTGAAGATGATTTGTTCGCTTCAGAGTAAAATAGTACTTTTTAGCTTAGTAAAACTTTAGATGATAAATCCAAAAATGACCTTGGTTGCATTCAATCAATTCAGAATTCAGTACAATCTGAGTTTACATCATATGATTCAGAGCCTGTATTGACCTATAAGAAATCGATTATGAAAAAATAAATAATAATTTGTTTCTTAGATTTGCGTCAAGGTATTCTCTCAAAATTTTACTTTGTCTCTGACGCATACATAATCCATTATATGCGTCATTTTGTACGCGAGGTAGGCTTTTTTTAATGTACATATAACTCTCTACTTATTAAATTGACATGATTTAGTATACCAAAATATTAAAGCTGGTTAACCAAGCTTTCATTTGATATGTTTGGTGTTCTAAAAATCGCTATACTTTAAGAGATATAAGCAAATACGTACTCTCCCCCAAAAATTGATCTTTTGATATGAGAATATACGATTACCATTTGGTAACGGCTGTTAGTGTTACCTGGATAGAAAGAAAAAAAGAAGGGAGAGAAGTGAGGCAAAATACTCTCTCCCTTCTTTTTTTCTTGTCTAATGTCTAATTCATTTGTTACACTTTACATACTTGAAGTAGGTAAATAGGATTTTTTGCACAATCATCAGTGATAAATGGTGAAAATATAAAAATGTCAAGGGCATGATGCTTCGGATGATTCAGGGTTAAATGTTAAAAGGTAATAAATTACAACTTGCTATTTAAAAACAAAATTGATGTGAATTATGTCACAAACAGCAATATGTTTACCTCACTAAATCCCGCTAAATTTATATTTAGTTTTATTATCAACATTCAATGTGAAAAGAAGGGATCTAGCATCTTGAGAAACTACTTTAGGAATGTCAAAGAAATTTTAAACTGTAATGTTTATTTGTGTATTTTTACGTATATTTACCTCAATTTTAAATACATATATTTTTTTAATATTTGTTTTTAAGAACTGTGAAATAAATAAAATATTTAAAAAAAGTCTGTGAATCAGATGGCAGTAGATGCTGTGATGTGGAAAATGTATTGGGCGGCTCACAAATACAACACAGATGACAAAGCCATGTTTTACAAAATTATACAAGTAGCAAGACCAGGAAGAATACTTATTGGCTCTCCACACCCAAAATTATATTTGTCCATCCTTTCTAAACCTGTAGAGAGCTAAAACTTGATGATCGGGTACAGCAATCTGATACACTCTTTGATGGGTGATATTTGTTAATATATGAAGGTTTTATATGAAGGTTTCCTTTTATAACTTTGTGAGGATTAAAAATATTTCATACGGTTTTTTTCTTCCGGATAAATATAACTGTAAATAAATATTTGATATTATATAATCGACCATAATTACACTTGAATATAGAGTCAAAATATACAATATACTAGTTTTGCCTGAGAAAAAAACATATTTGCAATTTCTTGAAATTTAAAACTATTTAGACTAATTATATTTTTTTGGTTCTTCTTCTCGAATGTCCATAAATATAAACATTTTACAACAACACTCTTTGTGTACAATCAAAACATAATGCATTTTTTATAAGTTTAAAATTAGGATATGTGTCTTAATTGTGAAAATAAAGAAAATATCTTATTAGTGACGGTGAAAATTAATATTTGCAACAAAACAAATATAGATTTGTAGTGCAAAAAGTAAAATAAAAGCAGAACAAGAAAGGCAAACTACTATGGCAACATATTAATAAACATTAAAATATAAATCCGTTTAAACATTTAATCAAATAAACAAATAACGTAAGAATTTTTCTTGGTTTAATAACAAAAGTGTCGCTATGATTAAATGAATAAATAATGTACGAAGGTAATTGAGTGATTACATACTTTTTACACGTTGTATACTTAAGAAAGTAGAACTTTGATTTTTTCTTATTAGTGCTTAAAATCTTTTGAATTTTTATAGGGTTTCCAATTACTTCGACTGTTTAAAAATTATATAAATTAAGGCCACTGATTGAAATTGGATATTTTTTAGATCGGTATTCCTGCGGTAAATGCCTTCCAATGTTACTGACCGGTTATCATGATCTACTGAATAATTTGAAGTACATTATTATCCGTTGAGCAATCCCGTTCAATTTCTTTTGGCAAGGAGGGTCTCTATAGAAAATGGGCCTCCAGATGGACACAGGATAGATCCTGTAGACAAAGTAAACTATGGATTCCAAAGCCAGACCCTAACGCATCGAGACAATTAATAAATCTTAGTCGTGAATCTCTATGTATTAAAATACAAATAATAACTGGTCATAACTTTCTTAGATATCATCAGTCATTGTAGAACAATTTTTCACTCGTGAGTTTCATTTTTGTCACCAGAGTGATGAGTCGGCTTATCACATGTTGGCTGAGTGGGATTTATTTTGTCTTCAGAGAATGATGGCTCAAAAATGTTTTAACCAACATTTTCCAGAGCTAAAGCAGATCTCAGCCATTCTTAAGAATTGTAACATTGGTTACCTGTTTGGCTTCCCGAGAATGAGTAAACAACATGGTTAAAGTGGTTGTGTGTTCTAGGGAATGGGCTAAGATCGTTAATTCGATTCCGCCTTGGACTCAAGACTCGACTTCAATTCGTACTCTTGGATCCTACCCTCAAACAAACAAAAAAAAACACATATAAAAGGTCGGCTGATAAGTCCTGAGACTAACTAAGAAGAAAACATTTTCTTTACAAAATTCGATTTTATTATTCAACATAGTTGCCTTCGAGGGTGATACAGCGATTATAGCGATCTTTCAATTTTTCGATTCCACTTTTATATTAATCTTTCGTTTTATCCGAAAAATAGGCTTCTCTCTCGGCGATTACTCCATCATTGTCCTTAAATTTCTTGCCAGCGAGCATTCTCTTCAGGTCAGGTCTTTTGGGCGTCCACTGCGTTTATCATCACTCGTGATCACACGACCACGTCTGAATTCAGCAAACCATCGACATATGGTTGCTTTCGATGGAGCAGAGTCCGGATAACATTCTTCAAGCCAAGTTTTAATTTCGACAATATTTTTTCCCATCAAAAAATAATGTTTTTATTAACACACGAAATTCGTCTTTTTTCCCTTTTTTCCCAATAACAAAAGTAGCTTCACTTAAAACGCAATATCTCACAAACTAGTTGTCAGACAGCTGTTATATTTATGCATGCATGTTTTGAAGGTTGGTACTAGCTGACAGTCATATGAAAACAAATCCACTGGCGCCATCTATGTGTTAGTCTCGGGACTTATCAGCCGACCTTATATATATATATATATACAGGGGCGGAGTGGCCGCCGGGAGTACCGGGACTATTCCCGGTGGGCCACTGGCCTCAAGAAACATAAACGGCCGTTGACAGCCTCCCAATGGCATATTGGGGCCTGTATAAGGCCGGCGAGGGCATAATTGTCCCGGTAGATAAATTCTTCCCACTCCGTTCCTGTATATATATATATATATATATATATATATATATATATATATATATATATATATATATATATATATATATATATGTGTGTGTGTGTGGTGTGTGTGTGTATGTATATATATATATATATTTATATTGTCTAGGTGTTCGTGGTTGATAGGATATGGATAAATTCCGAGGCAACCCCAATTAACTTGAACTCTGGGTCGGAGTCCTTCAAGCACCAAAAGTTTGAGAACTTGAATGTGCAGAAAACACAAGATTTAAAAAAATATTTCCCCCCACTTTCTTGATGTAAAGAAGTCTCATATTTTCACTTATATAAAAAGCAGAAATATTATAACCTTTTCTTGAAGTAAATCAAAGTAATGGTTTGTGGTTCCAGATGCTACCTCAAAAGATTTTTTATTATTAAATAAAATGGCAATCCCCTTATATTACGCAGTAAGAAAGACTTTTATGAAAGAAAATAATGTGGTTATGTTTTTTAAAGTTTTACTAGACTTGTAGTTTTTGTCTATTTTTTCGAATACATATAATGTACATTCCAACTTATACATGCTTATATTCGCTCATAGCCTTTTTTGTTTATTGGGCGAATAGCTTTTAAAAAAAATCCTTTCCTCATATTAAATACCCTGAGATTATGAAAGGTATTGCTATTATAAAAATATTATCTATCGGTACTACACTTATTAGCGATACGGCAAATTTTTGATTCGATGTTTTGTAGGATAAAAACGATATAGTGAGCATTGCCTTTGGCAATCAACTAATAGATCTAAAAGTCATTTTTAAATCAAATTGAGAGGAGGAAAGAAGATTACGGGCTGAGAACACCAGTAAATATATTAATGCATGGTTAAAATCAAAAATGTTCAATCACTCTCTCTATTGGTTTAAATACAGAGTACTTACCAACACATTGACATTTGGTAGTAATAGGGGACTACAGCGGAGGAAAGATTATGCTTTTTTTGCGGGGATTCGCTGGAGACATCAAAACATTTTTTATTAGAGTGCATATATGTGGTAGAAATTTAGAATATCTAAAATTGTTATTTGATGATTTTTTTAATATACAGTTACGGAGTAAGGATTTTTATTTACTTTTATAATGGACCGTACCAAGAAGAAATTAATTTTATTACCACTAAAACCCAATATTTTATGTATAAAATGAGATCTACTCGAGTTCCTTTACCTAAAAATATTACTTCTCTGGTTGATCATATTGTTAATAACACGACGTTTTAATGTATTTTTATGAATATTATAGGATATAATCTAATGTGAATAAAGTTTTACCTTGGTAAAAAAAAAAAAACTAATAGATCTGAAGAATTGAAAAATTGTATAAATCATAATATTGATATTAGCCCATGAAAATGCAGCATTTCTTAATATTTTAAGAGGCAAATAAATGATGGTAGACGCTTTTTAGTTGGCGGTTCATATTGGATCAAAATATAACTTTGCGATTTAATGATCTGGATCTTATGCAGTATAATATTGAGGATTCAAACTACGATACACAAGCCGCATAAATGCAAAAGGTTTTAAAATATTATTTATTTACACCATAATAAAATAGATCTTACAATCTTCAGTATGAATAATAGTTCAATGAAAACCTTAAAAGAGCATCATATTCCTCTTTAATATTGTTGAGCTAATCACTTCGATCTTATAACAGACCTTTTCGATCTCATTTGAGAAAATGGAAAGGTAAGAATCCCTTACAATAGAATATGATTGTAAAAGACTTCCATCAACAGATTTTCTTTCGAAAATGGAACGTTGAGCTGAAATAATATGAATTATAAAAATTATGTATTACTTAAAAAAGTAAGATATAAGAAATAATATGAAGGTTAATTATAATAAGTGATAAACTATATTTACAGAAATTATAATCGTTGATCAGAGAAAATGTTGACTAAATAAACACATAATTTACAAATTTATCAAATTACAAAAGGTCAAAATTGTTTTAGTTGATAATAAAATCGACCAAGCATATATATTTAAATATATATACATATGTAGAAAAAGGAATCCGTTGATTTTTTTCTCCAGCATAGTTATAAGGCTATGGAAAAATAGACGAAACATATTTTTTAGAAACTTAAACAAAAATCCTGAGATTTATGTAGTTCTAGATGCGCTTCAGTCGCCGTTTTCTTCAATCGAAAGAAGAAAAGCCACACTTAAGCATATTATCTTAAATTCGTAAAAAAATATATCATTTATTTTTTTAATGATATTTGCTCTATTTCTTGATACTTTTATTTATATAAAAATTTATTATTTAACGAATAAGGTTTTCCTCCCGTCCTTCTTTTCCCATTTGACTAATTGTTTTCATTGAAATTAGATTCTCATCATTTACTTATATTCTCTAGTGAACAAATCCAAGAAGTTATACGAGGAATGTAATTAATTAAAATATTTTGAATAACACTTTCACATAGTCAATTGAGTTAATTAATTGTATATACATTTAATGAGTTTTTATATGACTTGAACAATACGTACGAGGATAAATAGTGAATTTAATGTCAGGGCTTAATGATTGAAAATGAGAGAGAGAGCAATAATTTTTATATATATTATGAAGTGACAGTTTTATGGTTGTTATTTATATGACATATCAAAAGTAGACGAAACATATATCTTATTCTGGGTTTTTCATGAACTGAGCTTCCAATATATAGCTATACAAACACATAGCCAAATAAAAAGGAGTAAGTTTAATCTTATATTGAAGTATCTGGGTGGAAATGAATAAGTACTCTTGCTACAATGAGCGAAACAATCAGCGTTTGAGAGGAAACATGACTAAGCATTATTTTGAAAATTAGTCGTCTATCGACAGAGGCCCATAGCAACCCTCTCAACTTAACTGCTAAAAGGTTTAGTGATTTTAGTTCCTTTATTTGATTACAATTTACATATCTCCAGATTAGTGGAGGAAAACCTTTTTGTTTGTCGCTTCCTTCATCGATAGAAGACAAACTCATTTATAAAAGTCCGCCTAACAAGATCTTTATATTTTTATATCTCCATGGGTGTAACTCATTCGGGAAAAATAGATTTTTATCTAAAAAGATTCGGTCATTCCTTTAAATCTATTGCAACCGTTTGTCAAAAATATATTAATCGGTAGCGATATTCAGTCGCTTTTACGAGGAAAAATATCTCATGGTGGAAAAAGTCAGCTGCTGGTACAACAGATCTATCACAATACTTACAATCAACCTGTAGTCACAGTTCGAATATATATATATATATATATATCGTGATGATTATAAATTCAAGTTTTTTTAGATTTGAGAGTCGGACTTCCCCAGGATTATACCTTAGTGCATAGCGATGAAAGCTTGAACGAAATCGAATAACGTTGAGTGTCTCCTCAACGGACCCAAGAGTTATGTTGTAAACTTATGTAGCATTTTTCAAAATTCGATCACCTTTCTTGTTCTCTATTGAAATGCTATTGTAAAATAATTTGTTTGCAAAATATAGGTAGGATCTAAAGGATTCAATTTAGTTTTAGTTTTTTATAGATACAAAATTAAATGATAAATTAAAATTTTGAAACGGGCAATTTTCTGGAAATACAACTAAAATGACTTTTTCAAAACTTTCATTAGATTGAAATCAGAATAAGTTTCAAGAATGTACCTGTAACACGTGTATTGGATATTTTAAAATATCATAATGATATTTTAATGAGAAAAATTACCCGAACTACTTCATATATATATATATATATAAAATAGAGACAAAAAATAATCCTAACAAACATCAAAGAATACCTTCATATCATTACGGGAAAATAAAAATGAACAAGATTTGAAAGTTTAAACAAATGCATTCACCAAGTAATAAAGAGAAGAAATATTTTTGCACTTCTATGCATTTATGAGGCAACCTAGAAGTTGCAAGCCCAATCTCATGAACTCAAGCATATAAAAGAATACATCTCTTTATTTAAAAAAATGTGAAATAGTGCTGTTTAAGGTTGGTGCTCATAATAATTTTAATCCTATTTGAAGACAGGTGAGATGATTTATGACCCATTTCTTTCAAAATATTTATTTTCACTCATGTTAAAACAGGGGGAATAATAAAAATATGTGTAATCAAGTATGTTTATATTTCTTTTTTGCCTATCAATTTATATTCCTGCATGTATATATATATATATTCCTCAGTTTACGACAACAATGAAAAAATTGGGAGTTAAAGTAAAATTATTTTTATATTCTGTTATTATTGTTTTTGGCAATCTGCCTTCAATCACACTCTATGTATGTGTGTGTGTGCATAGAGTACATTGACAAATTTGTATTTGTTTGTTAGTTCATAAGGAGCCGTGGATATCACTACAATAGAATGACTTCTCAACACTGCTTCTTGCTCTGTGATCACCTTCAAAGCTTGAACTTTGCCCTGAGTGCGAGCTCATCAGCTACTGCTCCCCCTCTGCCAATCTATTCACAAAGGAGGACGCTCAAGCATCCTTTCCTCTCCTCAAAGAAATCCATCCACTTCTCCTCCTCAATGTCTGCCCTTCCAGTGGAAGTTCAGAGAGAACATTGGGCGATGTCTCACATCAACGCGTGACATCAAGTGGACGAGCTGGTCCTTGCGGACATTGCTGCAGTGGAGTCCCCTCAGTCCTTTCCAATATGCCCCATCTGTCTTAAAAGCCTTCAGGGAGGAGGAGAGGAGGAGAGGAAGATAGTGTAGTAGCTTGTTCAGCATGCCGGCTGCCTACTTGTGGCGCCATCTGTGCAGAGCATCACACGAACTATCCTGAATGCTCTGTTTTTGTAAGGCTTCACTCGCTTAACTGGAGGCCTGGCGTGCCTAGCATACTTTTTTCCTCCATTGGAGTCATTCGTTACCTTCTATCCCAGAAGGATGACAGCCTTCCTCCTTTTGGATGGATAAGCTCATGGACCACTTAGAGGATCTGGGAGAAAGGATGATGTGATCAGGGAATATCTAAGATCTCTGGTGAGTTCTTAATAAAGGAGTGTGGAATGAGTCAGCTTCGGAGGATGAAGTGAGGAGGGCCTATGGGGTTCTCCGAGTGATAGTATTGGGATGGAGGGAACGCATGAAGGGCGAGCTCTTTTCCCGATGGTCTCCATGCTCTCGCATTCTTGTGTGTCGAATCTTAGATTTGAAGAATTGGAGAACCAAGAAGTGATTTGCTGGCACAGAGAAATATTAAGAGAGGACAGGATTGACCATACGATACGTTTCATTCCTTACAGGTGAGCATGCTAATGTTTTTATTAATAAAGTTATCATTCCTTGTAATGTATATTGGTGTCTTTTAAGTTCGAAAACGTAAAAAATATATTAAAATAGTCATATAAGTTAGATTTTTTTTTGCCTATGTGATTTGATAGAATGGCATCTGACTGGATATAAATAAGCATTATAATATTAAAATAGTCTATCGAACCTAGGATCTTATCAATGAGGTAGACCAAAAATGACCATCCCCTCTCGGGATTCGAACCTGCGCCCCCAACATTGAGAGTTGGACACGCCTTAACACGCCGGCTATCACACTCCTTTCGCTTTATGTGACTACTTTGCCGATTTGTTTTGATGAAATTACATCCGTACAGACTTGAATAAGCATTATAACATTTGTCTATCATGAAGTATTCGAATTCAATATGTTTCCCACAAAGTTATGAGTTAACTTACGAAATAATATTTTCAAATACCGAACATAATATCATTCTAAGATCTGTAGTATCTTTGTGGGGTGGTTGCTCAAAATAAATTGTAGGAATATTTCTATGAAATACAAAAAAAAACATACATATATTCCTTTTTTGTTCGATCGAATTATTTCTTGGTGGATATGAATATTCACATTAGCTTGTAAATGAATCTATTGAATCGAGGATTTCTTCAGTGAAATGGATTGTAGAAAAGAAAAGTTAAATGTAAGCAGTTCTATAGCTAAGTCACATGCTTAATTTTTTTTTATCTACTTTAATATTTTGCCAACTGATTCATGCTAGGATCTACTCCCTGACAAATATAATTTTTTGAAATATATGGAGTCAAGAGAGCAATATTCAAAAGTCTTATTCAAGTCATATCTTCCTTACATATTTTTCTTATTGTTTCAAAAATGGCGTTGTCCTTTCGTTCTACTGACTTTTAATGTAGGTAGGTGAAGGAAAATATGTAGAACAAATATAGTGTTGACATGTAAAATATAACTGTTACTAACTATGTATGTGGATTATGGGTGTTCATATAAGAGGTGCATTTATGGGGAGGAACAAACGACTGATTGTAGGTAAATGCAAATTTTCTTCAACAAAACATTAGAATGTAACAGTCCTTGGTATAGCAGATCCTTTCATATGAAAAACATACCTCATAATATGAGGTTCACTACTATCAATTTGATTGATCTTAATGGTACACCAATTTGCCTAAAGGGAACTCAGGTTCCATGAATAATATCTGCATATTGAGCATTCAAAACGGATATACCTATGATAGATAAGAAAGTTTGGGGTTACTCATCCACCGCCAAAGGGCTATTGAGTTCTGCAAAACACATCATAGTTCATTGAGGTCCATAACAAACTAGATCCTAAGTTAACCAATCCCGACTATGGCATATTGTACAGTGTGTAAAAGCAAATCGTGGACATCACTATGTTTCACAAACATGGACAACTTCTGCCTGAACCATCAGGAGTACCCCAACAATCTATACATGGATAGAAAGCTGATAAAATTCTCTTTCAAATCATGACACTCTGGTTAGTGATATCTTTGGGGTACTGCTTAATGGACCTGATAAAGTGGAGGATAATTTTTTGTTTAAGAATAAATTAAATTGATTGTCATCACAATGTTGTTAGAAATATGTAAATGGTTATTAAAGAAAAATTGTAGCCTCTACCTATTCCTGCTTATTGCCCCTAAAAGTTAAAGAAATCTTACATGTACAACTGCATAAGGAACAAAATATCCAAAAACTATTGAAAAATACATAACCCTTTAAAAAGGAAGTTTCGTGATTTTAAATGATTTGTTCCGTAATTTTTTTCTGCTGGAATCGTTTAGTGTAAACAAAAACACACGTGTTTTGTCAAATAAGTTTTTTTCTAAGTTGATTATTGCGAAAGCTATGGAAGTTCAAAGAGAAAAGATTGCAGCCCTGCTTCAGGCCGGAGTGTCTATCCCCACCATTGTGGGCAACCTTAAGTGCTCCAGGAGCCTTGTTTACAAGGTTAAAGGACTCCTGGTGGATGGCAAAGACCTGGAAAGAGCTAAGGGAAGTGGTGGTCACAACAAAAAGCTGGGTGAGAAAAAGTTGGGGGATATCAAGGCCAAATTGAGGAAGATCCCACAATCAGCATGAGGAAGCTGGCCAAGGTCATGGAGGTGTCCCACACGACGGCCATGACTGCCACCAGGAACTTGGGCATGACCAGCTATGTCAGGAGGAAGCGCCAGCTGCTTTCCAGCTCAACCAAATTGCTCAGGGTTAAGAAAGGGAAGAAATTGGTGAACTGGATGAGGAAGAATCCTGGACTGGTACGTGTGTTTTCAGATGAGAAGTTCTGGACTGTGGACACGGCCAGAAATGCCAGAAACGACCGTTATCTAGCCACCAGTGCCAGTATGGTCCCTCCCATCAATGCCACTAAGCACCCCCAGGGTGCCATGATGTTAGGTGTGGTAGCTAGCGACGGCAAGTCCATGCCCCCCTTCTGGTTCCCTGCTGGCCTCAAGGTGGGGGCCAATGAGTATCTGGACGTCCTCAAGACTGTAGTCAAGCCATGGTTGGACTCCACCTACCCTGAGGGCAACTATGTTTTCCAGCAAGATAGTGCACCAGGGCATAAGGCCATCAAAACCCAGAAGTGGTGCAGTGATAACTTGGCCAACTTCTGGCCATGGGGAATGTGGCCGCCTTCTTCACCAGACTGTTCACCTCTGGACTATGGTATCTAGGGCAATCTGGAGAGGAAGGCTTGCAGCAGACCCCATCCCAATGGGCGAGCCTAAAGTCCGCCGTTCACGAGGAGTGGACCAACATGTCCATGGACTACGTGGTCAGGGTCTGCGCTGCCTTCAGGCCCCGTGTGGAGGCCATGATTGAGATCTTAAGTACACCAACTTTGAACTCATTCCAGATAATATTGCATATTGACATTAAACGGTATACTATGATAGATAAGATATTGGGTTACTCATCCAAGGTTCAGGCAGTAGTTTGACCATGTAGTTCATTGGTCCACAGATATGTCCTTTTTGCTATGGCATATTGTAGATTTACATCAGGTGTCAATGGGCTACCAAGTTCAACTGGATCACAATAATATTCTATTTGGGTTTCAACCAATAGACTCCCGAGTTATATCTGTCATTATTATGTCACTGAAGTCCCCTTCCAATTGATTATCGCGTTCCACGGATAACACTTATGACATATTTTGGCTTCAAAATAAACCTGGGTGGTCCTCAGGCTCAACATGCCACAACTGTTACATATTTGACCTTCAAACCAAATGCCAGTGGGCTCTATGACGAGTAATCCCTACTTCCTCCAACTGAAAAACCATATTTATTTTAACTTTCATATTAAGATATGATTCATATGAATTAAACAATAAATCTAGTCTAAAAACACTTAGTCACAAGTTTGGGGCACCTTAAGCCTCTTCACAATTTCTTTAAAAAAAGTGCTTATGGAACATGCGATACAGGCATTTAAATGTATATAAATACGACTCTTCTATTGCTAACACCTCCTTCATGTAGATGAGTTCTAATATATCTTACCAGCAAGAGTAAGAGAAACTAACGAAGAATTACAGACAGGCTCATCATTTCGCTCTTTTTAAGTATATGATGGCATTAAAGCTGCATTTACGATCTGCTAAAAAAAAGTTATATTGTTCACTGAAAAAGATAGACAGCTGGCTTTGAAATGGCATTTGGAAAGTTTTAAAAACATTTTAAAGGCTATGCAATATTACCCAAGTAATAAGTTTTAGACGGCCCAGATTGATATCAAGTCTATATAATAGAGGATTTGTGAAAGCAATCGCGAGATCAGCCTTGACTATCACTGTAATAATGTATTTTACTTATTTGTTACGTGCTGGATCTGAGTATGAATGGAGGTTGATGTTGGTATGTCCAAACTGCCAGTTTACCTGTACTAAGTGCAAAATATACATCACCCTGATATTTGGAACGTGTATTATATATATATATATATATATATATATATATATATATATATATATATATATATATATCCCGGGTGCGGGACAAAAAATTGCAACACTTACCTAGTATATTATTTACGCCCCTCTGTGTCAGTTAAAAGGATTCGATCAGAAAATTATAAAAAATAAAAAACTTTAATACAACTCTTATTTTTTTTCCTATATATCCGCCCTAAACAGTAACAACAGCCTCCAAACGGGACCTGAAGGCCTGACAAACAGACCATAATGAGCGTCCATTCCATCCTAGTGTTCATCAACGGAGGTCTTCATTGCTTCAATATTGGGGTGACGGATTCTGCAGGCCCTGGCCTCCACATGCGGCCAAAAAGAAAAGTCCAAAGGGTTTACATCAGGGCTGCATGGAGGCCACTTTTCCCTATCCCAAAATGGGATGTTCTCTGATAAAAAATTATGGGTGAATTTTGCTGTATGGACTGGTGCTCCATCCTGTTGGAGCCCCACTTCTTGGTTTGGAAATGTTGCCTCAACCCATGGCAAAAGTTTGGTGCGCAGCTTTTCAATGTACGTGGCAGCATTCAAGCGAAACCCTCGGGGAAACCAAATCAATGGCATTGTATCCCCTGATGATACCACAAAGCCCAGAGACATGGCTGAGGCTGGATGCTTGGTAGTGGTAATTGTTCTAAGGTCTTCATTAACATCTTCAAAGGCCACAAACCGGTCATTTTTTTATATCTGACCGGATCCACAATCCAGGTCTTTTCATCACTGAAGATGATGATCCGGGATATTTTCTCAAATCACTTATGTTTACAAATTTAGGTTGTTGTGATGACGTCTCACACAGGCTGCCAACTGCATTCCTGGAAGAGTATTAATATAGCCAACCTATTAAAGAAAAGGAAAAGAAAGAGAGAAAGAAGAGGAAAGAGTGATTGACGTCACAAATCAACTATCGAACGTTATCCCTATTGTTACCTATGAATAAACTGATTATTCCTATATTAAAATATTCCTATTATGAGATTTATTTAAATACACATAACTCAATCCTTTATTGATTTATAAGTTAATGAAAATAAGAACAATGCTCAAAGTTAAAAGGGCTTGGAGAAATGAACAACAAAAGGGATAACGTTCGATAGTTGATTTGTGACGTCAATCCCTCTTTCGTCTTCTTTCTTTTCCTTTTCTTTAATAGGTTGGCTATATTAATACTCTTCCAGGAATGCAGTTGGCAGCCTGTGTGTGACGTCATCACAACAACCTAAATTTGTAAACATAAGTGATTTGAGAAAATATCCCCGATGATCCTTCCAGCTGGTGCAGATTTCAGGTCATTGATCAGACCCTTGCAACGTTGGAGATGAGTCACTTTGATTTTAGGTGTCATTAATGGTCTCTCCAACATCACTAGGGACTTGCCACCACACTCCTTGACAGCCCTCCTGACCGTACTCTCATCATCACCAAGGTCCTTGGCATGAGCTTTCATGCTGGTGGTTGGAGCCCTTTGGATCACATCACAAATCAATTGTGGTTCCAATTTGTACTTGCTACCACTCCAAGATTTCCTCTCGATCTCTTGGTTCATGTCCAGCTTCTTCTTGAGGCGGTAAATGGTCGATCTTGCCACGTTCAGTTGCTTCGCGATCTCAGTTGGAGTCTTACCCGCGCCAAGAAGCGTCAACACTTGAACTCTACGGTCTCGTTCCATCTCTCTGCTTATTCTCAGAGGAAAATTATAATAACATAAAAGCATAAACATAAACACTGCTACTGAAGTTATTTAGCGGAACATTTTGTTCGAAACCTCTCGTAATCTCAAATTGGATTTTGTAAGTGTTGCAATTTCTGTCCCGCACCATGTATATATATATTATATATATACAATATATATACCGGAACGCAGTGGGAAGAATTGATCCACCGGGACAATTATGCCCTTGCGGCCTTATACAGGCCCCAATATGCCATTGCGAGGCTGTCAACGGCCGTTTATGTTTCTTGAGGCCAGCGGCCCACCGGCAATAGTCCCGGTACTCCCGCTGGCCACTCTGCCCCTGTATATATATACCTATATATAAATATATATATATATATATTTAGTTTTTACAGTAGTCACCTTTATCCATTACAGCCAATGGAGAAAATAAAAAGAAACTTTATGGAATCATATTTACTTGTCCAAATAAGTACACCAATGCCTCAAAATATAGTCTAAAACCGTGAGAAAACATGCATCCAATGTGCATGTTGCATCCATCCCATTCAAAAGTTTTATTTTTCTTACATTAGGTAACATCTGCCGATAGGGTTATGAAATATATATAAGGTTTCGTAAGGGAAATTAATATTAGTTGTCCAATATAACTGTATTCGATACAATACGTACCTATTTTCGTGGTTCAACTAATGTTTTCATTCAACAGTCGATAAGAGTCAACCACACATTTATCAATTATACATATAAAGTGGTTCATCTATATAATAATTCACCAATCTCTGTCCGTCCGTCTGTATGTCCGCACGCTATCTCCTCCCACATTTATGGTCAAATTTGAACTTTGAAAGTATTTATGGAATCCTTGGATCAAGGCGGACCTAATAAACTATTTGCAAAGTGATGGGACCAGAAATGAACCAGAAAAATCACCTTTTCTGATTTTACTACCTACTTTTCAAGGTAAGAGAGGAAAAAAGAAAAAGAAAAAGCATCTCATGTGACTTAAAACATATTCTTTGTACAAAGTCAAACTTTTTTTGAGGAATGTTTGTACAAAACAGAAAATTATTGTAACTCATTGACATTTAGCAAACCTATTTTATCTCCACAAAATCCATGATACAAATTTTAAGAAACTTATCTAATATGAACATATGGGCGCCTACGGCGCCCAAATATGCGAGTGCAAATAATAAGGCAAAGCAGCTAAAAGTGATGAGTGCAAATCTCTTTTTAAATATTGGAAAGTAATTGCTTTCAAGAATTAATATAATTTTCATGTTAGGGGAAGAAAGACAACATTTATATTAAAGATTCATCAAGAACTTTCAGTGATAAATGGTTTCATTACCTAGTATTTATTAGAATGATTATATCAACGACTTAATTATACTTGTTCATTTGCTCAAAACTTTTTATACTGACCATATGGAGCCCTAAGATATCAAATTGCTGCTGTTTTTTCCTATGTCATATGTTTATTATACCTGGCTACCAAAAGAAATATAAAATAAAACGAAGTTTCATAGGAGGAGCGCTCAATTAACGGCAATCTGAATGAATGGGATTTTTTTCCCTTAAAAGGATGAATGGTTAAAGCAAATAAATTTATAACAAAAACATTTACAAGCCTTCTTGTAAATCATTGTAAACTGGATATAAAGGTAATTTATAAAGGCAATGTGGTCATAATTTTAACGCAAAAAATTAATATTTTGTTCAGGGGGGAAAATAGTGATTAAGAGAAACAAATACTATTAATTTATCCAATTCTAGGCAATTAATGAAATAGAAAGTCATACGACAAAAAAGAGTTTATTTAACGGATTACTGAAAAGGAAGAATATTTTACAGAAAGGGTGAACGGTTAATTCAAAATAAAATAACAAAATCCTAAAAGTCACATTTCAAAGCATTGGAGACAGGTTTTTTAAAGTACAGCCTCTCTACAACGGTCACTCAAGAGAATCCAAATAAGTGACCGTTAACATAAAAGGTTTTAGTACTTTTTTGGGTAAAATTTGAATGGCCGCTAGCACAGATTTGAACGTATTTATATGTTAAGTTAGAATATAACAATAAAATTATTAAATTAATTTTGAAATTTTCTTTATTATCCCAATTATTATATCGATTTTAAATTTTTCAATAGGAAGCAATGGAAGACAAACCCTTTTAATGGATCAATGGTACTTCAAATGCGCATGCATCCGTTGCTCCGACCCAACAGAACTCGGAACATTCTCAAGCTCCCTTCTCTGCGAACCTCCATGTCAAGGACTCGTCCTCATGAAAACCCCAGAAGAGTGGTCCTGCAAGGACTGCACCAAGACCTATGACTCCCCTTGGGTCAGCTCCAAACTAAGCGCTGCCATTCAAATTATCTCCCCAGATGGAGCATCCTCCATAGAGACCTGTGAGAGCTCCCTCCGCGCTGCAAGAGACACCCTTCTCTCCCCACAGCATTTCCTCCTCATGAAAATGCGAGTACATCTCATTTCCCTCTACTTAAACTCCAAAAACATATCGGACCTAAACGAAAGCCAACTGGAATACTTTATAGAGCACCACGAAGCCCTCCTATCTTATTTGGACGCCGTGGATCCCGGACATTCCGTTCTCATTGGGGCTTTCCTAAAGCACTACGCTCAAGCTTCTACGCGACGTCTCACCCTCAAAATGAAAGACAAAAGCATACAGAGAACTGAGGCTCTTAGAGAAATGAAGAAAATCGCCTTCCTGGAAAGACAAGCTCAAAAAATGAATAAAAAGTATATTGAAGTCCTTTAAAAATACGTTCTTTATATTATTGTTGTTTTTATATAGATGACACTATAAATACATTTATATACAATTAAAGATAACAAACAGGGGTCACGAACGGAATTGTCTTTCCCCCTTGCTAATTATTGCACAGACTACTAAAAGTTGTTGTTGATCAATTGTAAGGAGCTCAGTGGAAGCGTATTAGTATAATAAATGGGGGCCTTCTTCTGGAAAGTGATGGGTTAAAAAGAAAAAGTGTGTGAATATTTAAAAAAAAAAACAGCTGAAATTTTCAAATAACTACGGATATGAAAAAGGTGATATTTTTAAAACACGATGGGTTGAAAGAAAACCAGAGGAAAATTAAAAAACAGCTGGCACACTGTAATGAAATATCACTTCACTTCCGGCTGTTGGTGAGTGAACATCAATTCAGAGTAGCAAATCATCTTTCAAATCACAAATTATGTCTTCCCATGTGCCTGAATCCATAAAATTTGTTAATTCTCTGAATGAACTACTTCAGAATTATCTATTAACATTAAATAAATAACATAACTGCTCAAACTTTAGAAAAAATGAAATTTATCTTGCTTGTTCATATCGGTCAATGAATTAATCATTATTTTGACGATTAAACGTAGAAAAAGAAAGAAAAAATTGTTACCAACTGAAAAAAAAAAATATTGAAGAGTTTGCAAGAGCTCCTATTTGTTATTCGTAAATATTAGCGGTTTGTTTTTGATACATTTGACGAAGTGCATGAGCTAGGTGGAAGTGGGGTCATCAAGGAAAACGAACCTTTTTATTTATATGTGGAAAGAAAAAAATTGGAAATTAATCCTTTAATACCAAATTGTCTCTTGGGCTTCGATCAATGATATATACAGTGAATGTACTTTTCCCAATATACCTTTGAATACCTATTAAATGAAAACAACTTCTCAGAGATATAATGGATGTCTCTTCCATATACATGACGTAAATGGATCATTGTACGATTTGAAGTAGAAAAAAGAAGGAAAATAAGAGATTACCAACTGAAAAATAGATGTTTAAATCTGGGTCTGCTATGACTACCAATATTACATTTATAAACAATATTTTTTAACCTAATTAACGATGTTATTTTTATTATTATCTAGCAAGACATATATATTTAAAAAGAGGAGGGAGAAATAAATATACATGGTAAATGGAGAAAATTCTGGCAGGGAGCCACTGCTTGGATCCATTTTTCTCTCGCATTCCTTTTTTCTACTCCTTCCTTCTCTGTTTGAGAGATGATGGAGAAGGCCACACAAAAAGGAAATTTAGAAAGTCCCTTATCATTTTCTAGTAGTAATAAAATATATATCACACTCCCAATGTCTAAAGGCTGAAGCAATTTTATTTATTTTTTCAAGAAGAAGATCATTTATTTTTTTTCCTGAAAAAATGATGAAGCTTCCTTCCTCATCAATGTGACATCCTTCACTTATAATCCGTCATCATGACCTCCCAGCAGGGCCTCTTCTCCCTCATCCTTATTTTCCTCAAATCCGTGGGAACAACGCAGTTCTCCAAGGATCCCTGCGCCTTTGAGAAGTCGCAGAAGATTTGTCTCCCTCAGAACTATGCCAAATACGAGCTCCGGACGAGGAACGAGCGACCCCCATCATTGTGGGTGTGGACATCAAGGATATTCCAAAGATCAATGACGTGGACTTTAGCATCACGCTGAATGCATACTTTTACGTTAAATGGATCGATAAGCGGCTGCGAGTATTGAGTTTGAATAGAAGCAGTGAGTTTGGTGGAAGCAAGAGTAATACACAGTCCATTGCCATTAACTCCAAGATAATCGAAAAACTCTGGCTGCCGGATGTGGAAATCCTTAACTTGAGTTCCTTTGAAACCCTCTCCGTGCTCTCAAAGCTGGAAGGGGTTTGGATCGGGGAGAACTCGGAGCTTATGTACTCACTCGCTACTAGGATCACCATCATTTGTCGAATGAAGTTCATGCGTTTCCCATGGATATTCAAGTTTGCAAGTTTCAGGTGAAAATTCTTTAAAGCTTAGAAATAGATTGGACTTTCGAGTCGCATATTAAAATTATAGGATTATTTTTATACAGTAGATATTTTAGTACGAGTATACAGAGGGCATTAATATAGGAATATAAATATTGAAGCAAGGTTCAGATGAAATTTGTAAATACTTTACCCAAAATATTATATACTTAATTCGTCTTTGATTAACTTAGTTATTGAATAGGAATAGGAATTTCTGTAAAAAAAAATATATACATTTAAATGGAGTGTTTTTTATATAGGAAGATACATATTGATTTCAAGTGAAGTTCTTTTAAGCTTTTCCTTCTTATTTTGCTTTCAATTCGTATTATATATATATAATATGCTATATATATATATAATATTTGTGTATGTGTAAAAATTTCAACAATATTATATAGTAATATTTTAAGATTAATTAATATTTTTGAAGCCATTTTTATATATACTATAATGGTATTTCCGAGTGTTTAGCTAGCGTAAAATCGATGAAAGTATAAAGTACAAAACAGCCTGTGATAATATTACATTTTATTTCATTAGCATAAATATGTAATATCACATGATTTTAACAATTTGGCATATTAATAGAATAAAGAATAAAAAGACAATAAGAATTAAAAATTGGGATATGACCGATGGTCGAATATTTTTCTAATATAAAGGATATAACAAAACACCTACAAAATATTTTGTAACCCTGTATGATGTCTCAACTTAATTAAAATATTTCTTTAAAAACGATGATGAAGCATTTGATGAGCTCGTAAAAAACCATAGAATAAAGTTAAACAGTAATATTTTCTTATTTGTAGCGAATGTGTACAGCAAAGAAATAAAAGTGCTGAATTAATTTGGTGACTTGCAAAAAATAGTTAATAATTTTGTTGGCATAATTTTGAAGAACAATATCAAAATATTTATTTTATATAACAAATAACTTGGACAAACTGATAAAGCTATATTATATATATTTATATATATTTGTATATACAATTTCCAAAAACTTTAATCTTTTTGTAGTATATATATATATATATATATTTATTATAATAATAATTTTTGAATAACATATTCAAAATATTATTTTATATAACAAATAACATTGGAACAATCCTGATAAAACTATATATATAATATATATATATTTGTATATACAATTTCAAAAACTTTAATCTTTTTATCGTATATATATATATATATATATTGTGTGTGGTGTGTGTGTGTAGTAGAGACATAAGTGCTGAGTGCGCATTTTTAAGGAAAATATCGGTAAAGTGAAATTTGCCTTTAATAAAGAACCTTAATTAAGCTATTTTATTGTTTTTCCACTACATTATTTACACATTCAAAAAAATCCTTTTAAAAGTACAAAGGTTAATAATCTAAGAATTTATATTTGTCCAACCAACTCTTGCATAATTCATAATCAGCCTATAGTATATATTTATTTAAACCAAAGAAATAGAAAGTACAATTACTTGATAGTTCAAAATGGCCAGAGATTGTTTGAGCATATTGGTGGTCACTTTGATTATATAAGAGAATATTTTGAGGAAGCATAAAGGAGTTTATTTTACTAGACGTAGAAATTATATATTCTATCTCCTTTTTGTCAGAGGAGCGAGTGAGACGAATGCCAGATTCTTTTATCCCACAAGTAGCCTAGTTAATAATACTTTTGTACAATTATAACTGGTAGGGATCGAATAATGACCCACCGGCCACAAGGATAAAATGTATTTCGATTTTAACAATGAATACGATGGAACCATGAATATTTTTACGGTTTTTTTTTTGGCTACGCAATTGTGTAATATCGCCTATTCAAGCTGATATTTAGGTAAATATAAACCGCGCCTGGCTTAGCCGATAATTCTTCTTAATTGTTTGGATATTATCCAAGTCTTAAGTACAATAAAATTATAAGAAGGTTTTAATCCTCAAAATAATTGAAGAAGACAAAAAACGAACATTGTTTTTATTAGTTAACTCATCGCTTGATTTTATGTGGTTCTTTTTAATAGATCTTAAGGAACTACTTCCTCCGATATAGAAGTACCAAATATGTCATCAACACATGCGGAAAAAAGACACAATTAACTTACCTTCGATTCATTCATTTCTAACCCTCATTCTTTATTAAAAGTACATATTTAGTTAAAGTTGATGAAGGTTGAAATGAGAGTCAATTTAATAATGCATGCACAAATGCATGCCACAATCGATATATAAATATATAGAAACAGGCTTACCTACTCAAGGAGAATTGAAGGATGTGTTAGTCATGCGGTGGCGGCGACCAAAAATAGTAAATATACTTGTATTGTAATTTCTATTCAAAGATAACTCTTTCATTCTCTATTGTAAAAGCTTTAAATCTCTATTGTGGGAGAATGTGTGGCTTCTATAGATAAGATTCCTCCCTGTAATATACAAGTTGAATATATTCTTTCATATATTATTCACATATTGCGTTTTTAAGACTTGTTTAAAAAGTTTTTAGCCATGAACGTCATTTTATTTCAAAGAGCCAGCATAATTGTTTTCTATTGGTTATGGGCAGAGCTGGGATTCGGTAGCACCGATTCGGTATTCAGTAGATTTAATTATATATATACCGAATATCGATCGGTGCGGTATATAAGAAAGAAAGGTAAATTATTTATGTATCTGCTCTGTGACTTCTTCATATGCATTTAGTATCGGACAATTTATAACAAAAGACAATTAAGTACATAATTTGTTTTTAAAAAATTACAGATCATTAGAAATTTAATAAATGTTATTTTTATATGAATCATAATTGCACTCGGATTTTGAAGGAAATAGAAGGCAATAGCAAACAAATTATTTCCTTAACTGTCTTTTGTTATACGTTGTCCGATATTAAATCCGCTTTCAGCTCCGGAGTTGTTTATTTATTTTGTTCAACTTCTTCACACCAGGTAATAACGCTTCCAGTTCTAAATACCGATTTACATTCGGTAGTTGCAGCTTTGGTTGTGGGTTTCAGTTCCACATTGCTCCTAAAATGATTCCTACAAAGTAACACTTTTCTTTGGAGCCCTAAGGGAATTAAGTTCCATTGAAGTTGTCAAAATATTAGAGACGTTTATAATTAAGGATCAACTTAATGGGACAAACTACATGTCTCATATTATAATTATGTGAATAAACTTTAGTTTAGACGTTATTATACCATCAAAGACATGTGTCATTTTAAAAATAGCCATCATAAATGTTAACAATATAGTTTTCTTTCGAATAAAGTCATCAAATTGGAGCTATATCATAAAATACTTTAGGGTATTTTTCCCCTTATAATATTTAAGAAACGGGTATCCCATAGAAATTGTCTATAGATAATCTTGTGAAAGTTTGAACAAAAACAATATATATTTAGAGGTTTCTCAATAGCCCCAAAGCTGATATAATTTATTTTATTGAATATTATCAAAGTTTTTAGGCGTACGAAAATATTATCCATTTACAATGAAAGTTGATGAGATAACCAAATTAGTTTCACTTAATTAAATATGAAGCGTTTACGATTGTATATTTTTGATGCTTACATAAAAAGAATTGTGTATTTTTTATACGAATTAGACAAAATTTTGGTTCAGATATAAGTCATGTCCTTTTTTCATATAGTGAGAAAAAGATGCTGTTCCAGAAATGAGGAAATAAATATTTTGGTGCTCTGTGAGCCCCAAGGCTGACGATAAACTTGAATTTTACATTTAGGGCTTTAAGTGTGTATATATTTATCGCTAAAGAATATATGTATACTTTCGAATACAGCCTAAGGAGAAGTTTTGCGATATATACTTCAGAAAAAACATGAATAACTATGAAGGATAAATTATCTAAACTGCCAATAAATTATCAGTAGTCAAATTTATTGAATATATATCACAGTCGAAAAACATTTACTTATTCAAGCTCAAGTTTTATTATATACCAATACAGAATAAAAATCCAATATAATAATAATATCATATAAATTTAAAATCAAAATTTTACGAAAGCTTGCAATATTTGTAAGATAATTATAGTATGTACTTTAGTTCTTTGATTGTTGGTTAAAGTTTTACTAGTTAAAAATAAGTGAAACATAGAATCATATTCGATAAGATAACAAAATTCGAAGGTAGCCGTGCAATGATTTATATTTATTTATCCAATTAGTTTCTAGTGTCTAATATTAGCTGATCTTATGTTATCGATATCATTTGTAGCCTTCATAGAGAATAATGAAGGCAGAAGGAGCCATTGGTAGCCCTGAAATTTGGGGAATTTGTTGGTTCTTCACTGTTGGAGAAGGAGAATGACAGAAAAATGTAAAGAGATGTTTATCCTTATTTTATTCATATTTTTTATCGTGAAATAAGGAGAGTCATGTGACGTCATCTCATTTCCTATTTCATGGATACAACCAAATTATTAGATAATTGTCTTAGATAAAGTCTGACACTCTCTTTTATTCTTTCTGTCGATGTTCTTCCCCAATAATTGAGAGCTAAAAAATACCCTGATATTCATCGATAACGTA
>CP045896.1:16642957-16659394 GCA_013387185.1 Caligus rogercresseyi
AAACATGGGTATGCGTACCAAGATGATAAAGACCTTTATCGTAAAAAGTGCGAGGAGCTTAAATCAAGGGTTTCAATACTGCACAGAGCAATATGAGACTAGCAACGCAGACGCAGAGATCAGTAATAGAGGAACCATAAGCTTATGTACACCATCAATGGACTAAGAGGAAGAAGGCTTGATAAATTGGATCGCTGTTGCCCTTGAAAAGATCGTCACTTATTTTAATGAAAAACTATATGAAGATGAAAAAAAAAGGATTACTGCATCCCTCTGGATCAACTTTTTGAGCTCCTTTACATACCGACAGAAGTTCTACGATCCAAACTATGTTCTTTTTATGATAAACAGCTATAGAAAAGTTAACTACATTTGCCTCCTAAGTTTAAAAAGTAATATTTTAGTTCTGTAAATATTGAACATGCCTCCAACATGAAATTGGAACAGAAAATCACTTCAATTCTTTAATTCATCTTTGTATTAAAAAATACTTGTCATTGCGACTAACAAAACTCCTAAAAGATGACACAAGGGAGGGGATTTTCCGCTGGAAACTTTATCCATCGTCAAAGAATTTTTCGTACACGCTCTAGGTCCCATTTACAATAGTGTTTTTTACGACAAGATCTCTTATGTATATGTATATTTCTTATATTTTGTTACTAAATCTTCTTTAAATGTATAATGTTTCAATATCCACTTATTTAATTACTCATAGTATCCACCATTGCTATTTATTTATGGTAAACTATAATGATAATATAACTATGTATAAAGATTTCATATATCCTTTTTTATCAAATGGAACTTTTTACCCCACCATTCTACGCAACCTCAAAACTACTTTAAAACCATATTTTTTTATATAAAAACTCTTCCTTTGCACTCTCTCTTCTCTCGACTTGGACCAAGGTCTGTATAATAAGGTCTGGGCAATACAAAAACAAACATATAGCAGTGTGACTACTCAATGACGTCACTGGAGAACGATTCTATCTATCCATTTATATATCTATCAATCTCTATCAATCTATAAATATATATATTGTTTTAGGAATATTTATATATAAACTTATGCACAAAGAAATCTGATAAAGCATTTTTGTTGGGAATTATTGATAGTAGGAATTTTTCCTTAACGACACTTTTGTATAAAATGCATTTTTAAAGGAAACTACTGACTTTTGGGCCTAGCTTATCAATCGAAATAGCTTTATTGAGCATTAATGAGCACATTTGGTTATTTTTATTTATAAACTGAGCCCATTTTGAGTACTTTTTCGTTCACATATAAAGAGTATATTCGCATATAATAGACCCATAAGGGTACTTATGATCAATAAGCTACGGTAAGGTAGGTTTCGTGACCCAGACCTTCTCCGCATTAATATAACAAAGCTCCGCTTATTATTAGTTATTATGTTATTGTTATTTTTATTCTTCACGAAGCCTACCTTACCGTAGCTTATTGTTTATAGGTACCCTTATTGGTCCATTATATACGAATATACTCCTTTATATATGAGCGAAAAAGTACTCAAAATGGGCTCAGTTTATAAAATAAAACTAACCAAATGTGCTCATTAATGCTCAATAAAGCTATTTTGACTGATAAGCTACGCCCAAAAGTCAGTAGTTTCCTTTAAAAATGAATTTTATACAAAAGTGTCGTTAAGGAAAATTCCTACTATCAATAATACCCAACAAAAAAAATGCTTTATCAGATTTTCTTTGTGCATAAGTTTTATATATAAATATTCCTAAAACCAATATATATATTTATAGATTGATAGAGAGACTGATAGATATATAATGGATAGATAGAATCGTTCTCCAGTGACGTCATTGAATAGTTATACTGCTAGGATTACATGTTTGTTTTTGTATTGCCCAGACCTTATTATACAGACCTTGACTGGACTGCCTCATCAAGAAGGTTCTGTTTGGATGCAAAAGAAGTTCATGACGTACTTTTTATTAGATGCAGAAGAGGCTTTTCTTGTCATTATCCCCAAAACTCCTTCATTTTCTAGACGTTGAGGAATTGACTGTCCGTAGTGTTCTATTTGGGTTAACGAATGTGAAGAACTCACTAGACTCTTGGGGCTTCCAGGAGCCTTTGGATCTTGTACATGCGTAAAGGATATGTGCACGTTTGAGAGAAGCAGATCCTCATGTCTGATTGTGTTAGCCGCCTTTATAGTATGGAGGCGGGAGTTCCCGGACTTTTTCATGGATGGAGAGGTTTTTTCCCTATATGATTCGCTAGAATTACATCCGACTTGATATAAATAAGTATTATTAGTCTATGGAACCTAGGATCATGGATGGAGAGGGTTTGGGGGCGGATGGAGAAGATGGACTGGTCGGAGTCGACACTTCTTATGTGGCTTAAAGGATGATGGCTGTCCACTTGCAAGGCTCTGTAACTTGTTTTTAACATCTTAATATGCGGGAGATCATATCTATCAACACTAAACATTACCTCACCATGTATTTATTTTGATCACAGCCCTAATTTTGATCAGCATCAATTATCGGATACTGAGCGCACGCTTTCTCCCTTGATTCTTCCTTTTTGTGGCTATACTGTATATGCTGTACACGATATCTACTTATTAAAACGGCGAAATCCATATACTGCAGAGTAGGAATACGGTCACTCACATTCACGGCGAGAACGGACACATTCAAAACAGAAACATCAAAAGCGGGCACGGCCACTGCGCCTAGAACCATCACAAGCGTTCCTTCGAGATTGACGTCATTTCTTTCTCTATCTCTCACACTTATTTTGATAAATAAGTCTTATTGGAAGAAGGTCTCTTTTCTGAGAAGGTGAAAAAGGCTGTTATTTATTTAAAAAAGACTGAGTTATAAATATATGCAGAACTCTTGTTTTTTTATATTTCATGTTTTGGAAACGGACGAATGAGAGACGTTCCCGCGAATGACGTCATTGCCTTCCTAGTTGTTTAAAAAAACACGAAGGATATTCTTTATAAGGCTGTGGATGATTTTAATGGTTCTAGGCGCAGTGGCTGTGCCCGCTTTTGATGTTTCTGTTTTGAATGTTTCCGTTCTCGCCGTGAATGTGAGTGGCCGTATTTTTAGGGCTGTGATCAAAATAAATACATGGTGAGGTAATGTTTAGTGTTGATAGATATGATCTCCCTCATATTAAGATGTTAAAAACAAGTTACAGAGCCTAAAATCGCGCCCGATGGACAACACTAGTGTCTGTCTATGTGAATGAGTGTGTCTGAGTTTCATCATTGTATTGTCTGAGTTAAATCATTGTATTACGACTTGTTTGATACATACAGTTTTGATCGCTGTGACCATGTCAAAAATAAATATAATTGTACTTCGCATATGTCTCGCATTGAAATAGAAATTCGCGTTTTTGACAAAATTGAGGCGGGGTCCACGGAAAGTAGTGTTGTTCATCGGGCGTGGTTTTCGAGCCCGAGCCCGCCCAAAGACTAATAATTGAGCCCGAGCCCGAGACAGAGCCCGATTAGTTTGATATGCGCCCGACTTGCGCCCACCCGACCATTGGAAAATATTAATAGAAGAAAGAAATTCAATTCAACAGATCCGAGAAAAAGTGAGGACGTTTTTTTTAGAAAGAGGTCTGAGGAAAAAAGTGTAAACGTTTTCTTTTAGAAAGAAGTCATTTTTAATTTTTTTAGAAAAAATTAAAAAAGGCCGCCCGCATAGCCCGCCCGACTTTCATATTTTTTTGCGGCCGAGCCCGGCCCGTCGTGCGGACGGTCGGGCATGCCCGCCCGATTGACAACATTAACGGAAAGTGCCCGAAGACCGTTAGGGGTCCACGAGCCGAATCCAGTTGGGAACCACTGTTGTAGAGGATTGCGATAGTTGCCTTTTCTGATGAATACATAGGGTGCAACTTGTATTGTATAGGGTATTAATGGGAGTACAGGTCCATGTTGTGGACCTTATTGTCGCTGTTGCCTAGGCGACCACTGGTCGGAAACTCTTTTCAAAGCAAAGGTGAGGCTTATGGTCCGTGGAAACGGTGAAAGGACGTCCCTCGAGGTAGAAACGGAAGTGTCGTACTCCGAGGTATATTGCCAATAGTTCTTTGTCGTAGGTGCTGTACTTGAGTTCCGGCTGAAAAATTCTAGGGGTTTGATTATTCCCTTGACTCGCTGCTAAAGCACAGCTCCGACTCCCACATCTGAAGCGTCGGAGGTAAGTGATATTGCCACATATGCAACAGAATGGGCCAAAAGAGTAACAGAGAGTTTGGCAGAAACAAAAGTTGATTTGCAGGAGGTTGTCCACTCTAAAGTTTCTTTTCTCTTCTTGCCAGCAACGGTGGCGTGTAAAGGTTTAAGGACTGTGGCGATACTTGAGAGGAAACGGTTATAGAAATTAATCATGCCTAAGAACTCCTGAAGCTTTTTTAACCTTCTCTGGTCGTCGAAATACCTGAAGGGCTTCGAATTTGGACGGAAGAGGAGCAGAACCCGACGCCGAAACCTTATGACCTAGAAAGTTGATGGATGACTGTCCGAACTCGCATTTGTGCGGGGCTATCGCCAATCCATGATCTTGAAGGCGACTGAGTAAGGCTCTGAGGGGTTCGA
This sequence comes from Caligus rogercresseyi, assembly GCA_013387185.1. Lineage (NCBI taxonomy): Eukaryota > Metazoa > Arthropoda > Copepoda > Siphonostomatoida > Caligidae > Caligus > Caligus rogercresseyi. The sequence continues at coordinate 16,647,577 of CP045896.1, forward strand.
TATGCGTGTGTTGATCTTACTTGCAATTAAAATGTCGTCTAAATCGATGAAAACTCCTTCCACATCCTCGCACACTGAGTCCATTAAGCGCTGAAAAGTTTGTGCGGCATTTTTCAAACCGAATGGCATGCACAGAAATTTGTACAAACCAAAAGGGGTGATGATAACAGTCTTCGGTACATCTTCCTGTGCGACAGGGATCTGATTGTATCCTCTCACTAAGTCCACCTTAGAGAAAACTTTGCATTCTGCCAGCTTTGCAGCGAAGTCTTGAATGTGCGGTACCGGATACCGATCGGGCACTTTTTTGTCATTAAGCCATTTGTAATCCCCACAGGGTTAGACTGAATCATCGGGTTCATCCACTAAGTGTAAAGGACTAGACCAAGGTCCCTTAGAACGTCTACAAATCCCCATTTGACCATGTTGTCGAATTCGGTCTTTGCTGCGGCTAGCATATCTGGCCTAAGGCGACGCGCACGGGCTTTAACTGGGGGCCCGTTGTTTGAATTACATGTTGAATCCCATGTGTCGCTGTAGGAAGTGAAAATAGCCGTGGAAGACTGACGAGGAGGTCTTGAAACTCTTTAAATCCCGTCTCTCGTCTTGTTTGTAGTTGCTGATTTAGGAGCGTATTTTAATTCCTCTAGAGCGGCAATATGAATATTATTAATAGTCGTCCGCCCCGCCCCGCGAAAAGACGTTGATGCATGAGATCTGGGGTCTTCCAGACATTGAGCCCGAATGTTGACAAGCAAGCCTGAGTGCTTAAGAAAGTCTGTGCCCAATAAAGGCCGTTGAACTCCCACCGGGATAAAATACCATTGAAATGTTCTGTTACAGAAGGAGATATTCAGAGTTTTACGTCTGTAAGTTACGATAGATGCCCCGTTGACCGCTGAAAGTGAAACTTCTCGAGGATTATAGAGTCTGTCGCGATATGAGGCAGGGAGGACACTCAATTGGGCTCCTGTTTTCCACCAGGAACTGCTTTTGATTTGTGTGGAAATCTGACTCCCTCACATATCCAAACATGCTGAAAATCATGAAATAGATTGAAGCATGCATAGTTTTATCCCTCTCAAAATTGAGAGGGAGTTTTTTCTATCCCTCGTGCGTTGCAACGAGAGGATATCTCGAAATATATACTTCCACAGTTTCACATCTAACATATCAGTCTACTTTATTCTTGTTTAGGTAATTGAAGAGAAATCCTTAAGCTTGTGTTATATAAATATATCTTCACTTGAAGGGTATTTATTTCATAGTACATATACAGTCCATTTATTCTATCTAGGGGTAATTGCGAGTGGTCTAAATTCTCACAATTTGTAGTATCGTGTATTGTAAATATTTGATTGATATTGCTGGCCGACCGAACTACAGTCGTTTCCCGGCTCTGCAGAATTTTCATTGAACCCCGGAGTCCTATAGTCATAAGTACAGGGAGCTATACACTTGCAAGCCTTTCTTCCGATCTTTGCGTGATTGTGGCTTTTTGGAATGCTTGAAGAGATTGGCTCTTGACTGCCCACATGTGATCTGCTTCTTGTGCGAATTTTCTTACATATCCAATTCGTGCTTGGAGGAGAACTGCCCTGATTTCCTCCGGAAAACGTTCTAAAAAGGTTCTACGGAATAGAAAACACGGCTTGTCTTCCCCCAAGTGTGAGAGCATGCGATCCAACAAGGCTGAAGGTTTCTCGTCTCCCAAATCCGGTGTATGAAGAATACAGCCCGCCTTGTCGTAGTCCGAAAGACCAAAAGTTTATTCCAGTCTTTCCTTGAGGGTGAGAGGTGTTCCTTGCAGCATAGAAGCATTAACGAAATCATAAAAATGCTCTTTAAGTTTACAAAGGCATAAAAACGACTAGCGTGTTTAATTCTATAATCTTAGCCATGTTTTCAATTCATGGTGTCTTTTTCTTAAAAACTTTTGCTATATTTAATAACTCTTTAATATCCTGCAAAGTTCCTCGAGAAGACAATGTTTTATACAAATTTAATCTTATAAAATACTGTAATTGTAATTAATTAATACCCTTTGAAATAATTTTATATATTTTTTTAATTAGCTGTGGAATAAAAATTTATAAACTAAGTTTAAACAGTATCCATTTTATGCATAAAAAATCAGGGATGACCTTAGGAAAACGAAAAGCTAGCCACGAAGTTGAAGAAGCTGATAGTATATTTATTTGACAAAATCGAAGTGGTTGCTTACTTGTAGCTTTTCTCCCAATAATATTACACTCAAATGTATACATACAAATATTTTATCCCGGTGGGAGTTCAACGGCCTTTATTGGGCACAGACTTTCTTAAGCACTCAGGCTTGCTTGTCAAAAATGTCTGTGACTTTTCTCGGATCTTTAATAGTTTATTCCAGAACAGCCAAGGAATGTGCCGAACTGCCTATGCATATTCAAGTCCGTCACTTTCTGCCCCTTGGCGTGGCGGTTTGAGAGATCTGAAGAAAGATATAGCTCTCCAGTGTCCTTGATTACTCATCGGTTCCTAATTTAGTCAAGCACACTCTATGATATATGCTCATTGACGATAGTTAGAGCCTCAGCTATGCTGAAAAACAAAGAAAGTATTTAATAGAATATGTCTTAAGGATTATTAGTGTTGAGGATGCCATTGAATAACTTACAATAAGAACAAGTCAGTTTATATGAGAGATGATGATTTTTCCTAAAAAGGAAGTCCTGTTGCTTGGTCTCCGTTTTGAATGAAGAACCATATCTAAGGAATTAGCAAAGAAGTAAGGAATGGTCGTCTTTTAGGCATTCAACGTCGTTGGCTACATGATACGTAGATGAGTCTCAATCCGTGCCTAACAGTCCTCCTCGATATGATTGCACGTGCCTCCCCCGCGAGGACTGTCTTGATGCACTTGATTCACTCCTCCCAGATGAATTCTGAAGGGAGAATTCACTGTCCTCCTCATTCATTTTCGGCGTCAAGTCGACCTCAATATGCTAAAAGAATTAATATGATTAAAAAACAAGCCTCATGAACCAGTAGTGACGAGGAGGTCATTAAACAACTCACAATCAGAATAGGCCAGTCCGACCGAGAGATGAGGGAGTTCGCCTTGTCCAGGAATTCTGTGGAATAAGGGACTCCGGACACAAGAAGGTAACTATGTATCAAGTCTCCTCCTTCAAAATAGAAAATATCTCAAGCATTTTGTTATGAAAAAAATAATAATCCAAGATACATAGAGATATCTCTATGTATCTTGATATAATCTACTTCAATCCAAATAATATCAACTTACGATGACGTAGTACAAATTACTTTGTTTGTTTTGGACACACAGAAACAACAGAACGCTGTTTTCTCTGCTTTTGAAGGGAATCAGCTCTCTATATTTTTATATCTCTATGGTTCCATCCACAAGAAAAAACAAATGAAAACAAAATCAAAAAGAACAGAGGCAGTGGTTCAGGAGATAAAGAGTTTCTTTGAAGAACACCCCAGTTGCTCACTCAGAAAAGCTTCTCATCAAATTTCACTCACCAAAACAACGTTGTGGAGGATCGTAAGACATGATCTTCGATTCCGTTTTTATCATTACACTTCAGTTCAACCATGAACTGATAACCACAAAGCGCAGAGAAGGCAGTTTTGTCAGTGGATTCTGCAGCAACCATCCAACATTGTCGATAGAATCATTTGGACTGACGAGAAGTTCTTTTGCCTCCATCAAAAACCACATCGAAAAAACGACGGAGTGTGGACAAATGAAAATCCTCGAAATATCTGCGATACAAATGATAGGAATGTTGTTAAGGTAAAGATCTTCTTTGCCATTATTCATGGAATGGTTCCAATCGTTCATGCATTCCTTGAAGATGATGGCCATTTGTCGTCGGTTAATGGTGTTTCATATCTCAGATTGCTCCAGGACATAATTTGGCCCAGGCTGCGCCATTCTGCAACTCGTTCTTCACTTTGGTGGATGCAAGACGGCGCTCCACCACATTGCACAAATGCAGCTTTAGAATTTCTAAATGAAAAGTTTCGAGGCCGAGTCATCAGCAGAAGGACGGAAAATCCCTGGCCAGCTCACAGTCCAGATCTCAACCCTTTGGACTTCCACTTCTGGGCTGCAGCACAAACTCGAGTTTATAAGAAAAAACCAGATTCCATTGAGTCTCTCATACAATGTGTCCAAACCTTCGCTAAAGGATATAGCCAGGAGACGATCAAAAACGTTTGCAAGAATGTCCTGAAGCGTGCGTCGTTCTGTCTTCAGGCTGGAGGGGGCATTTCCAGCAGCTTTTGTAAGGTTTCAGATGTGCCTCTTATGGTTTAGGACAATAAATTTTTAATAATCATAAAAATCCATTCTTTTCCTTTAAAATGATGTATCTAAGAGGGAATTTGACGAATTTTAAGTACTTCTAATTCGCAATTTAAAAATTCTATTTCTGATGGAACAAACTGTATGTAGGATAATTTATCATTCAGAGTTTCTTTGAAGTGTTTGGTATAGATTAATCCATTATATATTGAGAGTAAAAAAGTGTTTGTTTTTGTAAATATAGACTATTTCGTATTATTGATGCCTCAAACCAAGATTGATGAATGCTTCGTTGCAGAATATTTTGAAGAGTTTCAGAGAGAAGAAAGTAGTTATTAAAATATCTTTCGAGATTAGAAAACCCCCGAATTTGGTATAGGAATGCCCATATATACTATTGCCATAAATATATTTAAATATTGATGCTATCAACAGCTTGAATACGAGGGGAAAGAGTGATTTAACGAGAAGAAAAAATGTTCCTATGAGTAGGGATAGGGGGAAAAGTATTTCTCCCAAAATCACACATGGGCATAATTTTTTCATTTGTTAACACAATTGTCTCCAGTATATGGAATACAACGTATGTCCATTTCATGTTTTCATAGATAGTGAAACACCAGTAATCTTCTCAATATTTCATAAAAAGTATTGTGATGTTATTCTTCCCGCTTGTCGGTAGTTGTTAATGACGTCACATCGGCTAGCGAAAATTCGGCCCTCTTGTCAATATGGGCATACCTTGTATTTCAATATATTTTTGCTCTTTTACTCCTTTCTCTACGTCTTTAGCAGATTCTCTACTTCTCTCTGCTCATCTCTGTCCCTATCCTCGTCTCTTTGCTCCTATCCAAGGAGAATATGAATAAGGTGAGTCAAAGAGGAGATGTTTGACTTATGCTCTTGTTCAAAGGGGAGATTTTTGTGACGTCACGAATGCTACAATAAATAACATTATAAGTGCTATGAATTAGAAATTAAAAAACTTTATCTTTCAATTGAAAATATTTCATGACAATATTGTTGTGTGCTAGTGTATAGAACCCATGTTGCGCGAAAAAAAATATTATGTAAATTATTTATCATTAGTATTCATTAATTTAAATAATTAGCAAATAATAATTTCAAACAGTTAAATATTTTTTACGTTCAAGATTTTAATTTATTTGAAGGAATTTATAAATCGCAATAATAGAATATACATATGTACATACAAAAAAGGTGAATATAAGAATATGGATATAATTACGCTAATTAGTAACCTGGCCTATGTGTTAAATTGACTGAAATCCGTGTTCTTTTTTTTTACAAAAGCAATATAGTTTATTTTGACCAATTTGGATATAAATTGATAAGTGGCTTAAAAAGTCTTTGGAAAACATTGGGTCTTTATCTATTGCGTCTTGATGGCTATTATGAATAATTGGAAATTATTTTCTTAGAGGTGGCAGAACTTCAAAAATCGGGTGAAGAGGCAGCAATAAATCAATACAAGGACTTTCTTTTTATTTATTATTGATATTTTATTTATTTTCTTAATTTATTCACATTCATTTCAATTAAACTTTACGTAGAACAAAACAATTGACATAATTGTGACTCTGACAAAAGGACATAATATCTATTAATGTGATTCTTTAAACATCTATACAAAAATATATCGTTCCGGAAAGGAAGGATGATGCACTTTAATAACACAGGCCAACAAATTTTGGTCAATCTCCCTTGATTGAACGAAATGTACATAGATAACTAAAATGAGACCTCCTGAATCCAAATCTGGCCTTACTTTTTCTGTGCCACATCCAGATTTTTGATTTTTGATTTTTTTTGAAACGGTCACTTTATGAAGAGTACAATTTTTAAATACGATTCTGGTATTTTCTTTTAAACTTAATATACTAACGAAGAATCGTATTTAAAAATTGTACTCATCATAAAGTGACCGTTTCAAAAAAACTCAAAAATCAAAAAATCTGGATGTGGCACAGAAAAAGTAAGGCCAGATTTGGATTCAGGAGGTCTCATTTTAGTTATCTATGTACATTTCGTTCAATCAAGGGAGATTGACCAAATTTGTTGGCCTGTGTAATTGATTCGGTCTAGGAGGGAGATGTATCCTTCCACAAATTTGTCCAGTCCTATAGGGAGAGGGTTCCCCTTGACCCGCGAGGCGTACAGAACGCCTTGAACCTTGGAAATTATGAACTCTATTTGAAAAGCGTTCTCATAATTAGGGGACGTTGATATTAGCCAGTCAGGGGGTTCAAGGTGTTCACCGTATGTCCTTTGTATTTTTTCCTCTACTGACTTAACAACAGGGACAATGATCGGGCAGAAATAGAAAAAGTGGAACGAGGTCTCCTTCTCTCTCCCACACCAATGGCATAGTTGATCTTCTGAATGGATCTTCGATTTACTCATGAGAGAGATGAAGTTGCCAGCCTGTATCGGAGCCATAACAAGGACTTTCTTTAAATCCTTCATTGTTACTCGGATGTTTCCCCAAAATTAGAGGGAGGTCTTTCAACTTCCTGGCTAAGTATCCAGCGATATAGGAGAGACCCTCTTTGGAACAGTCATTGAAATTTTTCCTGTGTTTGCCGACTAGGAGAGGATGGAGTTTCCGTGAGTGCAAGTACTCAAAGTCTTGGGTGCATATGCTTTGTAGGATGACGGCGGTAGTTGCATCTTCTTATGAGTAGCCGCGATTGAATTTTGTCGAAGGATTCATTAATCTTTTGGTTTGAATCGCTGTGTGATTCTTTCCAATGAGGTTCTAATTATAGTGTCCTTAAAGTTTTATGAGCTAAATTTGAGACACTTAGCTTTGTAGCAAGACAGCTTCATTTTCGTGAGTGAGAGATCCTTATTCCTCCTCACTAGTCAACTCACAATTTTTTTCTTTGGCGGACTTGATTACAATTGAGGAGGGTGATCCAGGGATGAAGAGTGAACGAACAGCTTGAGAATTAAGCTTCTTCCTATCAAAGATGCCAAGAAGGTCAGCCTGAATATTCCTTTGGAAGTCACCTGGAGTAAAATGACAATCGCAGATCTTCGCATTCTTTAGGCTAATCCTGTTGGATCTTCTGCATCGTGCAATCCACAGACGTTGGATATCGAGATCCTTCGTCAGAAGTGTAAAATATTGTACATCTCGAGAATTAGAGCAAGAGGGGATGGCACAAACACGATAACTTCCTCGAGAATATGGCATTTTCGCTTTCCAATACAAACTGAACAAGAAATCAAGCGTAGCAGCTGTGACATCACAACAAAATAGTCAGCTGTCGCCCTGCAATTGACTACGTCGATTCCCATTGCCTCACCTTATTTATATTATCCTGGCTCCTATCGGTCCCTTTCTCCTTTTTTTACTTAAATACGTCACCAGATGGGGCGACAGACGTTTCTTTCTCTTTTCTCAAAGAGACTATGTATATATATAATTATGTTACGAAGAGATGGCCGAGATAAATACGGCCGAGGAAGAAATGGACCAAGTAGAAAAATAAAATGATGACTCATAGAAGAAATGGTCCAAATTATTGTACATAATACATATTGTCTTAAATAACGAAAATACCAATCTTAGAAGCACTGTAACAGTAAATATATAATGAAAAAGAAATATTTGCCTAATTTCGGACGCCATTGTTATAAATGGAATATTTGTATTTAGAATAAATATCCGCTGCAGTTTTATCTCTGATTTGTCGATTGATTTTTTTCAAAGTAATTTTCAACTTATATTCAATATCTTCTAATAAACAAAACCTTTTTCATATAAAAAATACTTTTCAATTTTAATAGTAAATACACGACAGAGTGAGAATAGGTGTAAACCGATGTTACACCCATTTTAATAGATAAAAAATGAATGCCTAATTTCGGTCGTGTTTGGTTTTTTGGAATACATGAAATGTTATTCCATGGAAAATTCTAGTTCCATGAGTACTTGTAAACTATTAATTGCTTATAATTCCTATACATTTTTTTACAATAAAATATTATATGTCAATATTTACTTAATTTATATGAGAAATAGTATTTGTATAATACTTAGATGTATTCCACTCAAATGCTTGCCTACTTATGTAGTTGGACCATTTCTTCCATAATTCATCATTTTCCTTTTCTAACTCGGACCATTTGTTATTAGGCCATTTCTTCTTAGTCCATATTTTCCTGGTATATTTCTTCTGGACACCATATATAAGGGAGGTGTTACTTATTTACCCCTTCAAATGACTCAAATCACTCTGACTACTAGTCGTGTAAATACACGACTAGTAGTCAGAGTGAAGATCCATGTATCGGCAATTATGATGGAACAAAATTAAACATTTATTAATAATTATTAAAATACCTAGAGAGGTGGAACTTTGAGGTAAGAATAACCGTATAAATGTATGGATGCATCAGCATTCTATTATGACAGGTTGCATGAGTAAGAAAAACACAAAAACACGCAGGGGGTCCAATAACAACTTTGAACTGTAGAATTATAGCTAACTTAAGAGCTAAGAGCGGAGAAAAAAACTACCCGAGAAGGAGCAAAGAATACAGGGATTCTTTATTTTAGAAAAAGGAAGCATTGATAGTACGCTTGTGTTCCTTGCTCCATTCTGAGAGAAAAAAGTATCTTTATAAATAGTGCCTCTACTCACAGAAGAGTCTAATTTCTCTGATGGAAAGCTCGACTCCTTTCTTTCTTTGATTTAAAAAATTCTACAAATAAAAATTTAATTATAAGATAAGCTTATTTTTTCCAATACATATTGTAATGTTAGTCTTCACATACGGGATAAATAAGTGGTCCTTTTTTCCTTTTTGTATATAGAGCATAGTGTACGAATTGGACAATCGCAGTCTGATGACCGGTTTACATAGGGTTGAGGCCACCTGGGCCCAGCGTGCTTCATGTAACTGGTCATTATGTGCGAGGACCAACACGTGTACTTAGAACGTAGTGTATATAGAACGCCGATCACTCCAGTGAGAAATCAATTTTCAATAAAATCCATATAAATCTCTTAATTCATATGATGTTTAATCCATTTTCAATAAGAAAGAAATGAGTTCCTCATATTAGTAAGTGCTGAAGCACCTGTCTCTCGAGGAAGGAGCGCATGATTGCTTTTTCTTCTGAGGAAAGAAGGCCTTGTTCATATACCCTTTCCAATCCTGGAATTGGCATATTATCATACATTGCTCCTCTTCTACCATCATTACACTATCTTCCCTTTCCTATCATCCTAATAACAATAATATAATTATATTATGACGTCATATCTCTATTGTTTTGTTACGTCATCGCACATACTTTAACTATTTTACTGGCAATTTTTTCTTTTTAATGGTTCCCTGTGTTTTTACTCACGCAATCTTTCATAAAAGACCTAAAGCGTTAAAGTAAAGTAGTGCATGCAAGGAAAAAGTAAACACAAAAAAATTGGCCGAAATTTTGTTTATTTTCTTTAACGTTAGATGTCACTAGTCCATGAAATTACGTCATAATCCTATTTAAAACTGGTTTAAAGGGATTAAGTTTGATGATTTGAAATATATCAAATCACTACAACATTGTGCGAGATTCCATTCAAGATAAAAAACGTCTCCAAATATAAATAATAAAAGGACTTTGTTATTATTTCCAACGAGCTCTAGCATCAAAGCGCCCCTTACGGACTAAAGAAGAACTAAAATATTGGCCAATTCATTTTGGTAAAAAAGGACGAATTATATGTTATGCATTCGCTACTTTGCTATAACGCTTTAAAAAGACCCTGGTCTAGGGATTACTTTATACACGACCTGACATAGAAAGAGAAAAACAGCATTGGATTAGAAAACATAGAGACATCTTCCTTGTATCTCTCTGGTATCTCTTTGATTATAGAATCAAATTAATCACAAACCTCTCCCTTTTTTCTGTTTATTAATAAGCTGTTGCTATCATTATTTTTGCGTTGTCATAAACAGCTTGAGTTTTCTTATTCTTGAGGAGAAACCTTGATATGAAGAATAGAAGAACTCAAGCTGTTTATTATCACGCAATAATAAACACAACAACAGCTTTTGGTTTATATCTAAAAAAAATGTTATTTATAGCTTAAAAAAGGGAAGGTTTTGTTCCTCTCGTTCACAAGTCCTGTGGAATAATTAACTCCGGACACAGGAGGGAACTACAAATAGGGGTCCTCTCCAAATCGAAGAACTTAAGCTGTTTAATATAACCATAGAGATATAAAGACATAGAGAGCTTATTGGATTCTTCAGAGGAATACGTTTTTGTGCCCAATATAAACAAATCTTTCTATATCTATGATCAGCTTACGATGACTTAGTTAGATATTGTTTATATTGGCACATCATACAGCTGGACGATGTTTCTCTGCTATTGAAGGGAATAACTCTATATCTTTATATTTCTAAGAATATAACCAACAGCTTATTAATAATAGAAAAAAAGGGAGAGGTTTGGTTAATTTTTATACTATAATAAAGAGATGCCAGAGAGATACAAGAAAGATGTCTCTATGTTTCTTAACTACAGCTGTTTTTCTCTTTCTATATCAGGTCGGGTATAAGCAATCCCTTGCCAAGACCGTGGGTGCAACACTCCAGTATTACCGTATAACCTATATTATTACCACCATTCACATATTTACTTTGTTATTTAATTAACCGTTGAGATATGAGATAAAATACACTGACTGAATGCAATTAAAAATAATCGGGGCATTAAGGAAATGCAAATATAGAAAATAAAGTGGGAGCTATGATTATAGTTGCGGCTGCCAGATGTTCGGCATTAGCTTTGAAGATCCTCAAAGTAAACGGCCAAATGGAACTGTACGCTTTAATAGACGTCTCTCACCCGTTTCGCCAAATCTTTTTTTCCTGTATTTCAGTTCTTATATAAAAGTCGAGTAAGTCGTTGCGTACAAATATATAATAAGATATTTTAGTCTTAAATTAATACACCGACAAAAGAATGGACCAAATAAAACAAATTAGAATAAATAAATACAATGATATCACTATGGTATAACAGACTTAGGTCAAATAACATACTAAAATTAGCATTATAATAATGAAGGTGAGCGTTGAATTAAAAGACTAAAACAGACATAAAAATTCATTTAGCTAAGACACTTTTAATAACTCTTAATTATTTTAAAATGGCTTGGCTGGGAAATACTTGATTTCCCTCGAAGCGAGTGTCCACGAGTTGTGTCCGGTTACGGAGGGGATATTGAGAGTGCAGCTCCATATCTGGCGGCGGGCTGCGAGGATAATTCCACGGAGATCCTGGGGACTTAAAAGCTCAGTCGAAGTTAATTTGCTCGCAATTCTTGCCTTAGCATTTAAAACTGCAAAATCGATTGCCTTATCAAATCTCTTTATTATTCAACGATAAGCAGAATTTAGACGAACACATATTTTTAGGCAACTGTTTGTTATTTATTATATGTCAGTATTATATTATTATAT
>CP045896.1:16659494-16697511 GCA_013387185.1 Caligus rogercresseyi
TGTTTGGGTACGGTTACTTTGATCTCCTAACTGAGCTAGAACAAAAGAGGAAACACACTTCAACAGGCAATCGTGCTAACATTCCTCACAAACTCTCTATTATTGTACTTATTATAGAAGAAGAAGGAAAAAAGTATTCTTCATCCAGAGTGCTCCTGCCTTGTTTTATTATTGTTATTGTTCACATTGATTCATCATTGCTTGGGATCAAATTTCTCGAATGGGAGGGGGACGGGTGGATGATTCCAGTCAGTATTATTTGCCCCGTCTCGTCTATCATCCTCCTCAATGATCGGAGGAGGAGACGAGGACGTTTGGGAGCTCCTTCATCAATGTGGTCGCTCCTAGCACTGACTCGGCTCATGAATATGTTCAACGGGACTCGCGGATCCAGATCCTTTATAATAAGTACAATAATAGAGAGGTTTGTGAGGAATGTTAGCACGATGCCGTGTTGAAGTGTGGGTTCTCTTTGTTTCTAGCTCAGGTAGGAGATCAAAGTAACCGTACCCCATGTTTTTGGTAGTGAAAAAACACAACCTATATAACTATCTTTGGACAATAATTCGATATTAAACGAAAATATATGAAACAGGATATCCCCCTATACCAAAAGTATTTTTTTGCCTATATGGTTCGATAAATTGCATCCGAACTGAATATAAATATGTATTATACCATTAAAAATATCCAATCACGGATATGATGATGAGGATTCACCACCATGACACCCTTTCATATAAACACACTATAATGCTGAAAAGGAATTGATGGATTTAATATTTGTTATGAAAAGGATCCCTCAAGTGACGTCATTATTTTGATTCAATTGAGCATGGGCTCCTAATCTTTTTATGTATCCAAATGTCCCTCTGTATGAATGGTTTTAGTTCCCTATGAAACTATGAATCACGAAGTTGAGCCAAGTTATCATGTTTTTTGGTAATGAAATAAACACCACTATATAACTATCTCCATTCGTCCCTCCCTCAGGGGGGGGGGGGGGGGGGACGTTTCCCGCCAAAAGTTTGTATAGAGATGCGACAGAAACGGAACATATAAGAAAATAGTTTTAGGCAGTATTACAATATCAAAGAATGCAAAACTACTGTTACTGATTATGACTGTTGCCTGGATATATTCTCTCAACAGCACCTAATTTAATTATATATCATTAAGAAATATGATGATTAGAGATAACAAAATATATCTAGAATAAACAAGGTCACTTTGTCCCGGTTGAAACCCCAGTGTCTACATCATCTTCAAAAGTCGCTCTATAGTAACTCGTACCTCGCGACAGATACTCGCGCAAAATATCGCTCAAACGGCACTCGCTCAATCAATCCTCGCGCAAATGAACGGGACACTATCTATATATACATTATATATATATATATATATATATTATATAAATATATATTTATTTATATATGATATATTATGGGTCATTATTTTACTAAAACTGCATAATTTGTATTAATTGCACGTTAATCAAGTTCGATAATTTTATAAATCGGCGAATTTCCTGCCTTTAATAATTATCCTAAACAATTTGAAATATAAACCCTTAATATGAATAATGTGTAATAAAATATCTTTTTGAGATGCATTCACTAATATCAGGAAACAAAACTTTTATTTAATATATTATTTAATTATACTAATTTGAATAATAACTTTCATTTTTCGAGGGAAAGAAACTAACTGTTCCAACTTTTAGTTCATCTATTAGGATATATATATATGTATATAACATGGATTTTTTTTACTTTTATTTATGTTGTAAGTGAATCGTCCTAAAAATAGACCACCTCGGTATTGTATCTATAAATTAAAATCGACCCTTCTCAGATAAAGATATATCTTTTTTTCGATTTCTAAAAGACTTTCAGCTACGAAAAACTTATTCAAATAGTTACTCAATACTTATTTAAAACTATTCATGATAAACGTAAAAAAAAGACTAAAAGCCGCCTGATTGAATGTTTATAAGTTTTAAAGTAAAATTACACTTGATAAATCTATCAATTCATATTAAAATCTAGTTAACTTTTAAATATTCAAAAGCAAGCATGTTTTCATTGTCCTTGTTCATTAATTATGTTCCAAAAATATTAAATTGATAGCAAAAGAAAGATGGCATCCCTTTTAATAACGTTAGAATTATTGTTCTAAAAACATCAAAAATAATACAGCTTGGATGGAACAGCCGAAAATACGGTTAATTAGTCCAAATCGTAATATAAACATTCATGAGTCCTGAGTGTCCAAGTCCTCACAGAATGGATCACAAGCCTTCGAACTAATATCAGAGTCATTAAAAGTGGACGAATCGAGAGTCCGGATCCGAGTCCGTAGCCGTTAGCACGAATGACATGGCATATATGTCTTATTCATCATATGAAGCGCCTTCTTTGATGATCACAGAGACCTGGGTCATGTCCTTAAAAGAAATGAGTTGAAGAGAAATGCTGGATTCTCCACAACTTCAGCATCCTTATTTGTAACCCGGAGCACTACAGTTTTTCTGCAATTCGAAATGTTTTATTTGCATTAAAAATTATCATGATCAGGTGACTTTATTTTGAAACGTCAAGATATTTGCTACAAAAAAACTATTTCGTTATGTAGGTAATTTTGATTAGCATCAATTATCGGATGTTGAGCGCACGCTTTAATCTTCCTCTTTTACTTCATATTAAACGGCGAAATCCATATACTCCAGAGTAGGAATACGGCCACTCACATTCACGGCGGAGAACGGAAACATTCAAAACAGAAACATCAAAAGCACGGATTTTAATACCGACTTGACATAAGCTGAAAACATAGAAACATCTCTCTGGCCTCTCTTTATTCTAGTATTAAACGTCGCAAACCTCTCCCTTTTTCATAACAGATTTTATACTAATTATTTATTATTTTTTACATTTATTACAAAAAAATCAATACATTTTGATGCATTGTTTCTTTATCTTCTAGATGAATTATGAGGGTGGGCCTTACTGTCTTCCTCCTTCACTTTCGTCGTAAAATCGGCCCAAAAATGCTAAGAATTAATAAGCTTTGAGAGGAAGCTTAGAGAGCCTTCCGTGACGAGGGAGGCATTGAACTACTTACCATAAGAACAAGTCAGTCCCGACAAGAGACGATGGAGTTCCTCTCGTCCAGGAATCCTGTCGAATAAGTGACTCCGGGCACAGGGGGAACTCCGTATCAAGGTTCCTCCTCTAGAGTTAAATAACTCAAGCTGTTTAATGTAACGCAATAATAATAATAACAGCTTTGTTATGAAAAAGGGAGAGTTTGTGAGGTTTAATACTATTATAAAAGAGAGGCCAGAGAGATGTCTTTATGTTTTCAGTTTTTTTCTCTTTCTATGTCAAGTCGGTATTAAAATTATCCACAGCCTTTATAAGACAATTTTTGCATGTAATAAGGTCGAAAAGAATTATGCTATGTGATTTTAAAAGATTTTTCTTATAAATCTTGCTCGTAAACTAATTAATTTATGTTCGTTGTTAATAACTCGTTCAAAATGTTTTAAATAGTCACTCAAGAAAAGTCTTGGTAAGCTATTAAAGAAAACGAAGGCAAGCGAGTGACTAGGTGATACTTGATTATTTTGAAAAAGAAATAGAGAAAAAAAATATATCATTACACGTGGACCCCCCGAGTGGACCCCAAGGGACACTGGACCACTGTTGGGAACCACGGCTCTACAAGATCCCTATTCCGGTCCTTATCGAGTGCTGGAGAGAAAGGCCTAAACTTGTGTTGTCAATATAAGAGAGAGAAGGGAAACAGTTTCTATCGACAGCCTCAAGGCTGCCACGGTTAACCCAACTATTCCTCTGACTCGACATATCACATCAGATATCGCAACGGACATTCTGGAGGGGGCCATGTGGCGGACAGGCCAGCACCTTCAAAATAAGTCCTTGCTTTTTATTCTCAGCCGGTTGAGACATAAGTTTACGTATATATATTTTGATATTAATAAAATCAGTCTACTCCGGAAGACTCGTGTTTAATCATTAGCGCTCACACAACAGGGGGGGTGTTTTTAATAGTTCTAATAATATCACGATTAGTGAAATTTTAGACATTTGGAGTAAAACAGAGTTTTTTAAAGGCAAAATGGGACCACGAGAGTTTTTACAATTTTATGAAAGTAAGACCCTTCGGATTTTATTATTAGAGGGAAAATCAAAAAAATATTGAATTTCCAATCGATAGCTTTAAAATAAGATGCTCAATTTATGATCAACCTAAAAATCGTAATTATCCCATATCTGGTTTACGTATAGACCTTACCTCTGGTGCTATATATGTTAAAACAAGTGAAGATAAGTTTGTTCCTTTTGTATGGATGCAAGGGAAACCTTGGCTCATTTTTTATGGAATGTCGGAGATGGTTCGATTAAAAGATTTTTTAAGGGAACATTTTATTGAAAAGTTTGGGCTTCTACTGCGATTTAGGAAATTGGTTTTTTATTCCTGTCCGTTTTTAGAATGATATTTATTTTTTGACATCAACTTTTAATGTATCAATTAAGAACGAATTAAGTCGCTTCCCCTATAATTTGTCCAAAATAACAGATTTTATCTTTAATAAGCCAAAGTTATAGTACTGTTTTAATTTATATATTTTTTTAATCATTATATTTTGTATTATTATAAATGTGAGAATAAAAAATTGTGAATGTGAGTGTTATTTTTTATGAGTTGAAAACCTGCATGCTTTGAATAAAGTTGTACATTCATACAAAAAAAACAGTGATGAACTAGAAAATATTTGTTGTCGAATATGTTCACTGCTTCTATTGCCTTCTCAAACCATGCCCACCATAGAAATTCAATAAATTAAATGAATACATGTTATGTAAAAATATTAATATATAAATATATCATTTCGAAGATACAATACATAAATATATTGTTTTACATATGAAAATCTGAAATATATAATGGTGAATATAAAGATAAGTACTATAAAAAACACTCCAAATTAAGAACCTACATAATCATCCTTAAATTTACGCTTTAAGGATTCCAAGTCTGGCTTGTGAACAAAGTGGAGAGCATTTCATTCAAATCCAGTCCATCCTCAGAATCGACTTCTTGAAGCTTATTTTCCTCAGTGAGCAGCTTGGGCTTCTTACTCTCCGGAGGATGTGAGGATGCCTTCTGTCGATCCCTTTCATAAAACTTCTCCAAGGTATCTTCAGGAATAACAATGGGAGACTTTTCTTGATTATAGAAGGTCTGAATAAGATCCTCGTCACTGTTCTTCGCTTTACTCGCTTTAAGAATTTCCTCCATTTCGGAGACCTTCTTAAGGATATCCGGATTGGTTTCCTGAGGCTTACTCAAAGAGGGCTGAGAAACCTCAACTTCATAGCTTTGATCCATCATTTCTTCATCCACGTTAGGGTCGCTCGTAGAGCTAATGACGTTTTGAACGACATCCTCGAGCTGATTGGATCTCACTTGAGAAGGAAACTCAGGGATACCTCGCTTCGTATATATCTTTGTCTCAGGACCTTGACAACTTCGTTCATGACCTTTTCAACTTCCGTGTCTGTCAAGTAACTCTCTGAGCCTAGATAGGGAGAACGACCGTGAAAACGGACTCAATTCCCAATAAGCCGGATCGTACAACTTCCAGGACTTTTGGATGCTCATCACTAAGGCCTTTGGATAAAATAGCAATCACGTAGCGAAGTGGGGAGTGGAATTTAAAGTGAGGGTTTAGAGTGAGGGATATCAATAGTTGATAGACGGCAAGTCGAACGTCTGGGAAGGAATATATACTCCCATAAAGACTTTGCTGGTGGAGAACATCAATGCTCAGCCTAGAGTGAGGATTTGAACGTCCTTATGTAAGGACGGAGCGATGAGAGAGCCAGATACGGTAAATATTTGAGACAAAAGCGATAGAGACTCGGAGGACAATTTTGCCTTTTTAGCACTAGTCTTCTGAGCGCCAACATTATTTTTTGATTCCACGGTCTTTTCCATTTGATTTGCTTATCCTTGGACTTCTTGCTGGTGTTTTTAGATGTGACAGGGGTTTCTTCCTTGGTGGTTGAAGAGTGCTTTGATGGAACTATTTCTCTCAATAGTTTAGGGATGATCTCTTCAGCAACCAAATGTACTCCTGTCCCTGCGCCGAGGACCCTCAGGGATGTCTTTAAAAGTTTGTAGGCAGCCATTTTAAGCTCAAAGCTTTCCCCCTTTCCAAAGGACAAATCCAAAGCCTCATTGATATATTTTAGGAGTCTGCAACTGAATGGAGCAAGGTCCTTTCGACAAACTCGGACGAGGGATTGCAACAGATTCAGATTGATGGACACAACGCCCGGATACACGCATTTCCAAACGTTAAACTCCTCTGATATATTATCCGTGTCATACAGAAGGTGAGCAGAGTTGAAAACAGCTTCTGAGAGTTCATAGATTAAGGAGGGCTGAAATATCTTTGCGTATGGGAAAGGGGACTTTAAAAATTCCGAGAGAAGATCCTTGACAATCGACAGCTGCTTTAAGATACGAAGTGAATGGGCTAATAGATCTGTAGAAGAAGAACCAGACTTAAGCTCTGTGCTCAGCTCCTGAATGGGTTCGATGTCCGTCAGAAAGTCTGAGTTATCCTTCGTATTGTCGGAGGATAGATTTAATAAATGTTCTTGAGTGATTTGGTAGGTCTTAAGGAACCTCTTAAAGTAAAGAGTCCATTCTTCCTTATGTTTAGCGCCTTCCTTACCCGAACCTCCGAGACGTGGAAGGTAGCTCGCACATTGGCATAGTCGCTTGGAGGAAATATGATGACGGCTTCCAAGGCCACCAAATATTTCTTCTTTATCTTTTCCGATGACCCACTCGATCCTGGAAAGGTTTTAAGAACGCATGTCAGAGTGATGAGAAAGGATTCGGATGAGTCAAAGTTCTTTAAAAGAGAGCTCACAAGCTGCCCGGTCAGAGCAGGCATTTGCTTAGCTACGTTCGGTATTTCTACGGCGATTTGTAGCACAGAGCGAATGATATTGCAGGCAATCTCTTTCTCTCGGAGAGAGGCGTCTTTGGAATCAAGGACCGGGAAACACTCGTGGATAACCAATTGGAAGCATTGCTTTCAAAGACTTCGGAATTGCATCGATCCACAAGGGTTTGAAGAATAAGAAGTCCCCTGTGTTTGTTAGAGGAGTGAAGTGAGGTATTTGCTCGAGAGAGAAGGGGTTTAAGTTCCTTAGGAGACAGATTTGGGATGTCTACCGAGGATGTGAGGCCATTCAAAAAGATTTGACGGTGTCTAAGTCAGAGGAAGGGCCCAGAAGGTCTTCATTCGACTCTAGAAGATTTAAATACGCTGATCCCATTTCTAAAAAAATAAGAAAGAATCGCATGTTTTATACAAAAGATTAAGAGAATGAATATAATGTATATAATATCTTTGAATGGAACTCTGTATTTTCATCATAATACATAGAGAAACGACACATTTTAATAATATAATTTAACCACATACGGGACAATAATAAAACTCATTCATATGTTAAAGATATAACATAATAGTATATATTGATGCTGCAATCATTTCTTTTTAATGTTCTTCTTGAACTTTTTAGCGTTGGACTTGGCTTTCTTTGGAAGCGTTCCGCCTTTGTAGAAGTGGACGCCTCGGGTTTTTCCTCATTTTTATCGTCTACAACATTTGCCTTCATTTTCTTGGCCTGAGTTCGTGCCTCCATGGATTTGAGGTTAGAAATTGCGGTCTTTTTATTGTCCTTCTTTTGTTTGCGACTGTCCTTTTTGGAGAGGGATTTCTTGCCTTGAGCCTTTCCCTTGCTTGACTGCTGCTTCTGCATTTGATTAGATTCTTTCTTGAACTTTTTCTTGAGGGAAGAAGAAGTCAATGTTGCTTCATCGATCTCCATTTCTTCTTCTTCTCCATCATTAACTTCTTCCTCAATCCTCTCAGAGGACTCACTTTCTTCCTCATCCATTGGCTCATCAGTAGGATCCTTCTTCTTCTTCTTTAGTTCCTCATCAGGGGTTTCGTTGAAGGATTTAGGAATGGTATTGCTCAGTTTCTTAAATTGGCCACAAAGAACCCATCCATATTATGTGTGTGAGGGTAGAATCGTCGCGTCAGGCTCAGTGAGGGATGATAACGATGCTCCCGGAACTTGGTAAATCCCTCTACGCCAAAGTCGATCCCCGTGGGGACAAGCTTAACATTCCTCCGCTTAAGGGCATACTCCACAACTGACTCGTTTTCATCAGGGAGTATAGAGCACGTGGAATATACGAGGTATCCACCCGTCTTGCTCTTGGCATCAAGACAGTCGATGGCGGAAAGAATAAGCTCCTTTTGAAGATGTGCACAGCGAGCAATGTCCTTCTCGTCCTTGGAGGTTTTAACTGAGGGATCCTTGGAGACGACTCCAGAGCCCGAGCAGGGAGCATCAAGGAGAACACGGTCAAATCCCTTCATGATGGCGGGCATTTTGCGTCCGTCGTGGCAACAGATGACTGTGTTCGTGATACCAAGGCGGTGAACGTTACCCACAATGGCTTTGCATCGCTTCTTGCTAGGATCGTTTGCAAAAAGGAGCCCCGTGTTCTTCATGAGGGCAGCAATATGCGTTGTTTTTCCTCCCGGGGCAGAGGCCATGTCCAGTATACGTTCATTTTCCTGAGGGGCCAGGGCCATGGTGGATAGCATGGAAGACGCGCCTTGAAGGATGTAGTGCCCAGCCAAGTACTCTGGCGTGGCTCCAAGAGGTACTTGTGAAGAATAGACCACGAGGCCGACCTTGGTCCACTTTCCTACGGGATCCAAGTTGACCCCTCTATTGATAAGTACCTGCGCCAAGTCCCTTCGACGGGTTTTAAGGGAGTTAGCGCGGATCGTGACGGGCCGCTGGACTCATTGGCCTCCAGGACGCCAGCGACCTCAGAAATGGGAAACATCCGCATGATCCTTTCCATCATGAAATCATTATATCCATAGTAACCGCAGAGATCCTTGCGAAGCAGGGTAATGTAGTCCTCTCTACTCGTTGACGCATCACGCTTGGTGGAAAAGTTTTCAAGAACGTCAATGACGTCCTTGATTCTGTTTGGATGATGACGAGATCAGGAGGGCAGGAAGCCTCCTTTTCCAGCTCTTGTCCAGAGGGAAGGTGGTATATCTCCTTCTCGGAGAAATTGAGCTTCATCTCCGCTTCATCCTCTTTGGCGAGGCGTTTTGACGCTTTTGAGTTTTTGAGAGGCCTTCTCGATAGGGAGAAGGTCGGAATCTTCCTCTTCTTCATCATCCGAGTCATCAGAGCCTTCTTCGGAGTCGCGCCACCGAAATCGTCCGCTAGGTCATCATCGTCGTCAGAGTCCAATTCTTCCTCCTCTTCGTCGTCCATTTCACCCTTGAGCTTGAGCCATGATGCATTGTCGTCCGTGAATCCCTTGGCGTCTGGTGCTTCAGTATCTAAGGATTTTTAAAAATTTAAGTTAAAATTACTATGATATTTTGTAACGTTACACATTTTTTGTCGCAATTAATAATTTTGATAGAGATGCATGTGAGAAGATATGATAAAATTGTAGGATAATTCAAATGAATTAAGGAATTAGTGTTGAGTGAGCAAGAAATAATTAACTTTCCTATCCTCATAAGAATTAAGAAGATAAATATTATTTGTTATTTCTTGTCATGTTTGGTGCTAATAATAATTACTTGTGTCATATAGATTTATAACATACCTATGAACTGAAGCTTTCTAAATATGTTAATAAACTTATACGTAATTAAAATATACATTTGTCTCGAATAAGAAAGATCTCAACTATTTGCAGATGAGTCCTTCTCAATAGATTAACTGTCTTAATACAATCTAAAATTATAAATAATATATTGAGTAATAGTATATTGAGACTATGCAATTGTGTAAGATGTATAAAATATATATTCCTTTTGCAATATATTTCATATAAACAAATCTCCAAACTTAATACGAATTATGCCGTCTGGTAATATTTAATAATGAACAAAACTAATCTATCTTAAGGACCACTGAATGTTTTTGTTAATAAATTGAGGTTATTTTATTTATTTAAATTTTTTGGTACTAAGAACTATATATTTAGTTTTTGACTATAAATCAAAAAAATATATATTAAGATATGATTTAAAATAAATTTATATTATTGATGTTAAATTTACAAAGAAACAAGAATAAATCTACGTAGGACAGCAGAATGCGAAATTACCTGTTTGTATATAATCAAATTTTGGTCAAATATCATGTAGATATATTATACTCATTAAATACTCAATAGGCATTCATGGGTTAATGATGAACAAAAGGATTGTTAATCAATGAATGGGCTGTTATTCACATTTTAAAACCAAAACTACAAAGAGCATTTGCGTCCGTTAGAGTATTGAATCTTTCCAGAGTCTGGGGGAGGCAAGAGAAATTGCTGAAAGACTAGACGATACAGTTCCCATCTATCCTTGATTGTATTCAGTTATTAGGTTTTACATTTACCGATTTCTAATAATTTAGGTGTTTTTTATGTTTCAGTACTAAATGCTATTTCATTTTGTTATTTATAAATTTAAGATCAGCTAATATATTGTAGCTGTGTAGTAACATTTGCAATAGTTTGAAATTGGATCATACACACCCTAATATAAGTTTGTTTACAATTACAAACTGCTAGCATTGAGGCTAAATGCTTTATTATCACAATACGACTAATTTAAGTCATTACCAGAGTCTTCCAAGTCTTCTTCTCCCTCACTGAGGTCTTCCTCATCCTCGGATCCGGAGCTCCCAAGGAGTCTCTGCTTCTTTTGCTCTTCTTCAGCAGAATCTTCGAACTCGGGTGCTTTCCTCTTCTTAGAAGGACCATTCTTGGTAGGAGGTGCAGGATTCTTGGATGCAGCCGCGAGTTTCTCTTTGCTGCACGTTTCCCAATCCCCTTATTGTCGTGGCCCAAGGGCTTAAAGGCCGACTTGACCTCATAGACGGGGTCTCCCTGCTTCTTCGTCTTACGCCCGGGACCCTTCTTGGCCTTCTCCGAAAATAGACCCTTGCGACCCATTCCAAAATACTGGGGTATTCAATAAATACTCAAGGAGACGTGAGTCTGATGATCAGGCGTGGAGAAGAAGAGGAAAAATGAGTAACGCAGAGAAGCGCACGTGGGTTTGTTATTGTTGACAGTCCTGAATGAAAATAACATATGAAGGAGAGCCAACATAAAACAGGCTATGAAATATGTAAATATTTGTAGCCAAAAGGAATAATTGTACGTTTATTTCTCACATATACTATATACCAGGGGTCACCAACCTTTTTTTAACTGAGGGTACTTCTTGGGTGTGGATTCATATGAAGGGCTACCAATTTGATATGCGCTTCTGGATATTAGGAAGAAATGGACAGGAAAATGGACTAGGAAGAAATGGACCAGGAAAGAATGGGACCAGGAAGGATGGACCAGAAGAATGGACCAGGAAGGAATGGACCATGGTAGAAAAGGAAATTATGACTCATGGAAGAAATGGACCAAATACATAGGTAGGCAAGTTTTTGAGTGGAATATGCCTAAGTATTGTACAAATACTATTTCTTATATAAACTGAGTATATAATGACATAGAATGATTTATTCTTGCATTTTGATAAATCTCTCTTCTTTGTGTCAATTATAGTTTCAAATCCCCCGAATTATGGTAAATAATACGTATTGTCTTAAATATCAAACATACCGATGTTAGAAGCACTCAAAAAGTAAATACATAGGAAGAAGAAATATATGCCTAATTTCGGGCGCGATTGTTATAAATGGAATATTTGAAAGGATAGAGTGAGGGTTGACGTCAGAGTCAACAATAAAAAATGAGAGAGCATCCAATGATCCGAGTCGAGTATTCAATCTTTGCAATCCACCCGAATGAAGGCACCTCAACACATACAGACAATGCCTTGGACCCCCTAGAGTCAGTCGCCTCCCTTCCTGAAAGGCACCAAATTCCCGCCCCTTGTCTTCGTTAAAGGAGTCCCATCCCTCGTCCTCGAAAGGAGTCCTATCCTTCGTTTCGTGAGAGGAATGTCTGCCCTCGTCTATGATTTAGGACTTCCCATCATCGACTTCGATTTAGGACTTCCCATCCCTCGTCCTCGTGAGAGGAGTTATATTCCTCGTCTTCAGGAAGGGCCCTCCTACCATCACCTCCTCCATATTGAAGACTTGTTCCTCTTAGTGGAATTGCTAAATAACTCCTCAGTCCTGTAATTATATTCAAAGTCTAATATGGAGAATGGCAAGATCCTAAAGGACCTCAAAAACCTTTGCCCTATTATATATTTCTATTTATATTCATGAAAATAATTATATAAATTGACAAATACATTTAATTCAAAATTTGCTAAATTGTAAACAAACATAATTTCAAGTTACTAGAGATTAAAATGAGCATTTAAAACTAGTCTAAGGTTCCCCCACTTCAATTTCCCCTCACTTTTTCTAGAGGGATTCTGGTCATTAGAGACGTTGGCTTTTCGGACCCTTCTTGGTGCTACTGCAACTCAAACATGCGATGTGTCTATCACTGGTATACTTCCTGAAAAGGCCGTCTCACCCTTTTACCCACCTCTCATAGTATCTCAGCTCTCATACCCCACCCTTAAAAAGCTTGAATTCTTTTTAATTTTCGGTTTCCTCCCGGATAATGAACTGGCGAGTCTGCGCTCCTAGGACAAAATAAAGTCTCTGCCAGAATCGGCCAAATACTTCCCCTTTATTCTAGACGTCCCCCGAGTTTGCTTTGTCCTTTCTGGAAAGTCTGAATCATCCCCATAATACTCCCTCCTGGACAAAATTGTTAAAAAATACATTTGGTATAGAAGTATATATACATAGATTTTAATTGGTTTATATATTACTAATGCTATATGGGGTATTGTTCAGATTTTTATTAGTTAATATTGAATAATGATTCATGATATATATTCAGTTCAATGGCACTCGGAAAGATTTCGTGTCCAGAGCGCTTCTTTTTCCTCACTCACGAAAAGGGACCCACTAAAATAATGAACGTGGAAATAAATTACCATCGTAGCAAAGTTAAATATTCTCGATTCTCCTTTTAATATATATAATAGGAGGAGGAGTTGATGTTCATGGCTCTTTCATCCGGAATTTGATGATCTTCAAGTCATTTTGGACTACCATGGAGCTAGGTTCATCAGGAGATCATGAGGCTTCTTTAATAGAAATACAGGACTGATGAGTTCGTTAGCGAATTCCACTAAGAGGAACAAGTCTTCAATATGGAAGAGGTGATGGTAGGAGGGGCCCTTCCTGAAGACGAGGAATATAACTCCTCTCACGAGGACGAGGGATGGGAAGTCCTAAATCGAAGTCGATGATGGGAAGTCCTAAATCATAGACGAGGGCAGACATTCCTCTCACGAAACGAAGGATAGGACTCCTTTCGAGGACGGGGATGGGACCCTTTAACGAAGACAAGGGGCGGGAATTTGGTGCCTTTCAGGAAGGGAGGCGACTGACTCTAGGGGGTCCAAGGCATTGTCTGTATGTGTTGAGGTGCCTTCATTCGGGTGGATTGCAAAGATTGAATACTCGACTCGGATCATTGGATGCTCTCTCATTTTATTATTGTTGACTCTGACGTCAACCCTCACTCTATCCTTTCAAATATTCCATTTATAACAATCGCGCCCGAAATTAGGCTATATTTCTTCTCCTTATGTATTTACTTTTTGAGTGCTTCTAACATCGGTATGTTTGATATTTAAGACAATACGTATTATTTACCATAATTCGGGGGATTTTGAACTATAATTGACACAAAGAAGAGATTATTTATCCAAAAATGCAAGAATAAAATCATTATATGTCATTATATACTCAGTTATATAAGAAATAGTATTTGTACAATACTTAGACATATTCCACTCAAAAACTTGCCTACCTATGTATTTGGTCCATTTCTTCCATGAGTCATAATTTTCCTTTTCTACCATGGTCCATTCCTTCCTGGTCCATTCTTTCCTGGTCCATTTCTTCCTAATCCATATTTTCCTGGTCCATTTCTTCTGGACACCGCGCTTCTGATATAACAAATTTACTCGGTTTACCTGTATGTTATTAATACTAATTAGTGATATTCTCCTGCTTTAGATTATTTCATAATAAAAAATTCACAATAATCATCAATAATGACTTGAAAAAGGAAGATAAATTGTTGCTTATTTCTAAACATTTCAAACAACTCCTTAGATTTGCAAAAGGAACTGAAATCATGGATGACAATGCACCATTTACATTAAAACAAATTATAGGTTAGTATCTTAACATGTGTGACATAGGCAATACTTATGCACACAAACAAATGACATTTTACTGATCTTTTACAGAAATGAATTAACCATCACAGTTATACAACAAAACAAACTATTTATATTGTTGAAATATCTTACAATCTTCAGAAATACATTTTAATGGGAGGCCTGACATTGTATGCTGGCCACCAGTGCATTGTAATCTGGGCTGTAGCTTGAAACTGCAATTCTGAGTGAATCTTGCAAATGTGTATCTGTGAGCCTGTTTTGTGTCTATTTTTGGTGTAATTCATGTCAGAAAAGGCTGATTCACAAAGGTAAGTTGAACCAAACAGGCTAGCCACCTTCATAGCTACTGTGCATAGACCACTAAACCTTTCTATATCAACAAGGCCCCAGAAGTTTTCTGTAGCCTTATGGGCCTTGAGGGGGATGTCATTTTGTAAAGTCACTATTTCCATTTCCACCTGCCCAGCATCCAAGCTAAGCATTTCACTTATTTGCTCAGCAATGCACGTTGTGTCCACGTTCATAAAAGGATTTGAAATGAACGACACACATGGCTCCAGCTTATTTATGTCACAAAACCGACTTTCAAACTCTTGCCCTAACCTGTTTATGACTTGAGAGTACTTCTCAGCAACTTTGCCAAAACTCTCAAACGCAGAAACATTGTCTTTCAGCACCATCTGCAAAGAGGAAAATGCAGGACCTTTTTCCTCTGTAAATGCGCAGAGAAAATGTTCATCTGGGCTTTAAACGCATTTAAAGCACTGATCATGTCTGCAACAGTCTTCCTTTCCCCTGCAGCGCACGGTTCAGATTGTTCAGTTTTCCAGTAATGTCTGTCAGAAATGCCATGTCAAGTAGCCACGCAGTGTCTTCAGCATAGAGGTGTCTTCGTCTCTAGATTTCATGAAATCCTTGATCTCGCTCAACAGCGACAAAAACCGAAGTAAAATACCGCCCTCTGCTGAGCCATCGGATGTCCGTGTGGAGTAGCAGGTCCCTGTATTCAGCCGACAGCTCCTCCAACAGCACTTTGAAACTTCGGTGCTGTTTGGCTTTGGAGCGGATGCTATTTATGATCCTCACAACAAAAGTCATAACGTGCTCGAAGCCGATCACCTGAAAAATGAAATATGCGCATTTAATAGGTATTATAATTGGGCCTTGAACAGGACAGCAACAAGGATGAAATATATGAAATACAAAATTTAAAAACGTACCTTTGTGCACAACGCCTGTTGATGAATATACAGTGGTACTGTACGAATTTCGGGAATGCTGGATCACTTTTACAGTGCGCAATGAACCCTATATGCCGTCCGGTCATTGCAGGAGCCCCGTCTGTCGTGATTGACACCAACTTTTGCAGTGGGATATTTTGATGTTGAAGAACTCCTTCACTGCTTAAGTATTACTATTTTGAGAATGCCTTTGCGGGCGACTCAAGTAGTCTACGAGGGCGCCATGGCGCCCGCGGGCGACGTGTTGGTGACCCCTGCTATATACATATAAGTAAAATAAGCTATAATTTTTAGTTACATATTTTCCAATATTTAGTGCACTTATATGTGTAGGAAGGGATCATTTTAGGTATTCTTGAAGCTTTATGTATATATAAATACTCTGAGATTCCTCAAGTGACTATCTACTTTTTTTCTTGTAAAACCGGCTATTAAACATCATGGGGCAGTCCAAAAATATTACTCTCTTCACTCAAATTTGAATATTGTCAAGGTTTTTTATTATTAAAAATAATACTTTCAATGTGTGCGTTTCCTCTCAGATCTAAATATATTATTATCTACGCTTTTGCATATATTTTTAGGTGCTATTGTTTTTTTTTTTTTGCCTATATGGTTCGACAGAATTGCATCCGACTGGATATAAATAAGCATTATAGCATAAAATTAGTCTATCGAACCTAGAATCTTATCAATGAGGTAGACCAAAAAATGACCATCGCCTCAAGGGATTCGAACTTGCGCCCCAACATTGAGAGTTGAACACACCTTAACACGCACGGCTATCGAGCTCTCTTTTTTTTTTTTATGAATTACGGCGAAATATTTTCATAAAAATGATTTTTACTTGAATAGTGAAAAACTGGAAGAGTAAATGAGTGTTCTGATATGAAACCTTAAACTCATTTAATTTGATTATTTATTTCAGCAAAAGAATATACACAAAATAATAATGCTATTGACTTATTTAATATGCGTTATAATGAAAGTCTAGAACCTTACGATTCCTATGACGTTATGAAAGATATAATGAAATAAACTTATTCTAGAAATAAATAACAAATAGGTTCATAGCAAACACATTCAAATCGTCAATTTGCAATTATCAATTAAATCAAGGAAATTAAAAACGGCTAAAATATTTATAATTTAGAATAATAACAATGATATAAAAGTGTTCTTTATTTCCTTTGGTATTTGTAGGAATAAAAGTTGGCTCTCGGGAACTATCTAAAAACAAAATTATTTTTCTCTTGAAAACTCTATTTTCTTTTTTGACACGTCTTTTAGTTCAGACCCATTATCGACAATGACGATAAAACCAAATAAACATCCAATATTTTTGTAAGCTTGAGCAATTGCTTTATTTAATAAATTCGTGATATTTGGGAGTGTATTTAAATAATTTGTTTTTTAAAAGAAATGCCTAAACTACAGACAATATATTTAACCCATAAGTGACGAGAACTATATCTAATTGTTTTTGTTATGAACCAAGCAAATCATTTCTATTAATTAATAAGCATTTTTCATAAATGATGTTGTATTCCGAAATAAAATTCTAATAAAATTATGTTTCTACTTTACCTACTTCAAACAGGTGCACCCATTGAAAAGATATATCTTAAAGCTTAAAAAGTATTATATTACGTATCAATCCATTATTCTTAATACAACGAATAAGTTATTGTGTGCGTTATTGTTTCATTCTTTATTTTCTCTTAATATAATATTTTTGTGTTATAGGCTTCCTTTGTGTTCTTTTAAAATATTTATAGATTTGTATTTTTATTATTTTGTTAGGCGTATATTACTTTAATATATGTATAAAGGCTTCTCGTGAGATAAATAATGGTTTGAACAAAGGTTCTGAAATCTGGAAAAAAGGTTTTTGGTTGACAATGTTGTCATATAAAACATATGACCGATATTAGGAACATAGGTTTCAGACACAAATACATTTTGTCATAAAGAAAATATAGTTAACTTCATAAGTGGACTACAAGAGATATAAATAATTTATGACTCATGGAAAAGTAGTCCTTTCTATCAAACAGACCGAAGATAATGAGATAAAGAATATAGATATTTTTATGCCATAAATCAAAACAAATCGATATGTGACGTCATGTGTGACGTTTCAGTTTTCTTTTGTAATCAGAGGAATCTAAACATTGTGTCTCTGCGCATCTTGTATTATACGAGGGTTGGTCAATAAGTCCGTGACTTTTTGTATTTCCGTCCATATAATTTGGTTTTCAACAATGCTCCTATCAACAAGCATCTATCAGCTGACTTCTGTTAAAGTTTTAACACGCTGGGTCTTTTTGTTTGTGTTTGACAGTCTTTACAGACAAACAACTTCGTGAATTCTGTAGAAAATGAAGAAAAGGGAATTTCGTGTGCTCATCAAACATTATTTTTTGCGGGAAAAAACCATCGCTGAAACAAAGGCTAAGCTCGATAAATACTATGGAGACTCTGCACCATCGATATCAATGGTAAAAAGTGGTTTACAGAATTTCGTTGTGGTCGTACAAGCACCATTGATGCCGAACGCTCTGGACGCCCAGTTGAAGTCGCTACACCAGAAACAATTCAAAAAATTCATGATATGGTGTTGGCCGATCGGAGATTAAAAGTGCAGGAGATTGTGGAAGCCATAGGCATATCACATGGGTCAGTGGTTTCGATTTTGTAAGATCACTTGGCTATGAAAAAGCTATCCGCAAGATGGGTGCCGCGTTTGCTCAATTGCAAGACAATGGAAGAGTCCATACATGTGTTGTTTCCATGGCGAAATTTTACGAATTACGCTATGAATTGCTCCCTCATCCGCCGTATTCTCCAGATTTAGCCCCGAGTGACTATTTCTTGTTTCCGAACCTTAAAAAATGGCTTGCCGGAAAGAGATTTTATTCCAACAATGAAATCATCTCAAAACAAATACATATTTTGAGGACCTCGATAAATCTTATTTTTGGAAGGGATAAAAAAATTGGAGAAACGCTGGACGAAGTGTATAGAGCTCAAAGGAGACTATGTTGAAAAATAAAATTAGCTTTTGTCAAAAAAACTTTGTTTCATTTTAAAAGTCACGGACTTATTGACCAGCCCTCGTATATTATCTTTGGGTAACCCTACATATTATGCAAGTTTAGTCATTTCTACCCCGATTTATAATGATATTATTATAGTGACTGCATTAGCTAATGACGTCATTTACGAACAATGATTAACCAGGGGATTATACAAATCTATGGTATTCCTTAAAACCAAATAAAAGGAGCTTAATATTGAGGACCTATGTTCGACTCCTCCAAAAGAGAAAGGTCAATCTAATTGGAAAGAGTATTCTAGGTTTTATGGACTATTATTTATTAATGCTATAATCATATGTTATATCCACCCGGAGGCTACCTTTCTAAAGAAATTGATAGGTTAAAACTAAGGAAATAAGCAGATATCGTAATAATAAAAGGACAAAATAATGAATCAGTATAGCAATATTATTCGTATAAAAGATCATAGAAATACGTCGTCATGATGCGTCGGTACTGTTGAATGCTGCTTCCATCGCTAAATAGATGTCTGAAAGGACTAAAGGAGAGATTAAAATATTATTGGGTATGGCAGGCATGTGCAAGGACGCTTTGGAAGGCAATGACGTCATCAATGTAAACAATAATCCCTACAATAAGAGTCTGAGTGATGACGTCAGTGCCTCATTTTCCATGCCTGCCTCCCCGCACATGCCTGATACGGGAGGAGATGGGGCATAATGAATCACGGGGGCAAAGTGAATTATATTTAGTTATGTAAAATGTGAATAAAACTATTAAAGTCAACTCAACTTTTTTTAAGACGTCCTAAGTAAGTTGAAAAATATTTAACATAACCTATTAAGGTTATTAACAAATGCAGAGACTCGTAAAGAGCATTGAATCACTTTCCCCCTTTGTAGAAGGTGACAGTCATCCCTTCCTACGACTATGTTATTTATGAGCTGTGAGTCAAAATGAGCTGCGCTCACTTCATCCTTTCTTGCAACAGTCATTACGGCACTTTAATCTTTTTTTTACGAATATTCATTTTTCACGGCCGTTTTCGGTCCTCATTATCCACAAAAAGCATGGACTCACTCTATCTAGATTTTAATATCTCCATTTGTTTTGAAAATTAATATCGAATTTTCTCTAGAATTTTAAACCAACTATTTTTATCATTTTTAGTGATCCATTGTGCCCTAACTTCCCCGAATAGAGTCTTATGTACTTGAATCTTGAGTGAAGATCTCTGGCTTTGTCCAACGGCAGTTTATCTCCAAATAAGAGGCTAATCAGATGGTTTTTGGCTTCTGATTCTTGTTTCGTGCTTATATTTTGGGTTGTTGGAACGATTCTTATTTTGGAAATGGAGAAAAAGAATTATAAACCTGTCTTAAAATTGAATGTATTATTCTTTTACTTGGATTGGTGCCAGAAGATCCTAAATAAAAAATGAAGTCATTATGAATCTAAAATAAATTATATATGTCTCTGACTACACTTCTATGACAATTTAAGTTCTTTATAGCAAAATCTTGCGAGTAGAGATTAAAATACACTTCAAGTATAGACATATTGCATTAAATATCAATTTTTAAACTAATGTTTAATCTGTATATTATTTGAGCTCCTTATAAATAACTTGGTTCTGTAAAAAATATTTTTTAGGTATCTAATCCCATTGTATTAATCTGTTTAACGTGACGTCATATTTTCCTGTTCTTGATTCTCTAAGGTAAATGTTTAGTTGAATAAAAACAAATATATCATTAAATATGAAGTAAAGACACAGAACGACTCTTCGTTCTCTCGTCGGATAATTAATAATTATGTTTGTCCTTGCTGAAGAGGGTCAAGGACTCACTCAAGAGTAAATGTATCCCTCCAGAAGGGAGAAAGGATCGGCTAAGTCATTGAGTGAGTGAGTGTGAAGCATCGAAATAATAACTGGTAAAACAACTGAGAATAAAAATATTTTACTTCAAGAGCGCTTTCATAACATAACGCATCTTAAATTGGCTGTGTCACTTCGAAAAACAATTTAGTCTTGGGAATAGAAAAATGGGAAATCCAATTATAAATATGCATTGATGATATCCCCTTATAAACAAAACGTAATCACTTCCAATGGCGTCACTGGGTGTAATTTTGTTATTCGCCCCTTTTTCTATTACTCCCATAGAGATAAAAAGATATAAAGAGCTTATTCCCTTCAATAGCAGAGAAACATCGTTCAGCTGTATTCTTGACACAATGACGTATTTCTCTGAAGAATCCAATAAGCTCTATGTCTTTATATCTCTATGTGTGGGGCACAGAATACAGCTGAACGATGTTTCTCCGCCATTGAAGGTAATAAGTTCTCTATATCTTTTTATCTTATTCTCCTCAATAGCAGAGAAAATCGTTCACCTGCCGCTTGTGCCCAATGTAAACAAAGTAATTTGTACTACGTCATCGTAAGTTGATCATAGAGAAAGAAAGATTTGTTTATATTGGGCACAATGACGTACTTCTATGAAGAATCCAATAAACTCTCTATGTCTTTATATCTCTATGTAAGTCACTCATACTTTTATCAAAATAAACCTTAAATAACAACAATAAAATACGTCATAAAGCAGTCGTTAATGAGAATAACTTGACATGTCAGCTATTAAATAACTGCTTACAAGAATAAAAAGGGAGTGTTCTTTAGTTAAGCCTAACAACACTTTTTTTTTCGAGTAAACCATTAAATTTGAATGGTCATAGAAAGTTTAGTCAATTAAAACGAATAAAACTGTGTCACTTACCACTTGAAACCATTAATTTTGAAGCTGAAAGTAAATATAGAAACATAAATGTTAATTATGAAATGACATTAAAATGCAGCTGAAATTAAAAAAAATATAGTGTTTGCAATCTCTTGTATGTATGTAGATGACATCACCAAAAAGATACATGTGGCAAGTGAGTCATATGTTTCAAGACGGAGTGTTTTAAAATTTAGCTTAACTCACAGCATAGATCGCAATCCTTTTCTTCCTCCCCTTCTCCGGCACAAATATTTCTTCCACATGTACGTGTTCGTTTCTTCTTACATTCGGAGTCACAATCAGACCACTTTGACCATGAGCCCCAGCTCCCTATGAGAACAATATTAAATAAACTCTAAAAATCTAGGAATAAAAAAACAAATTAAATCCTTTGTTTTTTTGTTCTTAGGTAGGACCATGGAAGTACGAATGTTCCGTGATTCAAATGTGGAATCCGTCATATACCTATCTCAGCCTTTTTTTCTATGACATGCATCATTTAATCATGATGCATCAAACTTTATTAAATGATTCGTTATTTTAGGCGTGGAAAATAAGGGGTTCACCATTAAAACTGGAAAGGCCAACAAAAATATCCTGCTAGAAGGAACAAGTCTTCTTTTGAGGGCCACCCTTTCGCATTGTATGAATCCATTCAACGTTACGTCATAATATGACAAATACGTATTATTGGCAACGTTGTTGTTATTAGTCAATGTACAAAGAGTCACTCAATGCCTTTATTTTATATGAATGTAATACTACTGCCTTTTATGAAAATAAATTGCATTCATCTAAGAGTGACACCAACCATAATAATATTCGCCCCATTATGATCTCACGTTAAATACATTCATAGTATGTCAAAGGGAGTCTTTGTGGATAATTATTTTTTTGTTTTTTGCAAATATATCAACATTTTTACAATTTTTTATTTAGTAGAAAGTGTAAAAATAGTCTTATTTGTATTTGGTTTTATATGCAAATGACCATCACAAATTTTATATTCTCACCGCTTCCTTCTTCCAGACAGAAGAAGGGGACCTTGTTAAGGACTTTATTATAGTAGCCCTTCAATTGAAGCTTACTACAGTCCGACCAAGACTCTGCCCAATGATGAGCGGATACATGATCCCCACACAAACACCGGCATCATGTGCAAGCCCAAGATTATGTCCCAGTTCGTGAGCAAATATCTACAAAATAGAATTTAAAATGATTAAGTTTAGTTAAACAAGCGACAAAGAGGACTTCAAAGAACTTTACAAGGGTCAAAACCAATTAGCTGTAAGTAAATAGAGTTTTCGAGATAGAGCAGGAAGAGTAATGACTGTTTTGAGGGTACTGAATGAGTACAGTAGATAAGAGTTGTTTGATAGTTGTCGTTTTATTACTGGAATATGTAACGATGTAGCAAGATGAATGAATAAATATACTTGAAAATCTCTATCACGCAGTTTGCATTATTTCACATTACGTATTGCGGACATTTTGTTGCTATTCCATGAACCAGTATACCGTGGCTGCTTAGGCGAACTGTCCTAAAACATACTTAATTGATTATTGGGAAAATGATTTAAAAGTTTTGAGTATATTTTTCATATTATCTGCAAAGCTTCATCGAACATTTGGTATTATTGATTGCAGTATTGCGGGCGTCTTGCCGCTACCCCTTCCTTTGTCATACCATGGCTGTATGAACAGGTGACTTATCGTATTCTGCAATGGATATCCGTGAGCTTGACTCATCCGAACAGATCTTCCCATGTAGGACATCCCTACAACATCATCTCCGTTGGCATCGTAGGAAAAGAGGACGAAATGATTGAAAAATGCGGCTTTGTTGTATTCCTCTGCATATGGGCCAAGTAAGTTCAGATTGTCTTCAGAGGCTGCCCCAATACTAGAGACCTCACTGTGGTCATATAAAGACATTTCCAGAAACTCAACTTCCGTACCTGTAAATAAACATTAATACGAAAAAATATTAGTTTGACCGGGTCATGATCTGAAGCTGTGAATACCTAGAGATCCATCCTTAAAGACTCCTTCCACATGAAGCATGATCTGATTGATGATTTTAATGCTCTTGTCTATGTCATTGTCAAAATAGTCCTTGAATGTCTCATCAATGGCTACGGCCAATCGAATGCTAGATGGATATATAAAGACACCATTAATTCAGCATAACAAAAAATATATATACAGTCAATCTTGTCTTTAGTGGCCAATTAGGGAGCCCCCCCCCCCAAAAAAAAAATGGGCCGTTATAGACAAGTGCCCACTATTAACAGAAGGTTTATAATACTAAATTATTCTTCGGCAGATAATATTTGTGTGGCCGTTAGAGGCAAATGACCGAATTGGACAGTTGTAACCAACACAGGTTTGACTATGCGTGTTCGAATCTCAATATTGAAAGGTGCAGGTTCGACTCCTTCCGAGATGAAAATGTCAATATCAACCTCATTGAAAAGAGAATCCTAGATTCCATAGACTAACTTTATATCTATAATGATTATTCATATCCACACGGATGTCCTTTAATCGAACTAAAAAATGTAATTGAACTATTTTAAAATTACGATTGAGGAACCCAGAATGAAAACATTGTAAGCACAAGATTTAAAATAAATTAAGGGACTTAACTACATATATCTTGAGATGAACAATTTTTTCAAAGAATGGTATGGTTTTTATTTATATTATCAAAGCAAGCATGCACAGAATACCTGCTTTAGTTCTTTTGGTTTTATTATATTTATTTTCATTTTCTTAGAAAACGTTCAAATTGATGAGTTTGCGGTTAATTCATTTAACTTTATTTGTTTAAATGTTTTTCAAAATGAGTGATATTTGAATAGATCTACAAAGAGTCCGATGAAAATATTCTCTCAAGCATCTCAAAATTAACTAAGTTTATCAAAATTCAGTCTCAAAACTGAACATATCATACTATAGCTTTTTAGGGACTTTTCTCTTTCCGAAACCTGCCGCATTGGCAATATGATCCACGTCATCCGGATCTTTGATGAGCACATCGTTGGAGCTTCTATCAATAACGGGTGTAGTGTATGTCACTCCATCCTCAACTGTGGCTAAAACAGCCTTCTGACTCTTGGTATGAACCATAACCTGAAAATGAATAGTCATTTAATTGCGTCCAAATATTTGGTTTTATTGTGAAGATTCGGTATAAAAAAATAGAATATTGCAGCTCCATTATTCGGTTACACCTTTCTGCACGGATATCCAAATGAATAGTCCATGTTGTTTAGGTCTTTTGTATATATTTTTTAAATAAACTGCCCCCCCCCCCCCCCCCGACACACAAAGGATAAAAGATAAAATATAAATAATTCCTATTTACGCATTTTTCATTAACATACACATGTAAATAAACATTTTAGTAAATTTTAGGTTAAATATATTTATTTGATAAGTATCTCTCACCTGGAATTCTTCGTCTGGACACCCCGTCACGGTGACCGTGGCATGTTTTGTACCTTTCATAGTTCCACGGAAGCTGCAGAAATCGTTGATTATGGATATTTTTCCAAAAGGACTTCGACGAGTTAACGCAACCTCCCGGGTTGCTTTTGAGAGGATATAATGAATTTTCATTACAGGAATGTATGATTCCGTTAAATTTCCACCCCATGATATCGAAACTTGAGGATGAAGTGTCCGGTTATTCATTCCAGAGTGTATTGCTAGTGGCCAATAGATTTTATATATATGAATATATTTCAACAAATATTATAAATTTGTAGGTTAATAGCAAAGCTCGTTAGTGAACGGATTTTAAAAATACCTGGTACAAATTTTCAAAGAATCAAAAGATTCAAAAACCCAATATATACATTTTTAAGTTGGAGTATCGAATTGAGAGGGAGACAATTAAATATATATTAGATCTAAACCTTTAAATAAGAAAAATTTCTTCGTAAATTTAAGTTACAATATCAAACAAATGAGTTTACGAGAATACATTGGAGTAACAACATATAACCAGGCTTGTGAACGGAACGCAAAATTGAACGGCGTTCAGCTGAACGCACGTTCAATGAACGGAACGCAACTTTTTTTTGAACGCTGACGTTGAACGCAAAAAAAAGAGTTTTGCGTTCAGCGTTCAATTTTTTCAAACATTTCTTGGAATTTTTTTCGGAAAAACGTCAATACTACGCATTACTTCTTTTGGAAATTCTTTAAAAAAAAAACGTCATCACTACGCAGTACTTTTTGGGAAATTCTTAAAAAAAAAAAACGTCATCACTACGCAGTACTTTTTTTGGAAACTCTTTTCAAAAAAAAAAAACGTCATCCCTACGCAGTACTTTTTTTGGAAACTCTTTTCTAAAAAAAAAAGTCATCACTACGCAGTACTTTTTTTGGAAACTCTCTTTTCTAAAAAAAAACGCATCACTACGCAGTTTTTTGGAAATTCGTTTTAAATACAAACGCTGAACGCTAACGGAACGCTGAACGCAAAAACATTGAACGGACGCTGAACGAACACTAATTTTTTTGAACGCTGAACGGAACGCTGAACGCAAAAAAAGCTGGACGCTCACAAGCTGCATATAACTGATACGAACATCTTAGACCCCTTCATCAAAATTTAAACCATAAAATTGTAAAAATATTTTTTAAAGAATTGATATATTTTTGCGTAAAATAAGACAATTATTATGCAAAACGGGTATGACAAACAAAACATATTTTATTAAAAAAATATATTTGTTTTTTCAAATTTCAAGTTTATTCAGTAACCGACTACATAATATGTAGATACTAGATACGTATGTTGTAAGAGAGTATGTACGTCGTATTACATATATTTAAAAAATAAATAGATTTTTTTAACAAAATATCTTTTGTTTCTCACACCCGTTTAGCATAATAATTTTTCTACAAATCTTATTTCGAGTACTATATCATCATAAAACTCAATTTTCATTGACGTAGCCCTAAATGGCCCATGTGGTAGGCATTCCGGGGGCCAAAATTAAAAATATTTTTAATGTCGATTATTTAAGCCTTCAAAAACCAGAAAATAATCTATTTGAATGTTTTTGAAGAAAAGTATTAAATTTGAACAAGTCTAATGTTTACCTTTATTTAATTTTTAATTGAAGATTGCTAAATTTTTCTAAGAGACTGCCACAAATGTTTGCGGAGATTGACATTGCCTTGTCGCAGCAACAAACTAACTCCTTCTTACCCTAAAAAAATCTTGTCACAGTACTACTCTGGCACAATATATTCGTCCACAATAGTGGATCCTAACTTGTCTTTCGAATCACAACGGACAAAAACTTTACTTAGTACCTTTAAAAGCTGAGCATCAAATTTAGCCACTATAAATGTTACAAGATTTCAATGATGGTTCATGATTGGGTTTTTTGTCCCTGAGTTTATGTAGAATTAAGAAGAAGAAAAATACGTAGTACATATACAATAGTTGAGGAAATAATCAATTATTCCCGGGAAATTATTTAGGAATATAACATTAAACAACAATATTTATAACATTTAACTCCTTCTAATAGATAATTTTTTTAAATGAATTTACAAATGGTTCTTTCAATGGGGGAATTCTTTTAGTTTCTTATCCTTAATGATAAATTAGTAAAACTTACCTTCTGATCCATAAATGAAAAGCAAGAAGAGGACCGTCCTCATGATTTTAAACAACAAAAAACTTCTTCCCGCCACTTTTTTTCGAGTTAAATCCTATGGTGGATGATATTAACCTAGTGATGATAGTGATCCTTTACAAAATGTGTTCTTTGCACTCTGGAATATACATTAGGAGAAGGTAGCTATTAAGGAAAGATGATCATATGATTTGTTAAGCCTTTTTCTTCTTTAAATGAAGATTATATGCACTTTTACTCCTTTGTGTGCAATTTACGAAGGACTCGTAAAGTAATTTTATGGGATTTTGATAGCAAGTCTATACACGAAGAGAATATCTCATATAGCTAGAAGGATCAGGGGTAAGACTGACTTTTATGCTTTGCTTTGATGATGCCATTAAATACAAATACAAAAGAGTGTGTAAAATATCGTGACTTATGTTATTTTTTTAACTTCAGATAACGACAAAAATATATATTTATCAACTTCAATTATTGATGAATAATAAAAGACCATTTAATGCTCATCATGTGATAAAATGATGGCAATAGAAATATCGACTTCAATAAAATAAAAAGGTGTAGACTGCCTTCATGTTCAGATTTTGAAGAAGTTGGTAGCTCTAAATGTTAACGGACTTAATAACATTGAGGTGAATGTAAAAGCATGTGTACTGTTTGGAGTAATGGAAGACCAAGCCCCGTCCGAGAATTTGAAGGCACTGGAGTGTGCTTTATGGGTGCTAAATCACTCTTGCGAGCAAACTCTGCAAAAATGTTCCTGTGGACCCGGAGGAAATAAGAGCCGTTATAATATCTTCTGCTGCTCGTATTTGTCCTTCTCTTTGAAGATTCCTAACACTTCTGGTGCTGGATGGCAATACGCGGCAGATTTATTTAAGTTTTACCCCAAAGTTTCGGCAAAGTATTTTACGATGTTAAAAAATATAGTTAAATGTTATCAAACTTTTAAAAGAATTTAATGTATTATGTTTTAAAGGTTTGTTTGTGTGTAAGTTTTAAATTTTTGTTGTTTTGATGTTTTGGCATTGTTTGTTAGTGTTTTGTTGTTATATTTTTATCTTTGATAGGCTACTCAGGTGAGGAATAATTTTAAACTAGAATGCTTATTTATGTTATACATATAATTCCTTCCCCTAAATATTTTATTATATCTTATATCTTAAATAT
The DNA here is from genome assembly GCA_013387185.1 of Caligus rogercresseyi. Classification (NCBI taxonomy): domain Eukaryota; kingdom Metazoa; phylum Arthropoda; class Copepoda; order Siphonostomatoida; family Caligidae; genus Caligus; species Caligus rogercresseyi. Next base: position 16,687,812 of record CP045896.1, read on the forward strand.
TTTAAGCCTCAATAAAAAGGCTTGGTTTTATCACTTGTAATAGTAAGGGTAAAAGCAGATAATATGATTCCCATCATTGTGACCATTGTTTCTTTAAGGCCAATTGAAATCATTTCTCATGGCCCTTGAGTTCCAAAACTCAAGACTCCAATAACGTCTGTCTTTTAATACGAAAATAATAATGAAATGTATTTCATAGTATTTATTCCCAGGCATAAATTATTATTATTATACGATTTAGTGGCTATTAAAGTAACAAATGAAACCATACTAGTCAATTGTGCACATTTAATATTTTTTATAAAAGTCTTATGAATTTATTGTTTATTTTTTACACTTTTTAAGTCTAGCGATGAGTGATGAACGATAAACTTTAGATACTTAGCAATGAACGATAACAATAAAGATTTCGACTCCTTCAAAGAAAACCGTCTGTAAACTGGTAAAATAATAATATAAGAGGTACTTGGTTGAAAAACTCGATATAAAAGATATGGCATCAATGCTTTTACACAAATATTCTAAGCTGGGATCTGGCAGAGGAAAGTTACCTCCTGGTATCGGTATTGTTAGGCAGCTGTGTCAAATTGATATTAGGATATTTTTTTTTTTACATCTACGTTTCCATATCGGTAAATTTTGAAATAGGGGTGGGAGATCTGATATAAAATATTTGCACATCCTTTTCGATCTACCGCTACCGATAGACTAAAAATACTGACAACGGTAGTGATCTCCAGGTATTGAAAGTATCGTCAAAATAAAAATAACATTTTATGACAATTTGAGTGTAAACTTAAATATGAGGATGTCTTTGTTTTGATTTTAGTCTAAAACAACAAATTATATTTTCCTTATACCTGTAATATACTTAGAATAATTAAATTATGTAACGTTATAAACATTTTTTTATCTGGCTTTTGACTTAAGAAATAATGAAATATTTCCATTTGAAATAAAATATAAAATCTAAGACCCAAAACACTTTGTTCGATGGAGGAAAGAGCTCAAATAATATTTTAATACCAAACAACAATAAACCATCAATTTTTTTAATAGTCCGCAGACTATTAGCATTTATTTTTCATTTCAAGACCAACGCAGAAAAACAGTAATAAAAAGTAACATAAGATTAAAAACATAAGAAACAAAAAATTTAAATATGTACAAAAAATTTAAACACGTATTAAAAACAATTATGCTTTAAGATTTTTTAACAATTTAGAATAGTTTTTGTAATATTTATCACTGAATCACATAAAATCTTTTTTGCTTTTATTGCATAAATAAAAAACCGTGTTTTTGCAATAATTGCATTGATATAGTCCGCCTCTTCTTTAACGATAAACCATCATGTTAAGTTTCATTTTTCATCATTATTGTTTATTACACTTTCTCAACAGGGAAAAATGTCTATTTTGAGCAACTTTTACCTTATGCCTGACCATTTCTTAAAGAAGTTATTACATATCAAGAGTTGTAAAAAGAGTTTGAACATTTAATACTTTCAACATTTTGGCATCAAATTACTATGGATGTTAAGAAATATATACTCAGCAGTCATAGTCGGCATTCAATTAATAAATCTATGACTAAGTTCATTATAAGATTCCCATATTTCATTAGCTCTCTGTCATTGTAGTCAATTCTTAAAATTAAATCATTTGCAAAATAATTATGTAATATAACTATAAAGAGATGGAAAAAGTATCATTAAGCTTTAAAGTTAAATAAAAACTGCCTCCAAAAGCATAATATCATTTTCAAATGAATATTATCAAATAATCATAATCCCCACAATATCATCGCAATATCATTACGTTAATATATAGGTATGTTTTTGTATTGATACACAGGGCTGTGAGTTGAACTAAAAAAGAACGCCGTTCGCGAACGCACGTTCAAAATCGAACGTTTGAACGGATTATAAATGAGTGGACGAACGTATTTTTTTATTGGCGTTCGTCCGTTTAATTTATATTGTTTTTAAAAGAAAACTTTAAAAGATACTTTCTGTGCGAAAAGTGTGGACGTTTTTTATTAAAAAAGTTCAATCAATCTTTATTATGCCACTCTAGAAAAAAGAGAGGACGTTTTACAAACCGAAGTGCAATTGAAATTACAGAGAGTCATTCTGGATGAAAGTGGCGACGTCTTTAACCATGGAATTTTTTAAAATTTGTAATAGAAACTAATTAAAATAATTGATATTTTGTCAACGACCGTACCAATGCTAATAAATTGTACGGACGAACGCCTGAACGTTTTTCTTAATCGAACGGGCGAACAGACGAATGCTAAGGTTGCGAACACCCACAAGCTTGTTGATACATATAGTCTATAATGAACGCTTGTATTTACTTAACTTTCTATGTAACTGAGACAAGCTTTTGAGATTTTCATAGAACCAATAATTGTGGAAGACTTTGGTTTAAAATATTTTAGTTTAAGCCAATAGTCTGCCCATTTTAACGTTTAACAACACAATTACCTTAATCTTGGTACTCGTATTTTTTGTTCTGTTGAAAGAATCTGTACAAAACTCTAACCCATAACCAATGTCATGGTTATATTGATTTATAAGTAATCAAGGTTATCTAAATTTAAAGTCTCTATAAGTAACACAGAAAACATGGAGAAATGAATAATTATTTTGTACAAACTTTTTTGACAATACCTTGTTGATAAAGAGTCTCTTTAAAGGAAAAGGTTGCTCTATTAGGGAAGCTCCATTGTTCCGTAGTAGTAAAATGACGTCATTCTTTCCCCTTTCTTTCTCTTTTTATCAATGTGTTCGTTGTGTTTTGTTTGTGATTTCTCCTTCTTATAAAGCATTCAGATCCTTTTCATGTCGTCTTCAGGCGGAATATCACTGGGCAGGTAAGCTCCTAGTCCTTCCAAGATCTTCCTCCATTCATTTATTGATCCTTTTTCAGCTTCCTTCCTGCTCCAAGCCAACCCACCTGGGATCGTGATGAGGAGCAGTCCAAGAACGTTTCTCCAGAGGATGAGCGTCCTACTTCTTCGGCCCTTGTGTCAGCCTCCTCAACGGCCCCTCCTATGGCCATCGCAAGGGTTGGATCCCCCGTTCCTCGAATGATTGGGGTGACGGTGGATCCTATCCCGAGATCCCCGTTGCTCAATACCCCTTAGACATGGGGCGTCCCCAAGGAAAGGCCTCCTCCAATGCACTCTCTCTCCAACTGGACGCTGAAGGAAAGTCAAATACGACCTCATTGCACGACGAGGACATTCGAAAGACAAAATAGTCTACAGCAAATTCACGGATCTCCTTCCAAGTGAGCTTCTCCGGAAGGAGACGGGGATCTTCAAAAGCCAGACGAGGAAGAAGTCCTTAGTACTACAGAAAAGACGCGTTTGGCCCTGGAAAAGCTGACTTCGAGCAAAATATCCTCATCTATGCCGTTCGTGCCGCTGAGAAAACCGCCCTGCGCAGTATATCCGCTATACGCCCGCTCAGCAGGGACAGAACTTTAATTCTGGGGCCAGTCAGCGGGTGATCCGCATGGTAGAGACTCAAAAGGATCCTTTATCCCCTCCGCGCTTTAAGATTAATAAGAAAATCCCCCGTGGGCCCCCTTCCCACCCGCCCCGTAATGCACTCCCCTACGCGTAAAGTCACGGTGAAGGAGCAGCAGGACTGGAAGATACCGCCCTGCATATCCAACTGGAAGAATCAAAAGGGGTACACCATCCCCCTGGATAAACGGCTTGCCGCAGACGGTCGGGGGCTCCAACAGGTACACATCAATGAAAACTTTGCCAAACTTGCAGAGTCCCTTTATATCGCGGATCGAAAAGCACGAGAATCTGTGGAGATCCGAGCTAGCCTAGAAAAGAAAATGGCTGCTAAGGAGAAGGAAGAGAAGGAGAGCAAACTTCGAGAATTGGCACAAAAGGCCCGAGAGGAACGTGCTGGGCTCCGGAAGCCTTCTAGTAGCGCAGAGGCGAATGAGCGGGATGATCTGCGACAGGAGCGACATCGGGAGCGTGCTCGACAAAGAAATCTGGATCGTGCAGCGCCAGAAAGGCGCAGTAAGGCGGACCGCAATCGGGAAAGGGACATTAGTGAGCAGATCGCTCTTGGTGTGCCCGCCAAGTCCGCTGGCAGCTCATCGGGTGAAGGTCTATTTGACTCTCGTCTCTTTAACCAGTCTCGCGGCCTTGACTCTGGTTTCAATGATGACGAAGGCTATAACGTCTACTCAGAGGCCTGGAGGAAGGAATCCAATCTTGGGAGCAACATATATCGCCCTCAAAGAATATTGACAAGGATCAGTATGGGGAGGATTTGGATGAGCTTCGTAAGACGAATCGCTTCGTACCGGATAAGGAGTTTAGCGGGACGGATCGCTCCGGGCTCTCACGCTCTGGGCCCGTTCAGTTTGAGCGGGAGGAGGATGATCCATTTAATATCGATCAGTTCTTGAACACGGCCAAGAGGGGGAGCAATAAGCGAGGAGGCAAAGAGGAACATGAGGATCGAAGGGATAATCGGAAAAGACGGAAGGACTACTAATGAGCTCTCTCTGCTTTGCTAATTCCTTCCTATGTATACTTTGTCCCTCATTTTAATTGGCATTTGTTTATACATCTTGTTCCTTTATCTGATTTGTACATATAGCGGTATGAACCCAATACGAGTAATATCCATTAACAAATAAATCATATCCTTGATTCTATCGACTGTTGTCTTTCCGTGAATAATTGTAGGTAAAATCGGAAGTTCATGATATCAAGTGTATGAGCCTGGCAAAAGTATTGGGGAAAATACATTATCATAGATAAAATAATTTAAGGGAGGCCCCCTACTATTTTGCGACTTAGAGATTTATTATATGTTAAACGATTTTTTTTGAAAAATTTCAAAAGTTAATCAATCATTAACATCTTTTCATATATATAAAATCGTGTTCAATCATTGGCTGAGACGGTAAAAGAACGCTATGCTTTTCGTGTTATCAATTTGCCTAAGTAATAGCGCCTTGCCAATAAAATTAACTAATGCAAAATAAAAGTATTTATCGTTTTTTATATATTTAGATATAGTTAATAGTCATGAAATGTAATGGACATTTTTTAATACTTTTGTGAAGCTTACACACGCTTAATATCTTATACTTCGGTGCCGACAATATCCTTTGTGAACAATAACGTAGTGTGTCTATATTTGTATTGTATATATTCGATCATATAGTGGTAGCTTGAAGATGCTTACATTAATATAAAATTACAGTATATTGATAAATCAACATTAATAAGAACATATATTCGTTATAATTGTCACTTTTGAATGCTAGTTTCTTAGAGTCTCTTGGCATCCATCAGAGGCTTGGTACTCTGACGGTGTACTTCACAGTTGCGGTTCAAATACAGGGGCACAATTTAAGAATTCGCTCCTTTTCCAGAGACTCCTTTATTCATTTTAAAAGTCCATAGTGATTAAGTAAGATATACTCAAGTAAAAGAGAGGAACAGATGGAAGAGAAAAAGGGATTGAGAGGATATTAGGAAGAAATGGGCCAGGAAAGAATGGACCAAGGTAGAAAGGAAAATGATGACTCATGGAAGAAATGGACCAAATACATAAGTAGGCAAGTTTTTGAGTGGAATACAGTCGGCCCTCGCTACTTCGCCCCTCTACATCTTGCAGTTCTTTTACTACGCGACGACAGCTTGGCTCCCGTTTTTCACGGCAAAACGTCCCCATATGGCAGAATATATATCAACATCGCGACCCTCATATATATCGCGGTGGTCGTGTAGTGGATCCGGGCCGTCGCGACTTTGCGAGGGACGACTGTATATCTTATTATTGTACAATACTTTTTCTCATATAAACTGAGTAATAATGACATAAATGATTATATTTTTGCAATTTTAGATAAATACTCTCTTCCTTATGTCAACTGTAGTTCAAAATCACACATATTATTGTAAATAATACGTATTGATCTTGAAAAACGAACATAGCGATGATAGAAGCACTCAAACAGTAAATGCATAAAGAAGAAGAAATATATGTCTAATTTCGGACACGATTATTATAATGGAATATTTGAAGAGATAGAGTGAGGTGTGACGTCAAAGTCAACAATAATAAATGAGACAGCTCTAATGTTCCGAGTTGAGAATTTGTGTATTCAATCCGGCTGAATGAAGGCACTACTTTTTCTATACTATGAAAAACAACATGGTCAATTAGGCTGTGGATGATTTTAATACCGACTTGACATAGAAGAGAAACAACTGAAACATAGAGACATCTCTCTGGCCTCTCTTTTATTATAGTATTAAACCTCACAAACCTCTCCCTTTTAATAACAAAGCTGTTATTATCAGGCTTGTGAACGGAACGCAAAATTGAACGGCGTTCAGGCTGAACGCACGTTCAATGAACGGAACGCTAATTTTTTTTGAACGCTGAACGCAAAAAAAAGCTAACGCTCACAAGCCTGGTTTTATTATTATTTTTGCGTTACATTAAACAGCTTGAGTTATTTAACTCTAGAGGAGGAATCTTGATACGGAGTTCCCCCCTGTGTCCGGAGTCACTTATTCGACAGGATTCCTGGACGAGAGGAACTCCATCGTCTCTGTCGGGACTGACTTGTTCTTATGGTAAGTAGTTCAATGCCTCCCTCTTCACGGAAGGCTCTCTAGGCTTCCTCTCAAAGCTTATTAATTCTCTTAGCATTTTTCTGGCCGATTTGACGACGAAAGTGAAGGAGGAAGACAGTAAGACCACCCCTCATAATCATCTAGAAGATAAAAGAAACAACGCATCAAAATGTATTAAATTTTTTGTAATAAATGTAAAAAATAATAAGTAAAAAATCTGTTTATGAAAAAGGGAGAGGTTTGTGAGGTTTAATACTATAATAAAAGAGAGGACAGAGAGATGTCTCTACGTCTTCAGTTTTTTTTCTCTTTCTATGTCAAAGTCGGTATAAAATCATCCACAGCGTCAATTATGTCATAATTTACTCAGTTTATAAAAAATAGGGGGATATTTTCTCAATCACCTATGTTTACAAATTTAGGTTGTTGTGGTGACGTCTCACACAGACTGCCAACTGCATTCCTGGAAGAGTATTATATAGCCAACCTATTAAAGAAAAGGAAAAGAAAGAGAGAAAGAAGAGGAAGAGTGATTGACGTCACAAATCAACTATCGAACGTTATCCCTATTGTTACCTATGAATAAATGATTATTGCTATATTAAAATATTCCTATTATGAGATTTATTTATTTATACATACTCAATCCTTATTGATGTATAAGTTAATGAAAATAAGAACAATGCTCAAAGTTAAAGGGGCTCGGAGAAATGAACAACAATAGGGATAACGTTCGATAGTTGATTTGTGACGTCAATCACTCTTTCCTCTTCTTTCTCTCTTTCTTTTCCTTTTCTTTAATAGGTTGGCTATATTAATACTCTTCCAGGAACGCAGTTGGCAGTCTGTTTGAGACGTCATCACAACAACCTAAATTTGTAAACATAGGTGATTTGAGAAAATATCCCCAAAATAGTATTTGTACAATAATTAGATATATTCCACTCAAAACTTGCCCACCTATGTATTTGGTCTATTTCTTCCATGAGTCATCATTTTCCTTTTCTACCTTGACCATTCCTTCCTGGTCCATTTCTTCCTAGTCCATATTTTCCTGGTCCATTTCTTCTGGACACCGATTGAGAGCATAGAGATATAAGATATAGAGAATAAACCAAGTGATTTGTACTACGTCAACGTAAGCTGATCATAGAGATAGATTCTATCTAGATGATCAGCTTACGATGACGTAGTATAAATTACTTTGTTTATTTTGAACACACAGAAACAAAAAAACGCTGTTTCTCTCTGCTATTGAAGAGAATCAGCTCTCTATATCTTTATATCTCTATGATTGAGAGAGAGGGAGGAGAGCTTAATCAGTGCCAATCACCGACCATGCCGGTGGAGCCATTAAAGAAAAGCAATGTCCTAATGAATGATACAACTACTATTACTATAATTATTGTGTAATAAACATAATTTCACTCAAGGATATTGTTATAATAGCTAGAAAACCAAAAACAGCACAGCCCTCGACGACCAACGTTTCATATAGAACGTAGAACATGATAATGCATAAACTTATGTTCTTCTACGTTCAATATAAAACGTTTGTCATCGAGAGCTGGACTGTTTATTATGACGATCCTGTCGCAACTCGATCGTCCTCATTTATATAGCAATCAACAGTTTTGAGATTTTCTTTTATTGAGTAAATATATACATAATAAACTTAATCATAAATATAAACTCTGCAATACATTTCAATAAATTGTCAAAGGCGTCGTTCACATTCTTGCCCCATCTCTCTCGCCATAAAAATTCATCCAGTGCCCAGAGAGCATAGTGTCATGGACACCGGCCATTGACTTGAGCCTCTGCTCATTGGTCGATGGTATATAGTGCATGTGGGCGGATAAAATCTTAGGCAGCCTCTTATTTGGAGGAACTGCCTAGAGGATTCTTTATTACTCGTCCTTCTATTATTTCCTTCATGGACATGATTATTTTGAATGATGAGTAGACATTGAAAAGCGAGGGATATTTGGGCGTGTGAATGGTGCATTTGAGTTCAGGCTCTTGTAATCACTATTCTCTTTCCTCTTTTGAGGAATATTTTTTTCATTTATGAAGTAGGCCATTTAGTATTTATTTTTTATTTGAATCTCTGTTTTTTTTTGCTTCTGTTCTGTATACCTGTATGAACACCCCAAAAGAGACTCCACCGTTCCCTAAAAACTCCTCTATCTTTTGGTGTGTTCCTACCAGAGAGAAGAATTTATTCCTCTGCGTGACTCCCGAGAAGGTATCTGCCTCTCAGAAGCTCATTGGAGTCTCTCGAAGCCTTTATTCGCGGGATCCCCTCAAGCGATTCGTTATTGATTAGCCAACTGTGTGTCTCAGTAGGGACACGACTTTCACTCTTACTACTAGCTTCTCCATAGGTTACGAAGTGATTTTCCCCGAGTCTATTTTATGGCACTAACGGCCACCGCGACGCCCTGCATCCGAACGGACATTCTAATCATCTAAAAATGAAGTCTCCAAATGGTTTCTCTCTTCCTTCACAGACAGAATTTGGCCTATGAGGGTCCAACCATAGAATCCATCCAAAACTGCTATTGCTGCCTTCCCGTGGACTGCTCCCGTGAAATGGCTATTAAGCTGCCTTGCTCCAAGGGTGAAATATGGACATAGTTCATATGAAGGAGCTTTAATACAAGGCTACGAGGAGGAACTTCCCCAATTTGCCTGAGCTTTTTGGACCAACGGTTGAGTTATTTGCAGGATAAGGAATACGCTGCATTTCTAAATAGCGAAGAAGGCTCTGGGATTTTCCGTATTTAGCTCGATCATCGGAGTCTATTGGTGGATGGATGTCCCAATTCAAAGTAAGAGTTTCTAACTATTCATCAAAATAAAAGTACCTTTTTATCTTAAAGCAATTTAAAATAGAATATTTTTTAAAGATATACATATATATATAATATTAAATCAAACTTTTTCATTTTATGATATAGATTTTTACTTTATCACAATATCAAGCCAATAAATAAGGATTACCAGGCTTGTGAACGGAACGCAAAATTGAACGGCGTTCAGCTGAACGCACGTT
>CP045896.1:16697611-16839153 GCA_013387185.1 Caligus rogercresseyi
TTATATTTTTTTTTTTGGTTAAGATGTTTATTTATTAGCTAAAATCTATACAGTGTAAAAATATAAGAATACACTAGAAAATAGGGGAAAAAAAACACAATCTTAAGACAGTTACGTAAAAAACAAAACATAAATGAACATTATAATTCAAAATTACTGTCTAAAGATAAAACCATAATATAAAATGACATATTAAAAATTATTTCTTATTCAATATAAAACGTTGATGCCGTCTTATTGTTGATTTGATGAGTTTCATGTATTCGAGAGAATTTGAAGGAATAAACTTAATCAAATCTCCGGCCCATGTCCATGACGTCGCAGATGAATTGGGAATTTTTATTGAGAGGGCTGAATAACGAGCAGCAGCCCCAATCATAATTGCTCTAAGGTCTTCGATTCGAATATAAGAGTTATTTGTCAGTCTCTTCGCAATTAATGATTTCATGTTGAGCAGTGCAAATTCAACAGCCTTTTGATGAGGAGAGATCTTGTTTCTTCTTCTGAATGCGCCAAAAAGAATTGTAGCTCTAATCACGTTCGAATTTAAGTCCATATTACCACAAACGTTTAGATGAGTAAAGTGCTTGATCGTCTTCAGTAGAGGACAATCCACGAAGGCGTGTAATGTATTATTAAATAAAAAACCGCAGTTATTACAAGGATAATAAAATTTGATGAGGTCTGCTGAGATTTGGAATTGAGCTGTGAATTTGGACCCGTCAGCGATTCCACAAGTTGAATTAAAAATTCTTTTTTCCCCTGACGGAGGAAGACTTAGAAGATTTAAAAACTTTACCGCTATTATGCGTACTTCATTCAATGTTTGCTTGTTAACAATTAGTTTTGAAAACCACGGCATAGAAGGGCATAAGGTTTTTACAGATCTCTGAAGTGGAAACCGAAACCTTCCTCCGCCAAAAGTGGAATCCGATCTCAAGTCATGAAAGTAAAAATTCCATTCAACAGAGCGGTTTCTTCTAAACGAGAGGGGTCGCCAAATCTATTAATAAAAGGTTTGACATTTCTGTTTTGGTGTATTATGTCTACCGAAGTGTCAGAGTGGTAGACAGGTTTGGCTTTCCATAAAATTCTTTGCATCGACGCAAGAAGAGGAGAGAATTTTTCAAGTTTTTGATTTGTTAAAAGCGTACCCATATGCAACCAAGTATAGTATTTGGAAGACGTATAAACAAGTCGCCATTCTTTATTTGGGTGAGCACCCAAATCCTCAATTATTTTTCTATAGCACTTTGGAAGTATAGAAGCGAGTAGACATAATCCACCACCTATCCTATTCTTAGGTCGCTTGAGAGAAGGGATATAGTTTCTGTGGAAGAGGCGTTGAAGCCAAGCATCTTCTTCCGCTATTGCCGACTCAGCCAAGGAGGGAATTGAAGTTGCTTTATACAGAACAAGAGGAATTATACGACCATTATAAAGATCGATGCGTTTTTGTAAAGAAAAACTGCGCCATTGTTGTATCTGTTTATAAATCGTTACATTCAACTTTGTCCAGTCATTTTGCGATGCTCCTTCTTTCATCCATTCTATCCCTAGAACATTAACTGATTTAACAACTTTACATCCACCGATAGTAATGTGCTGTTCGGGAGACCAGGATCCCAAGGGTAATATGGCTGTTTTAGCATGGTTTATGGTTAGGCCTGATTTAATAGAGAACTTTTTAAAAGCGGACAGTAAAACATTAATTCGACTAATAAGTTGACTTTCAGAAGTAGCTTGGACCATTAACGTGATATCATCTGCGTAGAGATCTATTAGATGTGTTCCTTCATTGAAGGAGATTCCAAACCCATTATATTTTCTTGTTAGGGTTCGTGTAAGTTCATCAATTGCAGCGATGAAAAGAAGAGGGGCTACAGGACACCCCTGTCTGCAACTTTTCTTGAGTAAAATTGGTGTACTGTATTTGCCATCCAAAGAGATAATCGAAGAGCCGTTAACTAACAGAGCTCTTATAGGGTTAAAATAACGTTTAGGTAAAAGTCTTTTTATCGATTTTAAAATGTGATTATGATGAACCGAATCGAAAGCCTTACTAAAATCAACAGCTATCAATGCACCAAATTTATTACTTTTGTGAAGTGATTCTATAGCTGCATTAATGTTTCGTGATATATCCGTTATTTTTCTCTTTTTGAGGAAACCCTTCTGTTCATCCTTTATGTTTATATTTAAAATTGGCTCAATTTGCTTGGCTAAAACTCCCGATAAAATTCTATAAGCTTCATTTAAAACAGTGATAGGCCTCCAATGATTAAAATCGGTCCCATCTCCTTTCTTCGGAATAAGCGCAATTCTTCCTTTAGAGAGAGAGCGCGGCATCGTTCCCCGTTTTTCCATTTGTTCACCAATAGCAAACAGATAAGGAGCCATTTCTTTAGGAAGAAGAGAGAATGTACGCCCTCCTAATCCATCGGGACCCGATGATTTTTTATCCTTGAAGTCATATTGTATATATTTTTCTATATTCTGAAGAGTAAATACACTAGATTTTGACCGTTTTTTTGATTTAGGGAGATTTGATCTTTGTCCTCCTAAAATATCAGAAAATCTCCTATGAAAATAGTCTAATATTTCAGAGGATTTGGAGATAGTTTTATTATCAACAACTATGTTTTTTATGATTGAGGCAGAACCATTATTCCTTTGAGGTAAACACTTCATCCTCAGAACAGGGTTTGATTCGTATTCCTTCTTCTTTTGCATTTCCGTTTCTGCAATGTCAAAGACTCTATAAGAATTTAAAATGTCCATGGAGTATTGTTTAATAAAAATAGACGAGCTATTTAAAAGGCATTCTATATCCTCCTGAAGTTTTGAAGATTTTTTCTTATGGGATTGAATAAACTTCTTGACTGTACTAGTAACAGTTTGGGTGAGTAGTGAGTATGCATTTTTATAATTGATCTTACTCATATTTCTTGAAAGGTTATAACTTAATTTATTCTTAAATTCATTCTGATCATATATCCATTTTGGAACCCTAAATTGGGATTTTTTAGGCAGATGTTGTAAAGTAATATCAATTATCTTATGGTCAGAAGATGGTTCTGGTCTATAGGAAGCGTTCTTTATGTTTCTGACTAAGACACTAGAAATAAGGGCTAAATCAATTCTAGAAGATCTGTTACCATTAGACCAGGAAATATTATCTTCAGGATTGAATTTTCTTGTCAAATCTACCAGCCGAAGTCTATTAATGAGTTTAAAAAGTATTGGAGAATTTGGGTAAAGATGTGAGGGCTTGTCAATATCCACATTCATATCACCAATAAGTAACATAGGAAGATGATCATTATTTTGAGTGTTTATTATGGATTGAAAAAAATTTGAAGACAGTGAGTTAGGTCCATAGACATTGAAGAGAGAGAATGTACAACCCGAAGTGTGAATGACCATTTTGTGCCAGTCACTTTCATTGATGTATTCCTTGACAAATAAAGGCTTCGAAAATCTTTTTGTGATGAATGTTAAAACTCCTCTCTTGCCCGATCCAGAAAAGAAGTGATGAAATATATTCGGAAGACATTTGTTGCAATTCTTAAAGCATGTTGAAGAGGTAACTGTTTTAATGTCCTGAAGACATACAATATCAGGTTTTAATGTTAATAAATGCTTCATCAGAGCATGTCTTACACGACGATCTCTTCCACCTCTGACATTCAGGGATATTATTTTGGACATGCCCATATTAGAACAAAGTTCATTCGGTAACGTCGATGGAAAAAAATCAGTTATCCTTGATTGATTCAGAGTCATTACGAGTTTTTTTGCTTTGGTTAGAAGTCGAATCACTTATGTCTTGAGCGTTTTGGGAATCCCGTCTGTTTCTTTTACTAAGCGATTGCGACCTTGTCCGGCCTATCATAATTGCTTTGTTAGTCAAGAGAGGTTTCTTAGGTTTCTTATTGACTTCTAGGTTACCTAACGAGTTTGTTACTTCAACATTCAAATTAGAGTTAATCATTCTATCAGTTGAAATCATGCTATTACTCATTTCCTCAGTATCAGTTGTATGAGAACTGTTGTCGATGTATTTATTTGATTGTGACTCAATAGGATCCTTTTGAGGGGATTCAGGCGTCGTTTGTGATTTGCTTTGATCCACTTGATTCTCTGGACCATTGTCTAAAAGGATTAAGTCATCAATTTTTGTAAAGAACGGCAGTTCTTTATTTTGTACTTTTTTAATTCTCTCCATCATCCAAGTCTTATAGAAATTTATAGACTTGGTTTTTTCTTTACAAGAGGAGCGATAATGTCCAAACATAAAACAATTACCGCATTGTCGTGATTGCCGAAGGAACTCCAAACTTTCAATTTCTTCACCAAAGGGGATCAGTGAAGGTATGTTTTTGGCATTTCCAGTAACATTAATCACTAAATCGGATCCTTTTGTGTTCCAATGAAGATAATTAGGATCATTAAAGATAGAGAACTTTTTCAAAAAAGTCTTATCAGATGTTGATGCCCTTCCAATTTGAAAAGAATTTACTTTACAGAATGGTTCTAGCATAGATTTTAAAGCCTGCTCGCAGATTTTTCCATATCCATATTTTAACGTAATATCAAAAGTATGATCGCCATCCCTTGCAAGCATAAGCTTGCGACAATCAATCATGACCTTGAAGGAATTGTTTTCCTCATCTTTCAAATCAACCTCGACAGGAAGAGTAATTTCTTTGGAAATTCTATCCATTGAGATTTTTTGGCGTGTAATAATAAGGGGCGATGGGGTCTATCCCAATTTATACTATGCACTTCACTAGGATTTAACTTAAGGATGTCAGTAGCAATCAGAGCAAGATTGCCGGGATGCATTTGGCTTTTATTCAGGGGGCTGCGTTTATCTATTCTTTGCGCAAATAGACAGAAATTTTTCCATCCATTTGAGTCGTTAACAGTTCCATCAGAAATAAATTTAAATGAATTTTTTTTCAAGGATGAATGAACAGCTCCGCTGTAGGACATTTGTTTACAAGTTTTTGACGTTTCTTTTCCTCTTAAGGTATCAGAGGTTTCTTTTGATGAACAGGATCCAAGGGTATTAGAGTCTTTAGCATGAGAAGAAGTATTAGTTGATCGGAGAAGAACCGCGTTCTCAGAAACAACAGAGCATAAATCTTCATTCTCAGATGAACGAGAAGAACTCATAGTATTTTCATCAGGCGGTTTAGGCTCTTCTTGCATCTTGATTTAAGATGAAGTTGACAGATAAAAGGAAAATAAAAAAGCGCTCACCCTCCAAAGGGAGAAAAGAAGATAAAATACGAAGACACAATATCAACGCAAGTTAAGAAGTTACGCAGGTACTTAGGCGATAAAAGGAAGACAAGCACTCCTTCTGGGATCCTTCAGACCAGGGAAGACCTCCGAGTACGAAGTTGTCGCGATCAGGTCCCTTCCGAAGTCCAAGAAGTTTCTTCAAAGGATGAGGACACAAGTGTTATTGATAAAAGATCATTCCAATCTCAAGATAATAACACAAAAAGAAAAGAGCACACTGAAGGCACGTCTGCACGCAACAACAGATAGACATAAACATAAAGGTTTGAAGACATATAAGCCAAGTGGATATTTCCGAAAATACCGAGCAACATCGTGTAGCATCCTAAAAATATAATTAATACATTCTCTAAATGCATGCATATATTATACAATATTCTAAAACTATCTTTAAATAATACAAAATAAAAATTACCCATAACGATCTTAAAGTATACAAAATTTAATCTTATAAAATCAACGACACATTAACATCAAAAATTATTTGCAAGAAAAAAAAGTCGACTATGAATATATTTTTTTTAAAAGGATGGCCAATGATCAGTTGGCGAGACTCAAGCAGGAAACCAAAAAAGAAATCAACCCTCCAACTTCCCTCTCCCGAGAAAAATAGAAAAACTCAAGTGCTTTATGTGACTCTCATGAGATGCATTAGATTTTATAATAAAAATACTATTATTAGTATAATCAATATGTTTGTTTGCAATTTTAAAAAGGAACTGAGCATTATTACTCTTTTAAAAGATCGTGTTCTTTACTTTAGATTGTGTATATTGACATGAATAATATACTTTTTACTTTTAAAACCCCTTAAATCATCTGAAGCTATCCAATAATATAAAGCATAAATTAAACAGTCAGGCATCAATATATGATAAAAATAAATAATAAGAAATAAGACATAAACATAGGGGTTTTACGAATTGTAACTACGCTTAAAAGGAAAAGTATCAACTAGTGACGTCACTATGAGTCTCGATTAATAAAAGGGAGCGCGATAGCCGTGTGCGTTAAGGTGTGCTCAGTCTCTCAATGTTAGAGGGACCAGGTTCGAATCCTGAGAGGGGATGGTCTTTTTTGGTCTGCTACCTCATTGATAAAAGATTCCTAGGTTCGAGTGACAAATTTTAATGCTATAACGCTTATTTATATCCAGTCGGATGCAATATAGGCAAACAAAAATAATATAGCTGCGTCGGTTTTCTTTCTTTCTCAAAAGCAAGGTCTTTATTTATTTGATAAATTATATACAAGTTATATATAATTATTTATAAACGTTCAAAGGACAATTGTATTATGAAAAACCTAAATTAACATTATAGTTAAAAATTAAATGCCCCTTAAAGACCTATCAACTCAATTATAAAAAGAACAACGATACCTATAATATAATTTATATATTCTTTCTTGAGTTGTCCTAAGGATTCCCTTAAAACTTTTTCTCTGAACTCATATTGTGAGAGAGGAATTTTAAGAGGAACATTCTTGGGTAATATTATAGTATATAATATAGCTAAATTTGGGAATCTTTCGACATAAATGACGTAATTCTTGCTAACAATGGAATGAATACTAAATGAGAAGGGGGAAAATGTATTAAGAAATCTTTGCCGTCGAATGTCCAAATGATATATCCAAACATGAACATCATCATGTAGCACTGGTTATAAGACTCATGATTGAGAGGGAATGAAGATGATTCATCATCATACAAAATGCATGAGATTTTGCCTAGCAAAAGAGATGTTGTTGTTGTTCTTGCTAAAAGACTTTCTCTTGGCAATATCAAAAAATAATCTCATGAATGCAAAAACCATTTTTTTTCTCTTTCTTAATCACTTAAATTCGTGTGCTTGAATTAAGGCCTATATAGACGACCTACATGGTCAATGTCTGAGTGTAACAATAAAAGGTTACGTACATAAGACGATTTTAACTCTTTTTTTTAGGACCGAATAATAAAAAATACATTCAAATATATGCGTAAATCTTTTATGTTCAAATTCTCACTTACAAAAAAAATCACTAATGATCGACTATTGGACAACACTTACAAAAACATCCCTTAAAAATAATTAAAGTACGCTATATAAAAAAGGCAGTATATAAAAAGTCCAATAAAATGTTTCAGATCTTTCTTTTAATTCTCAAAAGAGGAAGGATATAATTACCTCCGCCGAAGGAGGTATTGTTTTCACTGGTGTTTGTTGTTGGTTTGTTTGTTTGTTGGTTTGTCAGCAGGATAACTCAAAAAGTACTGAACGGATTCGGATGAAATTTTGTGGAGTTGTTGAAAATGCAAAAAGAACAGTGATTAAATTTTGGCATCTCTGAGTGCAGAATTAAGATGCAAAATGAGCTAAATACTAATAATATTTCAAGTTAGCCTACTCTGCCAATAGATGTCGCTGTGCTGTGAAATCGGGTGCCGGGAGCGTCTTCCTCTCGGAATTTCCGTCGAGGGAACCCTCCCCCGTCCCTCTACGCCTCTCCCAGTCGTGAAAAATTCGCCTTGGAAGGCTCAAAGGACCCCGTGACGGCGGAGGTTTGCACTCTCTGAGTGTATATATCCTCTAGTTTATATGTTCTCCAGTCGTTCAGAAGTCTTTGAAATCTTGATATCGAGCAACCATTATATAATGATCAGGTAATCTTCCCTTACGAGATATCCTTTACTCAGAACTCCGTTAATAAGCTTTACAATTTTTAACTTCAAATTACATTTAGCAAAACAACTAAACTTTTTTCAATTAAAAACTTTGAAAATAGTTTTCCTATTACTCACTCCCTGGCTTTGGGATCGTCTTTTTTTATCTATCATCACTTAAAATATTATATCATTGTTCAAAATATCGCAAAAGGTCTCCTTACTCGTATCGAAATATCACTAATAATTTTGGTATCTGATTATTATTTTTTTTTGTTGACTTTATTGATATTTTGTGTAATTGCATATGAGAACATAAATAAATAAACATTATAGTTTAAAGTTACTACACAAAATAAAAGTCTATCACATATTTTTATTTAAACTCATACGAGAAACAATATACTGTACGGCTTCAACAATTTATTTGTCTAAAAAAAGAAAAATCCCTAATTAGGCAACATCTAAATCCATATTTATTATGGTTAACAAATGGACCTGATAGATATTTTTTATTCATAGTGTTATTGTATATAAATACACCCTAAATAAATTTTGGATCTGATTCATCTCAATCTGCTCTAATCATTAATTAATAAATAGGATCTCGGATTGCCCAAGATCGTATTCGTTATATCAGATCGCTATTTTTTTATTGCATCGCTTTTTTTATAATTGCTATTTTCTAATAATTTTTAATAATTATATAACTCCGTAATTCATACTTTTGTTGAGTGCCAGGCTGTTTTTTGATGCAATTTTTGAAAATAAATTTACGAAGAATGGATGGTGAAAATGCAGAGAAATACATCAAGGCTTCAATATTATTTGGAGGTCGTGAGAATTCCTCAAGATTGAAAGCAATTAACAATGCCCTTCTTTCTGCAAAAGCTTTAATAGCCAAACGATTAACAACATATCATCCTCTGCAAGCGCCAGACTGAGGCCAATGTTTCTTTCTGCTGCGGCGAGGTACGCCGCTTGGACCTCAAAATTCCTTCCGTCTTTGGTGATTCGTGACACTAGCCGCCGATGAAATCCGATACTTCTCTTCCCTGTTTTATAATGACACCATAAAGAAGCTATTGATGAAATTTATAAACTACAAATAGACTTTTTATAGTTTTCAGTGTTTTTTTCGTTTATTTTTGTCATTTCGGTTTTAAATGCTTTTTATGGATATATATTGTTAGGATTGTTCAGCTAGGATGCTAAAAATTTGAACCATAATGTTTAATAATGTATTTTTTAAGCATTAGCATCTTATTACATACCTTATATTTGGTTATTGTATATATTTTCCATGAACTGTGAAATAAAAATAAAAATAATAATTGCTTCTTTATATTCAGAATGTCTAATGTCTTTGAAAATGTAAGTCAACTATGATATTCGGACCTTAAATTTTATTTAGGTTCCATCTCTGACAAATGATTTGGAAATCCAGTACTCTCATTTGTCACAACTTCTTGATTAAATAAAATACTTCTGAAGAAGCCCATAGCATTTTCAACCGTCAACATTTTGCGCCAATCAGATCTTTTTGGTATTTTTATTTCTCTTCATTCTTTCCCTTCGAAACATTGGGGTCAGACAGGGACTACTTTACACCTGGAAGAGTACTCTATATGTAAAAGAGTTTTAGTTCATTCCAATAACAGCTTATTTTCATAAAAAACATATGTATTTATTTACAGAATTGCATTTTTTAATATTTTGTAAAAAGTTAAACGTCAAAAAATGGTATCAATGACGTCACTTGTCATATGTTGTTGGTTTTAATATGTCAGGGAACTTAAGTTTTATGCTTGTAAAAATAATTTGTGATTGAAAACGAGCAACGAATAACTGATATAATAATGATCGTGTTCTAGTTTACCTTGGGGTCGGACTTTCTTGAATTACAGTAATGACTTTTTAATTGGTTGTAAAGTAAGAGAACATGTTTATGGCCACTAAGTCATACCAGGAACTCTATGAAATAAGATCCAATCAATAAGTATTACAAGACGGGTGCAATGCAACTGCCTGTTTTGATTGCTTTACCCATTTAACCCCATCATGTCTGCATAAAAAAACTAGGATTTAATAGGTTCAGTAATAATAATAATAGTATAAAACATGGCACCTCTCAGTAGTGCATGTCGATGAATAGGGATATAAAAAAGGTGATGTTTCTATTCAACATGAATGGTTGAAAGAAAAGAAAAAGGAAAATTAAATGATCTTGGCCATTTTATAATGAATTATAACTTGCCTCGCGGTTTTTTATTGAGGTATGAACATCAAAAAATATATATCATCCTTAAAAATATTAATTGTATCTTCTTCATGGGCCACGACCCATATCATTAATGCATCCTTTGATTGGGCTCCCCCTACTCCATATATTACTATTAATTGAAGTAGCTTCTTATACTCCAAGAAAGAAAAGTATATTCTGTTTGATCATATCGGTTGATAAATAGAGCAACACTCAGACTATTGGACGTTTGAAAAAAGTTATAAAATAATGTTTTCAAATCATAGAGATATAAAGATATAAAGAGCTTATTCCCTCCAATTAGCAGAGAAACATAGTTCAGCTGTTTTCTGGACAAAATTATGTATGTATTTTCCCTCCAATAGCAGAGAAACATCGTTCAGCTGTATTCGGGACACAATGACGTATTTTTCTGAAGAATCCAATAAGCTCTCTATGTCTTTATATCTCTATGGTTCAAATGAATAAATCATGTTGTGGGTGAGGTTGCGAGAGCTGCACTTTCCCTATCCATATCGTCAAAAAGGCGCCAAATTAAAAGAAGAAAATAAAAAGTTAATAGCAATGCATCTCTAGTTCAATATGGCTGTTTTCGTCCCTTCCTTTATTTAGATATATTTTGTGCCTTTTTATCGTAATTGATCAAAGGCAATTGGGGTTGCAGAGGACGATAATCTTTATGGGTAGACTGTGTCCCATGCAATCTGAATGATTATTCTCAATGCACTTAATTATGTTTGTTTTCTTTCTTCTCAGGGTCGCTTTGGACAATAATAAGACAGAGATATAAAATATATGCGAAAGAGATAAGAGGTTAATAAAGTTTAGAACTTTATGTTTTTGATGAAGGTTGCATTGAATTCTAGAAAATACCCATGTTTGTACAAATGATGCATTTGTCCATTTATATAATAACCGTATGCAAAAGTAATAAAAAAAGAAAATAATGAATCAATATAGACTATATTGCTACATTTGATTGACATATTGCTGATAGAATTAAAGATATATATTATGATAATAACAAATTTATATAGACATAATAAACATTTCTAACATATACCCACTTATACTGTATTCATAATTACACTTCGAGTTTTTATATTTATGATGAATAGTAGTATTTTACGAATATATATATGATTGGCATATTGCTGATAGAATTAAAGATATCACAACATTATAATATATAATATATCAGTTATAATAATAATCACTTATACTGTATTCACAATTACTATACACAATGAGTTTTATAGATTTAAAATGAATGGTAGTATCTTAAGAAAATTATAATAGTTTGTTTATAAGAATAAGAATATTTCACTTCTAAATACAAGCACCAAAGCTGGCATACAGCAAGAATATATATGTATATATACATATATATCAGGAAACGACGGGACACCTTTTTTCGCCGGGACCCGGGCCGGGTTTAAATTTTTCAAGCCGGCCGCCATAATATAAATTTTCGTTCATCGACTAGAATACATTTGTTTCTAATCAAAGTAGACCCACTCAAGCCTGACTTTCCACCCTTTGGACTTCTGCCCTTGGAAATCGGATCTCATACCTGTGGTTTCCGGCAACCCGAATGATAACTCCCTAAAAAAAGCCGTGTACGCATCTGGCGGAATTTTTTCGCTCCACCCGGTAAGTCATCACTATATTATAAATTGAGCATATTTATTATCTTCACGGCTATTTTTGAGCCAATCGAGAAAGTATGGTTGTAATGATATTAGAAACAATATATAACCGATATTATAATTTGAGATTCATGTGAGATTGATCATTATTATTTCTCCTTATTTATATATAATAGTAGATACTCATTGGTTAAACCCACTTGAGCTCTCATGGATTGAGAAAAGGATGAAAAAAGGAATTGGTTTGTAAAGACCAAGTGCATACTTTAAAATTTACTAGTCAATGAGCTATTCATGTAGCCTTCACTCGCTATGAGAATTGTTGAAAGCGTTAAGGCCATTCAGATCTTGGATAAGCTTCCTCTCCTCATGTTTTCATTGGACATAAATAATTGAAAGCATAGCTTACTGAAAACTGTTTGCACTTCATTTGTCTAACTGCATAAGCATCAAATCCTTCAAATTGTTTTTTCTTCCATGTTTTCCCATGAAATTAAGAATTAGTTTTCGTAATCATTGACTTTTGGCAAGACAATGCGCTAGTTTGGCATTGACAAGGTTATTATTTTATATGTATGGAGATGATGGAATTGAATAAAGTAATCAACAAAGTTGTTTGATTGACAATAAAGATGATGGGTAATGGAAATTGAATTTGCAAGAACAAACACCAACACACACACACACACACACACACATATATATATATATATATATATACTATATATATATATATATATATATATATATTATATAATATATAATATATATTATATATATATAATATATCTATATAAGATATATATATATATATTAGGAACGACCGGGTACCTTTTTTCGCCAGGGCCCGGGCCGGACTTAAATTTTTCAAGCCGGCTGGGCCCAGACCTGGCCGGGATATATATTTTTTCCTTCGACATTCTGAAGTGACAACGTTCTTTTTAGAAAAGAATTTCCCAAAAATTAGTGACGTTTATTTTTTAGAAAATAATTTCCCAAAAAAGTAACGACGGGTTTTTTTAAGAAAAAAGCATATAAAAAAAATGAGGACGATTTTTTAGAAAAGAATCTCCAAAAAAGTGACGACATTTTTTTAGAAAATAATATTTTAGAAAAGTCCCGGCCCGGTGTCTAAAAAACGGGACGCTAAAAAACAGGAATTCGGGCCGGGTACCTGGTTGTTTCCTGATATTATCTATATATATAATTAGAATATATAATTATATATATAATATATAATATATAATATATATATATATAGTATATATACATGTATATATATATATATCATTATAGATATATATATATATATCTATATTATATATATATATATATATATAGATATAAAGAGAGAGATAGAAAGAGAGGGAGTGAGAAATTGAGTTTCTAAATCATTTTGTACACAAATGTCAAGTAGTATTTTTTCGCCATTCAATCGCCACTTAAGTACTCAATTTAAATGCTTTATTTGATAATAATAGGGTGAAAAATGTGGATGTATCTCAAGGATTCTTACAGACTGGTGTAAATAGTAAAATAATTTGTGTAGATTACTTTTAAGTTTAAACTTGTTTTTTAACACGACGTCCATTTAAAGGAACCTAATTACACTTTACATCTCATATATTTAGAGAAAACCTCAACATTTTAGTTTTGAACTACCTAAAATCGTGGTTCACGTTTATCGAACTGTGCATTTATCATTTTAAATATCGCTATTTTATCGATATTTAAAATGATAAAATGCACAATTGCCGTTATATATTGATATATCTATATATATATATATATATATATATAATATATATATATATATATATAGATATATATATTATATATATATATATATATATATAAAATATATATATATAACAGGAACGAGACGGATACCTTTTTCGCGCCGGGACTTACTTTTTCAAGCCGGGCCCGGGACATATATATATTTTCGTTCCATCGACATTCTGAAGTGACGACGTTTTTTTTCAGAAAAGCATTACCCAAAAATAGTGACGTTTATTCTTTAGAAAAGAATTTCCCAAAAAAAGTGACGACGTATTTATAAAAAGAATCTCAAAAAAGGACAACGTTTTTTTTAGAAAATATTATTTAGAAAATCCTCCTGATGTCTAAAAAAAACACGGACGATTTAAAAAAACAGGAACCTGGTCCGGGTACCCGGTCGTTTCCTGATATATATATATAAGAGAGAGATAGAAAGATAGGGAGTGAGATAATTGAGTTTCTAAATATCCGTTTTGCTACACAAATGTTAAGTACATAGTATTTTTTGCCATTCAATCGCTACTCAAGTACTCAATTTAAATTTTAACAATAATAGGGTAATAGTGTAGATGTATCTCAAGGGTCTTATAGACTGGTGTAAATAGTAAAATCATTTTGCGTAGATTGCTTTTAAGTTTAAAACTTGTTTTTTAACAAATGACGCCAACTTTAGAGGAACCTAATTACACTTTTACATTCCATATATTAAGAGAAAGAACCAAACATTTTATAATTTTGAACTACCTAGAATCGTGGATCACGTTTATATACAAATTTATTATTTTAGTGATATTCATAATGATAAAATGTATAAATGCTGTTTTCTGTAATATATATATATATATATATTATAATATTTTTTTATATTTATTCCATCATCAATCGGTATGTTGAACGATTATTAGCTTATTAGTGATAATTAGTTAATATGTAACATTTTAAAAAAAATATCTTTGTTCATATATTGGGATATATCAATCAAATTTAAGATATTTATTTATTTTTGATATTACTAAGTAATTTTCACATACAATATTAATTACTTTGTGTCAATGGACGTATGAAGTGGTCCTTTTTATAATTTATTGCTACACATAATATTACATTTATACACACGTATAGACATATATTCAGTACGGGCACATGTAAAAAATTATTTAAACTTGTGGTGCCCTCGCAATAGTTGGCCGATTGGGTTCCCTACTGCAATCCGTCCTTAACGTAATGTAGGGATGCACCAAAGAATTCAGCTTTTCTTTGGAATCATCCAGGAGACGTTTCCATCTATCCAGCTGAACTCTTGGCATCATTTCACGGCTTTGGTGGCAATATTCCAGCTTGACCATAATGTCTGCCATTTATCTACGTAATACGCAGACACCTCCTCCCTAAGAAAGGTCAAGGGGTACCAACAACCTGTGAAGGCTGTGTTTTAAAGTTCCAGCCTTAGCCAGCATATCTGCCACTTGTGGTTTCTTGTAGTCTTGGTAATTTGAGGAGAAGGAGACTATTATTACCTATTCAAATTTTTATCATTTTCATTGTTTTAAAAAAATAAGTCAATCATCGGAAATTTTCCAAGATGAAATGGAACCCAAAATATAAGAAATCAATATTAAAAATATCGTCCATTGGCGTATCCACGCTTCTAGTGTATATAAGTTTACGGTATCAAATGGCTTACATACTTGTAATGCCAGAAATGATTTTAAATATTTAAAGTGCTATGAAAGCTTGATAATATCACACAAAAGCATGTTGTATAAAGGCCCAGTAGAAATCCAATGAAATAGTTTAAAATTAACTTTCTTGGTTGTTTTTATTATTGATTATTTTCACTTATTTTGCTCCGATGCATTATTAGTGTGCCATCCATTTTCGAATCATAATGGACTCTCCAACAAATAGGGCCTCTCAATACTCTCCATAAATTGCATAGATGATTGCACCATGCATTCAATTAAGAAAAAGCTTTTAGTTATAAATCTATATAAATTTATTTAACAATTCAAGTGGGTAATCAGGCCATAAATTGACTTAATCCAATATAAGTACAACAAAAAAGACTGGCTGGAGACAATCATAAATTACGACCAATCAACGACTTTGAGCCCCCAGGCCCATTTTCCCTTTTGAGCCTAGGATTATAATATTTTGAATAAAAAGTAATAGGATGATTAAAATGGCTTTGAATTAGGCAGTGTTTTTTCACTGAAAGGCGGTTGACAAAACATGACAAGATATCGAAATTGAGGCGAATGATATCAACATTGGTGTGATTGAGGGAATCCTTTGATGTTCATACTTGTATTCAACCACATGATATCAGGGGGAATTCAACTAAAATTCAATAAGGTTTAGTTAGTTTTAGAAAAAAATCTAAGGCAAAAGTTTGGAACATCATATCCTCTAAATTGCGTTTTGATTTTAGGGTAAAACATTGATTGAGTCTCAACATTTAATCATGTTGTCAGATTATCATGTAAAAAAACTGCAATTTCAAAACATCGAACAATATTGACAATATCCCTGGTTAAAATAGAAGTGTCCCTTTAAAAACTATAAGTCACACTATGAAATTATGGATTATAGGTTTGGGCTCGTATGGATATACGGACTCGAAATCGTTGATCGGCTATGAGCATGTTTCAAGTATATCTCTTATTATTACTGCTGTATGTTTTCTTCTCTTTAATAAGATAACTCAATGGACACACGGCATAAAAGTGTCGAAAATGAATTATTATTGATCTGCCCCACACGTACCGATATGTAGGATCACTACTACTCTGATGAAGATACTATTTTTGGGCAGGGTTGTAAGCATATAATTTAAAACATTAATTCATAGTAAGAATCTCGAAATTATTTGCTTAGTCACGTTTGTTTGTATCTTTTGTCATATAAAAACAAAACCTGTATATATACAAAAGAGTCTTCAGCTCTAGATGCATCCTCATGGAACTATTGAGAAGGGTTCCAGTGTTTTTTTATTTTATAACGCCGGTGACTCGGATGGGAATTATTTATTTTTCAAATAAAGGCGAATGAAAAAAAAAAGAACCTTGTAGAAGTAGTTTTCATAACCATTGGATACAAAACATATGATGGCCTATCAAGCTTGCCATAGATAAAGCCCCCTTATTTTCATTTTTTTAAATCTAAAACCATGTTACTTTCCAAATCTAGCGTTTCATGCTGCTTTCCTATTTAAAAAAAACCTTCCAGTTCTGCATCCGACAAGGATCTTTTGCTTTATCACTCCGATACTTTCACTCAATGAAGAGTATTTGATTTTATGACTTATAGAATTAGATCGTAAGAGCCAATTAACATCTCTCCAATTCTTAGCCAATCAAATAGTAAGATTTAAGAACATTTTTATTGATGCAAATTCACGAAGAATCATAAGTATTTTAATGAGTTTTTCATTCTTTTTCTACGACAGATAGTCAGAGTGATGATCCATATATCGTCAAATATTGTAAAACAAAAATAAAAAGCCATTTTTCCCCTGAGAAGGAATAGTTGCTTTATTTAATTATTTATTAATTTATGGAATAGGAAGAATCCATTGATCCAACATGGATCAAGGCTCATTATAAGAAACGGTTTGCGTTCTTATGATATAATCATCTTTCTGGGTTGTTGTTCACACATCAACAACCGTGACCTTTAGAATTATATATAAGCATGACTCTAAGCACCCATCATCCCTATTTTTAAATAATAACATCAACTTAGATCTCTCTAGCATTGACTAATGTGTCAGATCATGTTAGTTATTATTCCGACATATTTTTTCATGACAACCTTTCGTCATCATTATTTCTAAAGAAGGTTGATCATACTTGAAGGGGTTCCATATTATTATTATTGTTCCCCATCATCAAGATAGACATCTTTTTTTTAAGAATCAAAGGGGGGTGTTGGAGAATTATGGATGTCCAAGGGTTTAAAATGTGTTTTTTTTCTTCACAAATATAGAATGCTTATGAAGGTCACGATGACTGGATCTTTTTTTGTCCTCGTCTTCACTCTTGTACTAAACGTCACGTTGGCTTTTGTCCTTGTAATGGTTCGCGCTGAATATAAATGAGTACTTTTCAAGATCTAGATATATATATTATATATATATATATAGGATGAATTAAGCATAGAGGCTCATTTTGTGTTGTCATGATGGCTAATCTCTCAGTGAGAGGCTCTTAATCGTTACTCCAGCTACTAAAATATATATTCATTCATGATTGAGATCATTGTAAGCTCTGGATTGTATCTTTGTGTTGTCGTTTTAAGAGGATTACCATTACTTAGTATGATATATATATATATATATATATATATATATAACTAATCCTGAAAAGTTTTTTTAAATATGGCATTCATTTATTTAACTCATTTAACATCGATAAACTATATTCATAAATTTTTAAGTGAAGGTTTCTTTAATTAATACTGAGTATTCTTTAGGAATATATTTGCATCTCAGAACTTATATTCCCACCAGTGA
The DNA here is from genome assembly GCA_013387185.1 of Caligus rogercresseyi. Taxonomy (NCBI): domain Eukaryota; kingdom Metazoa; phylum Arthropoda; class Copepoda; order Siphonostomatoida; family Caligidae; genus Caligus; species Caligus rogercresseyi. The sequence continues at coordinate 16,715,779 of CP045896.1, forward strand.
AGGGATGCCTCATTTCATAATACCAACTGTTTTTATTATTTCAACCAATCACGCTCAAGAGTGTGGCATCCTTACTTAGAGATAACAAAACAGATGTGAAGGTACTGTGAGGATTAACTCATTTTAGTGGAAAGGTTGAGAGATTATTCAGAATGAGTGTCCATTCAATAAGGAACCGCGGGATATACACTCCGTTAAACACATCAAGAGAGCCAATAACACTGTTGTTTTGTTTAATATGAACGTTTGAGGAGCCTAATGGCTTTATGGCTCCTGAGCAAGTAAATAATAATAATTGATGAATACCCCAGGAAGTTGGCTCCTTGATGCCTGAAATCCCTAAAGCATACTGCATGAAGAACAGAGCCATTATTATTTTGTGACTATTATAATTCATATTTATTTTAGTCTTTTGTGTTTGCTTCTTTATATATCACAATGGCATCAAAATATGGCACTAATCCGATTTGAATGATATCCAAAAAAAAGTTAAGGCAAGTGAAGCTGAAGGAGAAAAAAAAGTGATACCTACTTCCTGCTTAAATGGAAGTATAATATTTTGTGAATTCATTAGTATCAACGCACTATGTTTCATAGGCTGCTCAAAATGTGCATAACTTTAAAATTTACCAATATATTCAATTAATAAAAATCATTTCTACGAATACTCATATTTTGTAGATTTTGTCGAATGCATTCCTTCCATGGCCATTTGTGTTATAAAATGTAAGAAATCATGAAAGGTTGTTTGTTTGTTTAGCTCCCAGATTGGACGCACCTCAGCAGAACTTAATCAGATATCAGCCGGTTGTGAATCTATATATATGCTGTCTTTATTATTATAGATTAGTTTAAAATTCTTAAGTACTTAAATGATTAAAAAATGAAATCTTTGAAGGAGAAACGTCGCTCCCCGATCTTTCTCTCCCTCTCAAGCACCATCAGTTTTTGCCTTAATGTCGGACAACCGAAAATGAAATGATACAAATTTTCTTCTTCCTCCTTGCAGAGTCGTCAAATTGGAGCTAAAGCCCTTCCCATGTTGCTAAGATGTCTAATGAGGCCGATATGACCGCTGACCTTTCCAACGATGATGCAGATTAGGGCTCGTATATACTTTAAAATCTTGAGTTATGAAAGGTTAGTGTTCATTATTCTATCTTATAATTTGAACCACTATGTTTAAAAAGGTTCCTCAACTAAGTTTTGAGATATTACCCCGAAATAACTATTTTTCAATTAAGTTATTTTTTACAAAACTAATAAATACTTTTTTGAGCCATGGGCTGACTTCCATTTTTGTGAATAGATAGCACCTAAATAATTAACATGTCAATGATTATTTCGAGATTATAATAAAAAGGACAAAAGACCTTTTTATGCAAGTATAAATTAACAAATTTTGAAAAAAATCATTTCATTTATTTTGAACATTAAATATTTGCAAATTAATTTGTATATAAATGATTGGACCCTTCATGAACCCTCAGCCCCATTCACAACCTCATTACCTGGCCCGGTAACTACTGCAGGCCTTGTTCAGTATCCTTTATTGTTCACAGACCTATTAATGGATATTCTCAAAGAAATCATATTTTGAGAATAATAATCTTGGTGAACATCCTCTCAAATATGTTCAACAAAAACAATTCCAAAGAATTTTAGACCAATGCGTTATATATTCCTTAGAACATAACATTTTCATTATCCGTATCAGATGGCTGGTATGCCGCGTTCTGTTAGAAGAATATATTCTGAACCTTGGGTGTGTATTTCGGTTGGCTTGTGTGAATAGATACCACTAATATAATTATAATAATCAAGTAATTAGAAGTAATGAAATAAAAAAAGCTAAGAAATTATACGTTTGAGAGACTTCAATGCAACACACTTCCAAGGACATGTAATTATCCTGGAGTTTCATAAGGTTTGACGTACTCAGGCCCAAGTTTGTAGCCGCCAGAGATTTCCTTAACATAAGCAATTAGAGATCAGACCTCCCATTTTATCTTGAATAAGATATCAGCAGAATATATATATATATAACTGCATTAATTTGATATTCAAGAAGTTTGATTGTCTATATTCAATGATGCTGAAGTCGAATCTAAAATTAAATGTTTCATATTGGCTAATTAGGTAGTAATTAAGAGGACATTTAATCTTGACTTTTTCATTTTATCTCTGTTTTCTACGTAATAATGTCTTAAAAAAAGTGGAAGAGCTTTGAATATGGTCATAGTATACTTAGACTTAGGTTTATTTGGACTTCAATGGACGTAATGTTTCAAAACAAAAGAAAAAAGTTTCACTTTCAAATTTATTAGGGTTTTATTTAATTAAAAGTGTGTGTAATCTTTATTTTATGTAAATAATCAGCTATTTGCTGGTCGTCTTAGTTATATAATATAAAAATATAAAATAAAATAAAAATACAAAAACAAATCATTCCTGTGTATAAATACTTTATATATATATAAGTACTTTTTTCTTTTGTTTTGAAACTTACGTCCATTTGAAGTCCAAATAAACCTAAGTCTAAGTATACTATGACCATATTCAAAGCTCTTTCACATTTTAAGACATTATTACGTAGAAAACAGAGATAAAATGAAAAAGTCAAAATTAAAAAAGTATTGTTCTTTCTATCCTTACTATTGTTTTTAAGTACATTTTAAATTATTTCACTTATCTCAATAACAATATTATAATATCACTTTAGTTTCTTTGGAAATAGGTCCATTTACATATAATATGACTTCCAAAAAAGGGATTGGTTGATCGACTTATTTGATTATATTGATCTAAGGGACTAATAATAAACTTTCTATGAAGTCTTGGCCAAATTGCAAAGGCATTCAACTCATAATCTAAATTACAATCGTGGTCTTACAATCAAGTTTATTCTCTCAAAGAAGGATGTAGTGTAATTATACACTACAAAGATTTGCACCTCTGTTCAAGAGAGCAACATCACAAATGATTAAATGAGTATCATTTTTAGCTTAGACACATCGGGGATCTTTCCCATTGTTATATCTATATTTACAAATAAAAAAGACTGTATCCAAAGAATTATATTTCCAAATTTATTGATATTCATTAGGTACTTCCAGGCTTCCATTACATAAAATCATTACGTAAATTATATTTTGGGTTTGTTCAGAATGATTCCACATATATATACATATGCTTATTAAAAATAAACAATAACAATCTCGTTATGACTTTATGTTCTTAAGGTATTAACCCCTATTCAACAGGGTCAACTATTGGCCATCCTAACATTTTTTTATTGAGTGGTGCCCACTTCTCCTTGTTGAAGGTACCAATTAGCCCGATTAATAAATATAATAGTGGCTAATATTTTTAATACATCTTTCCCCTGGCGTTCAATTATGAAAATTATTTTTATTAAATATTTACTAAAAATTTGAAATGTTTGATTATTTAATATTCTGTTATTATTTTATATGCTTTTAGGATTCCATCCCTGAAGGTTTGGACTCAGGAATCCAGTACTTTTCCTTCCGCTCCCTAATCTACAATGGTATAAATTGTAATAAAATATTCGTTTAATTTTTATAGTATCCCAGTTTTTAATTAGTCGATTTTTCGTCGGACATATTTTCTATTTCTCTGCTATAATAAAGTTTATTAAGATAACTTTTTTTAACTTAGGAAATAATCAACATATTCTAACTTTTTTTGTAGGATTCCCTTTCTTCTCTTCCTAATATTCTATTATAAGAATATTGCATTGTTTACTTTGCGTGGCAGCCATTTTAACTACATTATTGACGTCTTCAGTTGGCTGAATGTTTCTTCTTAGCGGAGTTTGTAGTTACTACGAGTATATATATATATATATATATATATCAACGTGATTTGTACACTCCATAAACTCTTATGGTGGTCTTCATAAGTTCCGAAGGTTTTTGTTTGATTGTTAGAGTGTAGGACGAATTGAAGCCGCTCCTTTGATCTAAGGCAGAATCAAATTAACAATCTCAACCTGTAACACACAACAAATGTAATCATTACCTCAATCTACGTCTGGAGTTATCGGCTCTGGAAGATATTGACATTTTTTAAACATCAGTCTTTTAAGTCCCCTCAGCCAAAAGGAATAAGACGTCTCATAACCAGGGTTGTAGGAATCTCGTAAATAACTTTCTGGGCATAAACGACCTTTTAACGCATATAACGCATATTTGGCCTTTTTTCTGCATATTTATCGCATATTTTGAACAAATTTTGAGGATATATGTGTATATATATATATTCAGGATGTACGGGTCTAAACTTCCCCACAATGGCGCCATGAGAAGAGAAGAGTGTTTACATGTGGCTACAAAACAGAAGAATGATTAATTCCCGCCCGATTGCCTCACTCCAAACTAAAGTCTCTTTTGTCTGGCTAGCGAACCAGTCTAACAGAGAGGCATGTAAAAGATATGCTCATTCTTCAATGGAACAATGATTACAAGATATAATTTTTATTTATTTAGAATATACATTATTTTTCCTCATATTAAGGCGTTTTTTGCTAATTTACTTTTTTCCAGCATATTTTTTTTCGCATACTTAGTCATTTTTACAGCATATTTCTGGGCATACATATAGGGCATTGTTTTTGTTCCAATTCCAACAGCCCTGCTCATAACTAAGGATACAAAGGATACCTTTTTCGAACGTGATTGGTTGAAAGACAAGAAGAGGGAATTATAATAAAGCAATCGGTATTAAGCAATACAGTATAGCTTCACTTGTAGGGCTGTGAAGGAGTGAACATCAATTCAACAAATATCATCCTTAAGAATATAATTGTCTCTTCTTCATGGGCTATGAAGTAGACGATAAATGGATCTTCACTCTAGCTATTTTGAGTTACCAACTGGAAAAATTTGCAGGAACTGCCATTTAGTTATTCTTACTCATCCCTCTGCTGACAAAAACGATCCTAATGAATGCTGATATCTAAGAAACTTATGACCAGCTATTATCTCTCAAGTTAATGGCAATAGACCATCTACATAAATAAAAACTATGAACACTTTTTTCAAGAAGTGTTGTGGTGCATGATGCAAATTCATTTACTCTTGTTGTTGTTAAATATTTGTCTATGAATACGAAGGATGAATGCACTACGAGGCGTGAAGTGATGGCGGAGGAGAAGGAGTATCAGGTTTCAAGGGGTCAAGAGGGATCAGTCAAGGAAATCTAGACACTGGAAGGCTTCATAGATAAACCCCTTGAAGTTCATTTAAATCAGAGCCATTTTTTACATAAACATATATAATATATATAGAACTGTAAAAACGACCAGAGACATATGTTAGTTATGAAGTTGGATGCCCTCATTGAATGATGAGCAAACGTTTAATCCTCTTTGTTTACTCCTCAGGGGTTTACACCATAGAGATAAAAATATAGAGAGAGCTTATTCCCTTCAATAGCAGAGAAACATCGTTCAGCTGTATTTTTGTGTCCAGTATAAACAAAGTAATTTGTACTACGTCATCGTAAGCTGATCATAGAGATAGATTCTAACTCTATGATCAGCTTACGATGAGTAGTACTAATTACTTTGTTTATATTGGACACAAAAATACAGATGAAGGGAATAAGCTCTTTTTATCTCTATAGGTTTAGACCATAGAGATATAAAGACATAGAGAGCTTATTGGATTCTTCAGAGAAATACGTCATTGTGCCCAATATAAACAGATCTTTCTATCTCTATGATCAGCTTGCGATGACGTAGTACAAATTACTTTGTTTATATTGGGCAAGGCGACAGCTGAACGATGTTTCTCTGCTATTGAAGGATATAAGCTCTATATATATTATATCTCTATGGGCTTAGATCAAGTATATCCAATCAGCACTATTGCTAGTCACTAGGGAGTGTTCGATATTATTCAACAAATATATCGAAGCCTCAGGAGTATAGTAAAAGGAGTAAAGGTTGTAAGTATCCAATGATGCTATTGTATTTAATAAATGACTTTTTTGAAACACTAACAATTGCTTACGTCACTGGATAAATGGATTAGGAATACTAATCTGCTGTAGTAGCAAATATATCCCTATGTGAGGCTGTTCTTCTGGACTTATTTTACATTTTTGTGCATGCTATTATAGTGCAAAACAACAATCAACTCTACATTTTCTACGTCATTGGATTTTTGGTCTCATTTTAATATCATATAAAAAATAAAACTTTCATGTTTGCCCGAAAATAAATAATGATCGAATTCAACTTCAAAAACCTTTATTATGGAACCCTTCCTTTCCAGGTGTGTAGTAGTCTTTGGATCAGGTTATGAGTGGCTCATGATGGCAAACAGACAATATGCATCACGCTTAAAGAAGTGATTCTGTGTGTGTGAGTATATTCTTCTTAAAAGGTATCATTATTTTTATTGTCTATTCAATTCCTTCAGCCAACTGAAGCACCTTTACCACTTTTGTAAGCAGAGAGAGAGTTGGCAGTCCTTCTGAGAAAGGTTTTGGTTTTGTATGAATAAGAGATTTCCTGTCCTTGGACTGTCTCTTAAGCTTATTATGTTTACTGATATATTATGTTTAATGAACAAAGAGAGACACTTTGAGCGTTAAGAAAAAATCATTTTTCAATGTATGTTTTGGGTATTGTTGTATCCTTGGATACATGATGCCAAAGGAGTCACAAACCCTTTGTGTGTGTAACGTCCTTCTGGTATAACAAGTAATTTTCTTAGACTTGTTAACTTGTGAGTTATGTTTTTCTTATGTATAGGGATTGGAAAATGTCATATTTTGAACCGTGATTGGCTGAAAAAAGGAGCGGCAAAGTTTAAAAAAATACAGTTGGTATTATTCAATAAAGTATCACTTCACGCGCAGCTGTTCAGAAAGAAGAATATCATTCTCAAAAATACTCATTCTTAGAAATGGAAATCTGGAGCTTAGCCTTGGTGCTTACAGATTATATGACTGTTTTTGGCCGTGAAAAAGAGAGAGGGGTAAAGAGAGGGAGAGAGAGAGAGAAAGAGGAGGAAAGAGAGCGAGAAAGAAAAAGTGAGAGAAACTTCTCTCTCTCTTTCCTTCTATACCTCTCTTTACCCCTCTCCCTTTCCCGGCCAAAACAGCCATAGAATCTGTAAGCACCAAGGCTAAGCTCCAGATTTCCATTCGTACTAATTGTCTATTCTTTATGGGCCTATATCCATGTAATTTGCAAATCTTTTGAATATACATTTCCTATTTCTTCTATTCATATTATTTATTAAAGCAGCTACTCTTACTCGAGAAGAATAGAACTTTAATTTTGTTTCATCATATCTTTCTATAAATATATCATCACTCTGACTATATGACCTTAAAAAATATGTTTTATCAACTGAAGAAATACGTTCTTTGGTAAGTTTGCTAGAACTACCTTTTTCCTATTCCTAGATATTAAAAAGGAAACCCGTTCGCTTAGTGGAAGCGTGCTTGACTATCATTGTTGGGAACGTATGTTTGCCTCCCATGGTCTAATTTGAATGCTAAATGCTCTAAGTCATAATTCTGGGTTAAAAATGATATACATATTTGTTTCTTAGACATCAGAGAACATCTCTTGATGATTTTGTAAATTGTTTTGTTTTACGAATTGAAAAGACCTTTGGATTTTATTCTATGGATTTTCTTTCCGAGGTCATATATTGATGGAGTGATTTGAGCAACATAGAGCAGTAATAACAAAAATATACTTATATTTGGAATTTAAAGAACTACAAAGGAATGGAGTTATTGTTTTTAATAGATACGTAAGTAAAACGGATTTCTTCTCCTGGTTGCTGCTGAGGCATTACATGCACATTAGTAAGTTTTTAACGATAAAAACAATAACTCTAAGAAACTTAAGTCCTTTTACTTCTTTTTCAAAATCTTTTTACAATTTTTTATATTGACAATTCTTTTTTATAATTCTTTCACGAAGAATTATTTTAGATTATAACATTAAAATATATTTTTTACTGTTCCGATTTAATATTCATTCATTTGTATTTTTTTATAAATTCGTATACATAAGCAAATTTGAAATTTAAAAATATGGCAAAAATAATCATTTTTTTACCTCTTTCCTAAGTTTGCCGCCTAAATTTCCATGTTCAAAATTAAAATTAATCAATTTTAATTTATATCTTCTTGAACTTTTTAAACTGTTTAATTATTATTCTGAGCGATTTCGCATATTGTGGTGAATAGGATGGAAAATACTTCACGACTTCGGCTGCGTGGTTCCAGAGCAAACTTTGCGGTTTTGAGATTCTCAGAGAAAAAGCCGCGTATCGAGCGGCGGCACATATTATTATTATTCCTCTTAGTTCATTGTCCTCGATCAGTTTTCCTTCTGTAAGCTGCTTAGCTATGTATGCCTTGCAAATGATCAGAGATGAACTAATTGCTTTTTCCTCTTCTTTATAGCCTTGTCCTTTGGTCGGGAAGTTTGGTCTATTCGCTTCATTTTTTTAAAATGCTTATGAATAACTACTTTTAATAAGAGCATTGATACTTTGTTAGTTAGAAATTTATTACTGTTCACAATAGACAACAGAGCATTGATACATTTCACAAAAAAATTTAACTGAATTTGTTAGGATTTATCTGCATATCCAGCATTTTTGTCTTCTATTTCAATATTATCTCTAGATCTTTATCCCAATCTATTTGTTTTAATTCCTTGTGTTAGAATAATAACTTCAATAAATCTTATGGATATAATAGCAATTGTTTTGTAAAGCCTACAATACCAAAATCAATCCTGATTTGTTGCATCAGGGACAAAGAGATTTTTCGGTCTTTTGAAAAGAGGTTTCCGTAAATATTTTTTTTTTTCCTCCTCAAAGTCATAGGTATTTATCATCTTTTTTATTTCAAAGTTGCGAAAGCATAAGTCTTCTATGAAGAAGGAGTCAAATATTAAGAAATAAGAAGATATACAACAAAAAAAAAACTTAACCATCTTTTTCCATGTGAAAAAAGTGATAATTCAATCCATGATGACTATAGCTTTTGAATTATTTCTTATGGAAGGAATCAGGACGTAATGTATTGAATACATATATGCCAGGGTCAAGGCTTGACTCTGGATGCTCGGAGTAATATTTGTCTTATATTTAAAGGCTAAACTCATATATCAATTGGATTTTGATTGGAAGGCATATATAAATCCAGATAAAAATAACAACTTTTTAAGAAAATTAATTCGAAGTTCTACAGGAAAAGTTCAAGAAATGCAAGTAAATAGTTTTTTTAAATTCAACTAGCAAACATAACTAAAATAATAATAAATGAAATTTTGCATCCACTTTCTGCAATTCCAACATGAAGAATAGTTTTTATGCATTTATTACTGATTATCTTCTACTGATTTAAACTCAGTGGATGATATTGATATTTTATAAATAGATTTTGATTATATATGTGCGTATATATCAGACTTGTTGATTTATCGTTCATGTTGATATCGTTCGTCTTTCATCATTCGCGAACCACGGACGATGAACAACGAACGACCACAAAAAATTGCTATCGTTTGTCGTTCGTTTTTGGCGCCAAAAAAAGACAAAGATTATTCTTTTTCATGGGAAAAATTTCCTGTCTAAAAAACGAAATCACGTTTTTTTTTCAGAGAAAAAAATCCTTTCTAAAAAGACGTCATTTCTTCAGAATGATGAACGATAAAAGAACGATGAACGACTAACGATTCAATTTAAAATTAACGATGAACGACAATTTTTTGTGATATATATATATATATGCATATATATATATATATATATATATATATATATATATATATATATATATATATAGATATGAGAGAGAGAGAGAGAGAGAGAGAGATAGATAGATATTTTTGCCTACCCAAAAAAAATCTACTCGATATGTTTTCAGCATATTTTATGATATATATATTTATAAAGTTTCATTTTCTTTATTGTGCATGGGGCCCTTCCTCAACAATGGAGATCACATAGCACTATCCCGAAGTTCGCTCTACCAATCGTTGCCTCGACACTCTATATTCTCTATTGTTGAAATGGATATTTATGCAATTGCTTAGTATTTTATACTAAGGCATAAAGAATATAGAACAACAGGTTTTTGTGATAAAGGACAAGGCATATTTGTCCATTTAGAAAAAGGACCGTGACTCCAATGATCATATCGATTCTTTAAAACACTTTTTTATAGGTACATAAAATCTCTTAATGTAAAATAACAATACCTATATTATCCCAGGAAAGACATCCTTATAAAACAATGACTTCAACCCTTTGTTAATTGCACATGCTCATTTGTATTAAACAACCCATTAAACAATGAGGATGATTATTTAACAGCGCCCTGTCGCTTAAGCTAACGGGACTTTTATTCTTTTACTTTTTTTTTCATCCTATTGTTTTTGCTGCACCTCTCCTAAACCTTATTGTGTGTTTTAAACCCCTTAACCCTTTTTGTCTTGTTCCTTACATTTGTTTTTAGGAGGTCCTGTGAAGCGTTTACATTTTAAAGATCACAACTAAATGTGTACTTAATAAATGTATTTAAATAATTCTAGAATAGTGTATCTCTTTTTCCAATTGAAAGTTGTAAAAGAAGGTAATTTTTTTTAAGTATTAATTTTATAAAACTATGACTCATTTTGATATGAATAAGCTAGGCGAGCTTAAATATTATTCACTTTGTTATAATTATTGTCAAACTTTTTTTAATATATTCTATTCTAAAAGCTTAGCATTCGGATGCAAACTCACTCATAACAGAGGAAAATCAAGTTCATAAAGCATAAAATGTCATTTTTTATTTATTTTTTTGCTTTTAGAACAGGGAAAATGGGGGCCAACTTTTAAGAGGCTATGTTTCCATGGTGTTTTGTCCCTAGAAAGTAACACTTGAGTCCATGAATAGTTTATTAATATATATTTAAACATCAAAGATCCTTGAGTTTGTTCTTTTTTCTTTATAGCACATATGTTCTATATCACCTCCATTTTGATAGTTTTGTGTTTTTCTTGTGACACTCTCCGAAGCCCTCCATGATAGAAAGAATTAAACATGGAATGCGATGGCCGTGTGCGTTAAGGCGTGTTCAACTCTCAATATTGGGGGCGTAGATTCGAATACTCTCGAGAGGGGATGATCATTTTGGTCTACCTCATTGATAAGATCCTAGGTTCAATGGACTAGTTTTAATGCTATAATGCGTATCCTGTTTGGATGCAATTCTATCGAACCATATAGGGGAAAAAGACCATTAGCTTCTAATCCCTGATGTTTTCCGTGATGGCTCTGGGGTCTCCGCGTGGAATCTGTCCTTTAAATAAGCCCCAAAGGAAAATAATATTCAGGTCTGGGTTATGGGGCGTCCACAGATCACTCTGTCTCTGGTTTTAACTTTCAGACAGACTTGGGAGATGTATTTAGTATGGATAAACCTCCATAACTCGAGGGACCATTGACGCTTGTTTAAAAATTTTTATACTTTAGGTTAGTCAAACTTGAGGGTACATCGGCGACGGGTCTGAACCACCGACCTAACTAATAACTGGGTGCACAATTGACTGAATAAGAGGAGGGAAGAGAAATGTCAGAGTGGACAGCTGAAGAAACAAAGAATAGAATAAAAGAATAACTTCAAGTTTAAATAACAAGCCTCATGGAGTAGATGATGGGGACATGTACTAATAAAAACCAGTGACGTAATGGTCTTGAAATTATCAAGTCTTAGGACATAATCAACAAGGTCTGACGTCATTGGTATTTATTGTAGGATTCCCTTTCTTCTCTTCCCTAATATTCTATTATAAGAATATATCATTGTTTACCTTGCGTGGCAGCCATTTTAACTACATTACTGACGTCTTCAAGTTTGGTTGTCTGTTTCTTCTCAGTGAGATTCCAGTTATTACTTAGGTCTTGATTTAGATCCTAAATAAACTCTAATTGTAGCCTTAGGAACACAATGTTTCAAATCATTACGCGTTAATTTTGGTTACGCATTCTTAATATAACCTGATAAACAAAATGAACTAAAAATGAAATCAAGTATTAGCCTGTTATTTATAATAGCCTTCCCTTTCAGGTGTCTGATATGTCTTGGATTCGTTAAAAAATGCACAAAAAAAAACTATTCTTTGCACCCGCAAAAACAAAAACAAAAAGCGATGCAAATGCTCAACGATTATAAGATTTTATATCATTCTAATGACATTCAAGAGACGAGAAAGAAGAAGAAGTCCTGACAGTTTGAATGAAAGGAGAAAATGATTTGCTTGGATTTTTTTCTTTCACAAATCAAAGGCAAAATGAATATTTGTCCTCAGACACACAAAGAAGCCATGACGTTGTCAGTCAAGAGCTTTGTTTTGATTCTTGGAAGATTCCCTTGCTTTGAAGGAGGCTGTTTTTTGTATGTGAATGTTGTATTTGTTTTTTTTCTGCATGGGAACAAACAAACACATACACAGAAAGTAAACAATATAGAAAGAGAGAGTTTTATTTTATTCATAATAATAATAACAATATAAATATTGAATTTCATCTTTTTAGGGGGGAGCAGGGAGCTTATGACACCCTGGGAACCATTGCAAAGACACATGCGTCGTTTGCAGTAAAAGGAATACATATTGAGATATATGTATACCTTTATTTCCTTAATTCATGATAAGTTAGCAAATATGGATATTTTTATTATAAATATATGATGAACTATATAGATAGTAATGATAGAAGGAGACCTATGTTTATATGAAAGGAAGAGTCGATATTTATGCAAGATAATGTCAAATCCTATGCCGAATTTGTGGTTGTTTATATGAAATGAAAAAATGTTTTCTTTTCTCATGATTCATAAATGATAACTTTTAATGAATATAAAAATGTCAATCCATTAGAGACTTTGTTAAAAAGATGGCTTTGTATTGGAAAACCAGAAGTGGAGAGGGGTAATGGAGTTTTAAAATAATGGCGCGCTTTTTCCCCTTTGTGGGATTGCTTAATTAGTATGAAGTCCATACTGTTCCAGTTTTCCTTTCGCATTTGATAACTTTCTATGCTTGAATATATTTATAATTTTTCAAATCAAAGGAATTATTTTAGGGGTATTATCAAGGTTTTGGAAAATGACTGAAATACTGAGAAATCTTATACCTATCTGATAATTATGTGAAGATGATAACTTACGTCGTAAAAATGGATCATCACTTTCTCCATGTCAAACATACTGTCACAACACCAATGTTGTCATTTGTGTAGAAACATAATGCAATTAACTATATTCTTGACGCTTTGATGCTTAATTCAAAATGGTGCCCCTGTTATAGCATATGTAATTGCCCAAATGCACTTTAGGGAATCATTTTTTTAAATATGTTCCCAATACTCGTCCCAATCATGTGTAGAATTTGGCATTAGAAATGAAATCAATTGCATACGTTGGACCTACTATCAAGAATAAGGACTTTTATAGTATATTGTTAAAATATGCTATTCCTTTCATACTCAACCTCCTTCTCCAGGCCTCTAGAGGCCTCATTTAAAATACATATATATATATAATATAATTATTCACAGTTTTAAATAGTTATAATCCGATTTGAATACCTGTAGCATAGTATAAGTTACATATACGTCATATGAAATAAAGAGCTACTGAGGCCTTTATATGAAGGATTATAAACAATCTTTTCTCCGCTATTAAAGGTGTCTCCCGCATCTATTACAAACAAGCTGAAGAACCGCGCTACGCGCGGTCTCAGCTTGATAAGGGGTTGCGCCCCTTATGATCCCCCGCTCGGCCTTCGGCTTGACATTGAGTAAAGTTACATTTGACTTTTATGCTATATATATATAGCAGATGTACTTATGAAATAATGCTAACTAATAAAACTTTTTTGTTTTTCGTCCAATTTTAAAATTTCTTCACATTTGCATTATTTTCCCCAATTGGGAATTTTTATTTTCCCAATTTAAAATTTAAACAAATTTAAAAATCAAAAAAAATCAAAAATCAAGTAAGTTTTTGAAAAAAATCAGATTTTTGGGTTTCTGAAAAAATATGAAACACTTAAGAATGATTTATTTTATAGTTTGTTGTCAGGCTCTTTAAGCTCCTTCTTATGAACTCAAGTTGAAATCTGTGAGTTCCCAGGAGTGGAGAAAAAAACACTTTCCATTTCCCAGTTTTTATGCCAAAACTCAAAAAGTTAATAACTAAAATAATTTTTTTATCCGACACGAACTTATTAGAAATGTCACATTCTATAGATACTATTTTATAACTTGATGCGATCATTTCACAGACAACCCACAGAAGGCCCCCCAAAATTTAGGATTTCAAAAATATTCCGCTTCGTCCATGAAATAGGACCTAATATTCAATCCCGGATTTGAGGGTCTTAACGACCTCAGATTCGGATACTGAATACATCAAAGTTGCTCCCTTTTGGAAGCTGAATATGATGGTGCAAAAATAAATTGCGAAAAACTGCAACTTTAAAAAAATCCGGATCCCGGCCAAATATGTCCCGGAGGCCGGACATTGACTTAACCAACCTAGGCTTATTTTGCAAGGCCTCATTTCGTATGTTTTGTTTGAACTTTTTTTCGTTTAAAAAAGTCGCCCAGAGGTTTTCTTGAATTCCCGACAGGCCGGTCCGGTTTTCGGGAAATTTCTTTTGGACCCGATTGTAAACCCTATTCTTGATGTACTTTCAGAGTAGCTTTTTTTCGAAATGGGAAAGAATCAAAAGTTAAGGAAATGTCATAATCCGGGTCCGGGAGTGTCTGGATCCGGAATTTTTCCGGATCCAGGTTCTTTGGGCAGATATGCAGATAACTTTTAGTTTGCGTTCTGTCTCTAAAACATCTCACTTACGAACTATGGACAACCAAAGTTTTCCAAGCCTTTTTCAGGCCTTTCCAAGGCCGCTAGGCCTTAGTTTTGTTATATCAAAAGATGCCTACGGCCAAAGCCCACCAAACATCTAATTACATCCCGAGCCTCCTAACCCTCAAAAATCCATGCAAACCGCAAAACCCTCTCACAGACACAAATCTGGTCTGATCAGAATCTAACTTACCCAGGAACCATCACGTGTCAAGATGCATCTGTGCCAATTTCATCTAAAACGGTCCAGTAGTTTAAGAGATTTCAGTGAAAACACTGACGTCCCCGTTATCTATTAATAAGTAAAGTTGTGTCTGTTTGTCCCGCAAGTAAACACGGAAACACTCACGCCCCGCTTATTATATAGGAGAGACCGTAATTGACGGTCATAGTGATATATGTATATGTTGTATGTGATTAATTAATTGTCTTTTTAAATAAAAACAGTTAATATTTAGAAAGATTTTATATTTTGATCCGCTCCACATTAAAGAAATGCTTGTAACTTGATCATATTTTATTTGAAGTTCATAAGTATAAATATTTTTTATGTATACCTATAAACCACAACATTATGAGAGCGAAGGAATATGAATGAGATGGAGAGGCTCCACAATGAAGCTATTTTACGCTTATTTCGATAAGAGATTATTTATTGGAAACATTATATAATTATTGTATTACGACATATTGAAATAAACACCCAGAAACACTAATAACATTAATGTTAATTTGGGTTTCATCACACGTAACAATATAGGATCATCATCACTAGTGTTGCGTCGGTCCTTATCTAGGGCCGATGGCTGCAGTCCATCCAGTCCTTTTTGTTGGTCCTTAAAAAGGATAATGTTTATTTATGACGTCATAGCCATGTCATGTTGTCGACATCTTCTAATACTATGAAAAGGAAAATCCTTTATATGAGGAAAGTAACATCCTTAGGACCGTTGGTCCTTGAAACCGTCTTTTGTCAGTCCTTTAATTCTATTATAACTCGACGTTAATTCAATATCAACAAAAGGGATTAATATATATATTTTTACAATTTGGAAACATTTTTCCTCATGATATGACTTTCAGTGCACACCGTCGCGTCATTACTCATTAAATGTTCATTAAAAATAATCATACACAACTTTGATTTCAACCGCTTTAGGCTAATTTTCAGGCATTAAGCATCGATGGATTTATTGTTGTAAGAATAATCAATATTTATACTTATTAATTATATGAGTTAAAAAATGTTATATTTGTCATCATTCATTGAAGATGTTACTTTCCTCACATAAAGGATTCCCCCCCCCTTTTCATAGCATTAAGAGATGTTTTTTAAACATGACATGGTTATGACGTCATAAAATAAAAAATTCCCTTGTTTAAGGACAGACAAAAAGGACTGGACTGCAGTCCGTGGTAGTCCTAGATAAGCACCAACACAATACTACCTATATACCATATATACGATGTGTCGGTTTGAGCCCATTCCCTGATGGGAGACAAACTCATATTATTATTCGCATAAACTCTCTCTATATATAATTTTTAGGGTTCCTGAGGCATCCAGATGTCTAATATTCCTGATTTGAGCGTTATTCATAACATTAATCCTGAACATGCATACGTCTTTGAAGGAATGGATCAAGAAATATGCGCATTATGAAAGGAATTTTTTGGGCTACATAATATCAAATTTATTTTTGTTTACATATTTCACAAAGTGTTTTTTCATATTACTCTTAGTAACTCTAGTCAAATGTGTCATGTAATGATGATGATAATAATAATATATTCAAAAAAAAGTAGGCCAGGTTAGGAGCAACATATGTGTGCTCCGGATTTGTACCTTTAATGTACATACTTGGTAAGCAAGGATCATTAAGATAACAACACATTCCAAGCATAAAAAGGTTGAGTACTTTTATAAATGTGTGTGTGTGGATTGAAGCTCTATTATTAAAATAAGCATGACATGGGCGTTACTCCTAACAATATGACAAAAATATAAAGTCACAAAGCATTATATCTGAGCAATAGGTTATTAAAACCATGTTTTTCATCTTTCACTCTTATATTTTAAAATGATGAACAAAGAAAAGTTGTTTTTTTATTATTTCAAAACAATTTCGTCAAAAAAAGGACCATAAATCTGCTCAGAGGTGTGTGGACGCGAGGCACATGTTTAGGAATTTGATGGCTTGTGTCTAAAGTTGAACACGCTTTCACCTCGTAATTGAATGCCAATGCATTGACTCGTTCTTCTTTAACAATTCGGGATTCAATCAAACGGACCTGCAAATACGTCAATGTATTATTATACTAAATTCATTATTTCACTACGTATTTTTATCAAATTCAGAGATTAACACATCCCTTTCCGGTCGGGATTTTTTGGAAGGCGTTCTTATCAGCTTCATAGGGATGACTCGAGCCTTTGGGCCTCTCAAGGAGGGAACGCTAAGGGACCTCCTTCAATGTAAACGGAATTCTTTATGTCCTCCTATCATATGGTGCTAAAAAATATATATTATGCATGAAACAACCTTTCATGCAAAAGATAAAGATTGCAAAAAAGCAAATGTGACCTCCCGAAATCTCATAGAGATGCTCGCTGTGGCAATACAAAATGTGTTTTTTTTTGTTCTCTTTGTATAATGGGAGCTTGTTTTATTGATGTCAATTACGACCTAGTGATAAAAAGAGGCTACGTGCTTTGGATTTTAAGTGTTTGAAATTTGATATTTTATATATATATAATGTGTGTTTGTTATAGAAATAATACGCACAAAGTCTTCATAAAAACAATACTCGTATGCTCATAAAAATAACATTTTTAAACTTAACTATATTTAATTATATTATTTTCCGGCTAAAGACATTTATTCTGTAATCTGCGAAGATTTATTTCTATTATTAATTTGTAATTTTGTTGGACCTGATAAATAGTATGAAACTCTATTTTAAATGTAACAAATATTTATTAAATACCTTCGAATAACTAGAACCTGGTGTAAATGCTTAGTAATTGAGAAGCAGACTTGTTGACGTTCGCGAAAAACTATCGTTCGTTTGTCGTTCACCAAAAGTTGTCATTCGTCGTTCATCGTTATTTTTAAATTGAATCGTTCATCGTTCGTTTTTCGTTTGTCATTCTGAAAAAAATTGACGATGTTTCTTATAGAAAGGATTTTTTCACGCCATTCTGAAAAAGTGGTGACGTTTTTTAAAGGAAATTTTTCTCATGAAAAATGAAAAATCTTGGTCTTTTTTGGCACCAAAAACGAACGACGAACGATAAGGAATTTTTCTTGTATTTCGTCAAAAACTTTGTCGTTCGTCGTTCGCGAACGACAACAAATGAACGATAAATCAACAAGTCTGTTGAGAGGTATTACTAGGGATATGTACTCTATGAATATTCATATATCCAATTATATAATATAAATTATATATTATAATGAGATGTGATGTAAGTTAATAATAGTATTTCTAAGGATAAAGAATTATTTCTTCTTTAAAGGAAAAGATCGATGAGGAGATACCTCAATCCCTTTTTAAGAAGAGAACTGATGGGCATGGTTATCATTTCTTGAGTAAGCGTCAATTAGTCATTGTAAACATAGATCTAAGAATTGTTTATTCATATCCTGTCAAAAAGCCTGTTGTTATATTATTAAGAACAGCAACAATGTGAGGAAGGAACACTCTAGAAAAAACGTCATTAGGAAAAATTGACCCATAGAAAAAAAACCGATCGAGATACAAAGATATATGTAGTTGTATGTAATGATAGACTTAAATATTGTTCAAACAATTTTAATGAAAAAATATTTTTTTTGGCATCATTCAATATCATTGAGAATATTTTTTATGAGTGGAATAATACACAAAAAATCAACGATATGTTGTTTTTTGCCAATTTTGTTCGACTGAATAGTATATCGACTCGATATAAATAAGCATTATAGTATTAAATTAGTCTATCGAACCTAGGATCTTATCAATGCAGTAGATCAAAAATGACCTTCCCCTCTCGGGATTCAAACCTGTTTTTGATAGTTTTCCATAAGTGAATATTTTCTTTTTCTTGACAATTTTCGTGTTGGGCATTTTTTTTCTAGACACGTTTATAACATATATTTTAATAATATTATTGGGCAGCATATCAGTATTCGTGTGTTTATAATATTTGACAGCCTCGGTCTTTTTCCTCCTCTATTTTTCTAAATATATATGTCACATAATATACAGATGAACAGGCTGTAGGAATCTGGTAAATAAACTTTCTGGGCATAAACGACCTTTTAACGCAAATAACGCATATTTGGCCTTTTTCTACATATTTATCGCATATTTTGAACAAATTTTGAGGATCTTATATATATATATATCAGGAAACGACCGGGTACCCAGCCCGGTCCGGTCCCGGCTGTTTTTGAATGGCTCGGGCGATCATTTCAAGGGATTGGACACTTCATAAAATCTCTCAATGACGACACTTGGCAATCGTCAAAGCCAAGAAACTGTTCAAGGACCCAAAACTACCGGGTCAGCTGGCATTCATCAAGGGCAACTTTACTCAACTGTACGCGCCATTTTCAAGCCTGCAAGAGCGCCTTCCACTGACGGAGAGCATTGGAATCCTGAGATGGTGCAGATGCAGCTGACCGTTGAGCCCTTTGCCAGCAGGTTGAACAGTGTCCTTGAGAAGAATCCGGACTTCGAAAAAATTAAATTATACCACAGAATTCTGAAAAGAGAGACATTGGAGCTCAAAGATGATCCCCCATTGCCGTTGTTCTTCTCTTGCGCTCCAATTACCTCTGTGGACTGCAAAGGGTCTTCTCCAAACTTAAGTCTCTTTTGTCTGACCAGCAAACCAGTCTGACAGAGAGGCATGTAAAAGATATGCTCATTCTCAGTGGAACAATGATTACATGACATAATTTGTATTAATTTAGAATATACATTATTTTTAACATATAAAGAATTTGCTTATTTAATTTTTTTTGCTTATTTAATCTTTTTGCATATTTTTTTGCATATTTAGTCATTTTTTCCCGCATATTTATGGGCATTATAGGGCATTGTTTTTGTTCCAAATTCCAACAGCCCTGCAGATGAATATATATATTATATTCAGAGAATAAGATGGCTGACAAAGAAAGCAAGGGTTGAATCTTTTTTTTTCTGAGACTGTTTATTAAATAGCTCCAGAAAATACCAACTTTTTTCAAAATAAGAATATGTGACACATCAACAAAGACTTTTTCCCAGTTTTCCTTGGTCACAACTAAAAGGAATTAGCCAAGTATATAAAGTGAAATTATTGTTAAACAAAGATATATATATATATATATATATATTATATATATATATTATAATAATAAAAGAAATCCATTATTTTTGCATTAAATTGAAGGTTTTATTTAGCAAAGTTAGAATGATCCGATTTAGGCCAAATATGCACCGTTTGTTCGATAACTTGTTGCCATTTTGAAGGTAATTTCATAATGCCTCTCTCAAAAAAAACCTCGTCCCTATTGGCAAAAAGTGGGACAGTCGATTTTCACAAGCTTCTCTTGAGGCGAATTTTTCACCACCAAAATAATTCGCCATAGACAGGAACAGGTAGTAATCACTTGGTGCCAGGTTCGGACTATAAGGTGGATGCATAAGAACCTCCCAACCAAGCTCCTGGAGCTTGTGGCGAGTCACTAACGATGTGTGTGACCTGGCGTTGTCCTGATGGAACACAATTCCTTTCCTATTGACCAAAGCTGACCGCTTCTTGGCGATTGATTCCTTCAGACGGTCCAATTGTTGACAGTACAGGTCCGAATAAGAGTTTGGCTGTAGGGGAGCAGCTCATAGTAGATTATTCCCTGCCAACCCACCAAACACACAGCAAAACCTTCCTGACCGTCAATCCTGGTTTGGCCACCGTTGACGCCGGCTCACCGGGATTCGACCACGACCATTTTCGCTTGACGTTGTCGTAAGTGACCCACTTTTCATCACCAGTAACCATCTGCTTCAGAAATGGATCGATTTTGTTGCGATTCAGCAGTGATTCGCAGATGGAAATTCGGTCTATGATGGTTTTTTGTGTTAACTCGTGTGACACCCATACATCGAGCTTCTTTTTGTATCAAGCCTTATTTAATTAGTTCCAAACGTTTTTTGTGCAATGTTTAGCTCCTGGGCAATCGAAACAGTACTTACATGACGGTCGGACTCGACGATTTCCATTATTTTATCAATATTTTCGACAATTGGCCTTCCAGAGCATCTTTGACATCAAAATTACTGGAATAGAATCGAAGAAACCAAAATTGCGCGTGATTGGCTGTTACAGTATCAGGACCATAAACACTATTCACATTTCAGCCGCCTGACTTGCGTTTTCGTCTTTATCGAAGAAAAACTGTAAAATATGGAGTATTTTCTCTTTGCTGATATCCATCTTTGACGCGTGCTCAAACAATACTGAATCAAGTAATCATAAAATTGGCTGAAAACTTTTTTTAGTACGAAATCATATCTTTCCAACGCCATGTAGGTAACCCGATTGCACTTATACAACGCGAGATACAGATTACTAAAGCCATCTATTGGAAAATAATGGATGTCTTTTTACTACAACTGTATATATATAAATATATATATATATATATATATCTATATATATATATACTCTATATATATATATATATATATATAATATATATATATATATACATAATATGTAAAACGGGTACAAAAAAAAAATCATACATAAACATTATAGTCGCAAATTGTCGCAATAGCTGGTGGTCACAATTATAAAAATAATATTTTGATATGGGGGAACCACAGATCTAGGTATGCACACTTTCTGAACAAGGTGAGAAATTCCATATACATATACAACTGTGCCTTCCCTTTATTGTTGAAATATATGGCAATTTTCTAGATGACGAATCACATATGAATATAATATTGACCCTTTTTATAATAAAGGAACATATGACGTAAGTATGTGAGAACTGGAATATATATAATTCTTTTATACCCTCACAGAGATACGGATATGTTTTTCTTGCCTTTCTCTTTTTTTTCTCTTCATGCCAAATTGGTTGAAAGAGATTTTCATTTGTTCCTTGGAAATATGGAAGATGCCAAGTCAGGAAGTTCCTCTTTTTATAAACACTAAAAATCAAGTGATAATGTGTGAAAAAAAAGAGAGCCAAAAGAATTTTAAAAAGAAGGTGACACAAATTGCTCCTTAGCCCTATTGAATGCATTGTATTTTTTAATATTCATTTAAGACTTTATCGAAGTTGAGATACCTATATAAATAAACATCAGAGTTTGAAATTAAATCTTTACGATGCAGAAAGGACCTCCACGGCTAAATCAATTTAATATAAATATTTATATAACATATAACTTTAGAACACTTCAGAATTTAAATATAAAATTAATATTCACAATTGTATAATTAAATTTCTCTAAATCATACTAATTTTCACAAATATGTATAAAAACAATGATTAAGTGTATAGAAAACGATTATAAGCTGTTGGGGTAAAATTATTTCATATTGTGTTTTGATCCTTTTTAAATATATAACTTTGTATTTCAACGCATTTGAAAGTGAAGATGTCTATTGAACTGAAGGGAGTATAAGCACACCAGATCTCCTACATACTTCTAGGAACATTGGCCAGACGGGAATCTTCATTGAGCAAGCGGTGTGTCGTGCTAACTTCAAAATGTATTTGCAATTCGAGTAATCAAAAGCCAAAAAAAAATTTAACAATTAGAAAATTGATTTACTTTTTTTGTTTGTTTGTTTGAGGGTAGGATCCAAGAGTACAAATTGAAGTCGAGTCTTGAGTCCAAGGCGAGTCGAATTAAGGATCTTAGCCCATTCTCTAGAAAAAACAACCACTTTAACCATGTTGTTTACTCATTCTACCTCGGGAAGCCAAACAGGTAACTAATGTTTGATTTACTTATACCGTTATCCATTTATCTAATAGTTTTATATGTATTTTTCAATTTACAATATAAAGTAAGGGAAAACAAATAAGAAATACTATATTTATACAAAAAGTATCTCTATTGTTGAAATTTTTTATGAAAATAACAAAAATAAATATTTAGGTATGAAAAATCATAAAATAAGGGTTGTTTTGTTTTTCTAATGTTCAGGACGAGAAAAGGAGATCTCATAATCAGAGAATTGTCGAATAATGGATGAATTAGTAAAATGTACCACAAATAAGTTAAACAGGGGCTCACTGAGTCTCTAAGATCATTACTTGTTTTTTCTTTGGTTCTATTAGTATAGAAAGAAGAAAAAAAGAGACACAAATAAACTGTTATATTACCAACCTAAAAATAATAAGACGGCCTTTCTGATATAATTGAATGCTTTTGGAAAATCAGTTTCATAAAATAGAGATCTCTTGTCCAAAATCTGACTACTCTTAAAATTAAAACCATCCAACTTTTATGATTAATGCTTATTTTAATCCCAAATTAAATAAAATAATATCCACAAAATAGGAATATATTAATCAAATGAATGTCCGTCAAATATAATTGAATGCTCTTCGAAAGCTTCATTCAGTGTTATAGCTACAGATTTTGGTACGATTCTCGAATATTCATAAGTAACTACCAAATTGTCTATAATCCCATGACAAAAATATGAACTATTTTTAAAAACAGAAAGCATTAGAAATAAATACTTTTTATCAAGATTTTAGAATACTGATACTTGAATGTGTTTTTTATTTTATTTTCATTTTAGTGTATGTATGTATGTTCTTATCAGATGTATATTTGTTATTAAAGTTAGTATTGCTATTATTTGAATATCCAGCCAAGAAATAACACAGATTGTGAATAAACTGTGTTATCTGTGGCTTATAAGAACCGCTCCATTCTTTTGAGTTAACGATAATTTTTTATCGACAGGAACAAATTATACCACTTTGGCCCTTAAAAAAAAATACTTTCCACTTTGACAAATCGTACGTAATAGCGTCCGAAGAAATTAAATATGATCCGTCGACTGTAGTTTGACATTTAAGGTTTTTTTAAATCCATTCTCTTGTGTTGGGACCCACTTTACTATCGACAGCGCCTCATTATGCCTTATTGGACCTCAATGAATTCCTTCCTCCACCAACAATTCGCATATAATACGTCCAAAGAAATAAAATGTTATCCGTCGCCTTCACTTTGAGATAAAAAGTTTTATCAAAACTTTTCCATTCTTCTTAGTAGGTTATAATTTCCCTATCGACAGCGACAGGTTATTCCCCTGGATCTTAAAAAAACCATCCCCCTTACCGACAGTTTCATATATAGAGAGTACAAAGAAATAAAATATAATCCCTCGACTGCAACATACACTTCAAGTTTTTAAAAACTTTCCCATTTTTTTTAAGTTAAGGGTCATTTTACTATCGAAAGCGATAGTCCATATGCTACATTGTAAATATTTAAATTCCTTCCCTCACCGTAAATTCATGGAAAATGACGTCAAAAGAAATAAAATATCTTCCGCCGGCTGAACCCCACCATAGGCGTTGTATCGGACGACAAGGGCGAGGGCATTAGCCCCAACTACACAAAGACAGTTACTCCAAAGAAGACTTCCGCAGCTTTGGATACTTTATGGTGGAAGAGGTAAACTATAATTGACGAATTAATAATATTTTCATTGGTGAACTATATTAGTTTACTAATATTAAAAACTTCAATTTAGCACATTGGCATTCTAAATGCTTATAAGTTTTAGTACGAGTAAGGAATGCACAAATATAAAAGGCTATATATATTTTTATTGTTTTATGGACAAAACAGAATAAATACATCAACTTAAACATGTTTATTAGTTTTAGAATATATTTCTTATAATTGCGTATAATTATATTCTATACATTCTAATAATTTTACCATTAAAAGAATTATAGTCCATCTCGTAAAAAAATAGAATACTGGATCGATTCCTAAGCAGGACACCATATAAAAGTCATCAATATCTTTTAAGTTTTTTATATTTAAGTTGATATTACGAATTATTAAGACAATTATGTTATTTTATTTCATATATGAAATATAGCTTGTGTATTTTTTATGATGTACAAGTTTTATTCTTCCCCAGAAAATCAACTTTTTATATTCAATTCTTTAACGACTGAAGAACATGCGTACATTAAAAACATAATTAAAATGTTTTAGTCTTTATGAAGAATCCATATTAATCTTTTGATAAGCAGTTGAGATCTTTGGCGTCGGGTCAGAGATATAAGATCTTGCTTTGGAGGAGTATTTGAATATAAATTGGAGTCGTTCCTGAGAGAAACATCTCTTCTGTAGTAGTCCTCCTTGAGGCCGTTAGGCAGGGAGACAGCACGCTCGTACGGGGTAGTCATGCTCGACGTCAATATAACTTTAAACTCAAACGTAATTACCTCCGCCGAAGGAGGTATTGTTTTCACTGGCGTTGGTTTGTTGGTTGGTTTGTCAGCAGGATAACTCAAAAAGTACGGAACGGATTCGGATGAAACTTTGTGGAGTTGTTGTAAGTGCCAAAAGGAACAAGTAAATAATTTTGGCATCTCTGAGTGCAGAATTAAGATGCAAAATGAGCTAAATACTAATAAATATTTCAAGTTAGCTTACTCTGCCAATAGATGTCGCTGTGCTGTGAAATCGGGTACCGGGAGCGTCTTCTTCTCGGTTTTTCCGTCGAGGGGAACCCTCCCCCGTCCCTCTACGCCGCCCCAGTCGTGAAAAATCCGCCTCGGAAGGCTCATAAGGACCCCGTGACGGCGGAGGTTTGCACTCTCTGAGTGTATACATGCCTCTAGTTTTGTATGTTAACTCTAAAGATATGGGTAAAATAATGCATATATGTTTTGTATATACTTTAATAAAGAATGGACAAAAAATGTCAAAGCAATTGGCTATATTATGATTTCTCCGATCATCTATTTTTTTAAAGATTGGAGTGGAGGCAAATGATATACAGAAAAAAAGTAATTGTATACAACCCCCCCATATGGAATTATTTGTATTGGAAGTTTTCTTATTAAATTTATGCTGAGGTCTTATTAGATTCCATGACTCGTAGATCTCTTATCTTAGTACCTTCAATTATAAAAACAATAGCAAACTGCTTTTTTTATCACAATGCTGCAGCAGCAACAAAAAAAATGTTTTCTTTATCTTCTTGGAAGCAAAGAAAATAACTATCCATCTTATAAATGAAGCAAAACAGAGTGTGACTTTTTACATATCATCCATTTATAAAAATGTGCACTCGTATGTTAACTCTGAACTGTAAAAACTAATTAAGTACCTCATAAAATGTACTGTTTCGTAGTTTAACCCCCTTCTTTTCAATAATAAATGGATAAAGTGATAAATAAAAGATATATTCCATAGAGATATAAAGATATAGAGAGCTTATTCCCTTCAATAGTAGAGAAACATCGTTCAGCTGTCGCCTGTGTCCAATATAAACAAAGTCATTTGTACTACGTCATCGTAAGCTGATCATAAAAATAGAGAGTTTGTTTATATTGGGCAATATGACGTATAACTCTGAAGAATTCAATAAGCTCTTTATGTCTTTATATCTCTATGATATATTCAAATGAGGTAATACTCTTCAAATCAATAGCTTGAAGTAGCATAGGGAGTCTATTTTGTTCACTTTTGTTCCATAGTTGGTCTTGGAAGTAAGAACCATCCAAGCCACTTGGGATGTTAAAAAAGGCAAATAAAAAATATTTACCCTAATACTATATATGTAATGAATCAACAAAAATACGATCCATTCGATTATTTTCTTTTCAAACCTTTAGCATGGTTGGAAAAATTCATTTTAAATGTTATGAGTCATTACGGCTTTGTTAATTGTTTTCCGTTGCGAAGCATAATTACTTCAATGGCAATGACCATATTTTTTAAAGCTCTTTTGAGCAATACCCACTTAATGTATTGAAAATAAATGTACCTACGTCGCGTGCAAATTTTTTCATTATACTTTTTATTTTTGAGGTAGAGAAGTCAGTATTTCAGTCAACGCTATTGATAAAATTCAGGTATACAATTTGTGGCTGAATTGTTGTTCAAACTCGAGAAAATGTCTTTCATTTCCCTTACAATAAAAACACTAATAAGTTATTATCGTATATTGAACTTGGAATACATCATTTGTGCCGGATTCAGATTTGAATTTTCGTGTTAATTTAAATCTAATTTGAGACTTGAACTCAATCTGAAAATAGGATCAAGCCTGTAGCTCAGGTCTCGGCTTATATTGGCTCAAGTGTATTCAGCATTTGTTTTTGTTTTAAGATATACAACCAACAGTTATGATTATTCAAATGGACGTAATACAATATCTTTATTTAGTTCCATATAAAGTTCTTCCTCCAGCAAGATCATATTTTACTTTTGAAATATTTTAACCAACCAATGTCTACATGGGCAAATATTTGTTTTGTCTAAATATCAACAATAACAAATACACCGAAGAATTCCCTTATCTCCACATCTATTTGAACCAACACTTCAAATAACTTGCCACCCCTTTGATTATTTCCACAATGTTAGGATTCCTCTGTTTATCTATTCTTAGGAACAGCAATTGTCTGGAAATAAAGAGAGGAAAAAATGCTGAGCAAGGCGACTTCCTCTCTATCTTTTTATATGCAGAGACACTTAAAAATCGCTCCTACCTCCATTTTAATCAAATCATCACGCTCTTTCAATTCATGGTTGTATCAGCGTTCCTTTAGTCAGCCTTATGTCTCTTTGTTACCCTCGAATGGTCTTCTACTAAGTATAGCTCTAAGCCGTACTCTTTTCCAACTTTACCGCCAATATTTAAACTGATGTGACGTCATCATTATATCACGAATAAAATATATTTATTGTTTTAATTGAAAACCTGATTTTAGGCATAAATGTTCTCAGGATAGTCTTTTAAAACAAAAATAAATACATAAAATATACTTTTTGAATTATATTGGGTAAATAAACTTAATTGCCTAAACGGCTCGATGGAATCACGAGTTTAGGACTACCACCCCCAGACAATCACCCCCGGACTAGCACCTTCGTGCCAATGACCCCCAGTGCCATTTACCCCCCATTATTAATATTTCTTATCTCTTAAAGTCCACTTATGAAGTTAACAACAATGTTTTCTTTATGACAAAATTGCATTAGTGTTTAAAACATATGTTCCTAATATCGGTCATATGTTTTATATGACCGATATTAGGAGCATAGTTTTCAACACCATGTAAAAGAAAACATAGTTTTTTCATACGTGGACTTTAAGGGATAAGAAATATTAGTAAATGGGGAGGTGATTGTCTGGGGGTGGTAGTCCTGTTACGGGATTTACAATATCCCTTTGGATATAAATAAGAACTATAATTATTCCATCAAACCTAGGATCTTTACAATGAGGTCGATCAAGATTGAGCTTCCCCTCTTGGAATCGAACTTGCTCCCTCAATGTTGTCAAAAAGGACCTAAACATCATGAGAGATACGATTTTTATAAGTCATGTGCAAAAATTAAAATTGATAATATGTGCCAGCGAGATCAAAAAATTACATGAAAACTATAAAAGGATTTTAAAAGGACATTCATTATTCATTTATGTATCTTCACAACTTCCCTCAATAGTTTTACTGTGTTTTCTGACTAATTTTTTTTCGCAGATTACAGAATAAAATGTTTTTAAACAAACACTAAATGATATAGTTTGTATAATATTATAAGACATGTTAGAAAACCCAACTTTGTCCCCTTTGTTCTAAACGTCCTCCAAGTCTGCCTTGTCTTAGCAAAAGCTTTGCTGGAAAGACCAAAGCTGTCCTGGTACAAAATGTTGACAATAAATTTTCTGCAGAATTTAGATGTATTAACTATAAAAATTTGTTTATCGAATTTATTGATTGACACATCTTCTCTTTCATGTTAAAAATGAACGCCTAAAGGATTCTTTGTTTAATGGTCTGAGAGGCTACATTGGGGTACTACAGAGCAATCAGCTCAATGACACTTTCGAAAATATCGCCTCCAGACCGTTCATCTTCCGCATCCACAACAACATTTTTTTGAGATATGAATCAAACAATACTTGAAGAATCTCCGATCTTTAACATTTACTCATTCCGTTAAGGATCGGTCCCTCTCCTAGTAAATGGTCTTCAGAGATATAATAATATAAGTTGAGTCTTGCAAAAAGAGATCTTTAGTGAAGATGGTAATTGAGTCTTCGTTTAAGATGTATTTGTTTGCAAAGTATAAGAAGGAAGTGGCATTAGTTTGCTATATAATCACGTATAAAACGATTCATCTTGAATGTCACTAAAAATGATAAAAACAGAGGACCTAAGACAAAGCATAATTATTGCTGGGAATCAACCCACTTCAATTAATATTCTAATGCAAATCATTCAATGAAGATGGTCCAAAGACTAATTAAATTTGTACGTTCAAGATGAGACCACTATTTGCTTCAAAATGATTCCAACAATACATCATTGTTTGCTAACGATCAAAAAGAATTAATTCATTCTGTTATATAAGCTTATCTCTTTGTGAAATAAATTGGAACTCTTATGTTGATTTAGGATGTCTATTGATGCTCACGGTATTTTTATTTACTTTATGCATATATATAGTTAAGACTCTTTTACTTCATCATAATATAAAGATTAAATATTTATAAATTATTTATCAAATAATACAACGTTTGTCCCATCATTTCCCAAGGCGATTTCATTGCATAATTAGTAGATTGAATGTTTCAATATATTCTTAAAACTTTCGTCTTAAATATGTTGAATATTGGATAAATATATATGTAACTATGAAAATGACGTAATAAACACCCATACAACACCACTTATTTAGCACCCTCAATAAACTAAGAAAAAAATTATACAGGTGTGGCAATCTTCATGACACAGACTTGTGAAAAAACAAAGGTGATCCTTAAGGAGAAGGATCCCGTTCGTGTTTTGAAAGGTTGAGTTGTTGATATTCGTCATGTTGCCATATTCCTACGCCGTTTAGTGACAAACAATAAATCCCGTCGTTTATATCTGGTAATTTTTAGTCGTTGAGCGCTGGATTCCTTTATTATTGTAGACCTTCGCCCTGGACCCCCTGGGAACTGTGCGTCTTACTCGCTTTGCTGAAAAAGCCCTCAGAGTTCCCTTCAGGCCCAGAATGCTCAGGTCGCCATTAAAAAAGACCTCCAACACAACTCCTGCCCCATATCTACTTTTTATTTCTATCTGGGAACGTTGAGATCTTTGTTATATGGCAAAATGATAAATATCCACAACGCAAACCTTTCATAACAATTATGGGATCCTCAAACTTTAGTATTGCCAACACAAATTCTACGTAAAGAACATAGAGAACCTTTGTTATGAACGCCAAAAATATTCCGCGTATCATAAATATCTATGTGTATAAGTTAGTGAGCTATTAGGTTTATTTGTAGAGCTATTTGACATGATATAACCTTTTATGACAGATGTGAGCACACATGAAGGCGGTGAGAAAGGATAATAATGTCACATGAAGCATACTGAAATGTTGACTAATTGCTGAACTCTGTTTTTTGAGGTCAACACACTTATAAATTAGGTTCAAAATTATATCACGGTAGACTTTATGCATATTCTTACTGTATTTCTGATACCTTTTATAAACCGTTGATATTATTTTTAATTCAATTTAAAAGTTACTATTTGAGAAAACAAATCATCAAAAACTTCATAAAGATACATTCTAAAGTCTGTTCATGATTATTTATAATTGTTTCGTTCGTTTTTATTATTATTAACTTCTGATTGTGTATTAGACCAAAATTGACCTCCTCCATCGGAAGGAGTCGAACCCGTGCCCCCAACATGGAGAGTGAGTACGCCTTAGCGTACTGAGTTATGGCACTCCTTACCTATATTAGATTCTTTTTAATTAATAATATTAATTTTTGTGAACTCCCAATTGTTCATTCTGGGCAAACAGTAGTTTCAAACTATTACGTTAAGTTATATATATTTTTACGCAATTGCTTGTCTGAAGAATTGAAAAAAAATATAGAAAAATGATCTAGCTTGGGGATCGGTGTTTTGCGTGAGCCATTAATTGTAAAACATCATTTGACATTGCTAATTACGATTTCGCAGGATTTTTTAATTAATACTCACATTATCAACTTATAAAATGGCATCCACAATCAATTTCCCCTCCGAAAAAGGGGAAATCCCTTAAATAAGGGGTGCAACTATAGCCATCTAAGGCTAAATACAACAAAAAATATAAGTATATATTCAAAGCATTTCTTAATTTGCTCCGATCACAATTTAATGGATCAGATCGATGATCGTTGACAATTCGGATCGTTATATCTTTATAGCACAGTGAATCTCGCCTCACTTTTTTGTTGATCGCTCCACAAATCTGCAAATCATTGATTTAAAATACATTCTAAGTTTTTTCTACACACAAAGACTGTAGCTACGCAAATCGTTTAATGTAAATATTAGTATATACATTTTGTTGATGAAGAAAAAAGAAAATTGAACAAACAATGAATACACATTATTTGTTTTATTCTTTGACGTCTATGCCATTTTTTATTCAAACTGTATTAGGATTTCACTTTGATGCCAACCTACATTGATGCAAATCATGATATTTAAAAAACGGCTTTGACTTATGTATATATATTTTATATCCATTATACATATGAAAATGGAGATGTTTTTATGGATGAGAAATGGAAAAGAAGTCAAAAAGGTAGGTTTATGATGGACATATATGGAAAATCCTAGAAAACATTTGAATGTTATTCATACTAAAAGTCTCAAGGGCCTTGGCAAAGTAAGCATTTCTTAATGTAATCGAACGTGGATGAGTCGAAAAAATAAGTGAGAACAGTATTAAATTTTATTATGATTATTGTTTATTTGACCGTCTTTCTGAATTCTCTCTATGTTTGTTAGGTTTTAATTTGAGCTTTAATGATTTTTTTTATTCCTTTGTATATTAACAACTCCTACGAAATAAAGCCTTAAAACATTAACATTAACACTTTACGCTAAAAAGATGTTGATACTAATTGCAAAAATATATGTATATATACACAATGTAACTTAAAATCTTAGCATTAAATACGAACATACAATATATTAAAATAAAGAAAAAAACTCATATTTTATTAAGAATCTAAAAAAGTTAGATTGTTCTAAAAACTTTGTGGTTAGAGTCCATAAATCATCATGTAGAAAGGGAAATTTCATATCCAACGGGAAAAAAAACTATTTATATATTTGAATCAATTTTTCGAGTTGTTCTAATTAAACCATTTCACTTTTGTCCTTTATTGAATAACAATCAATTAAGAATATATTTTATTGGGCTTCGAATATTTTATAAAACAATGAATAGAGATTTTGACCGTTATTCTCAATAGCCACAATTAAATGTTAAAATAATGCAGAAACCTCTTAATTGATTGCGAAAAGTTGCAGAATAGAGAAAATAAAAGAGTTTCAAGAATCCTAAATTATATCAACAAAAAATGTAATCCGGTCAAAAAATGAGATGTGTTTTTCACTGCGATATAAGACATCCGATCAAGTAATTAGTTATAAGATCACTCAAATTCCAGCCAATACAAATTTAGAAATATCATAAAATATAGAATATTCGTGGTGCATTGGCCTCCAAAAACACTCCAAAGTTGATTTTTCGAGTAAATTGAGTGTTGAAAGATGTAATCAACAATAAATAGTAAATCATTGGCATCGGAAGTGGGGTGGGGGATGACAATTGCCCCCCCCCCCCCACATTTACCCTCCAACCACATTATTTTCGAGCCCAATCAAAGGTTTTTATATTCTCTAACTTATGGGGAAATAAGAGTTTCACCTTAACTTACACTGATACATTAGATAAAATACAGAGATATATGCACATTCATACTTAAAACACAAAATAAGCGATTATTTACAAGTTTAGTCCAATATGATTACATCATAAAAATAAAAAAGCATGAACTCATTTACTAAACTAAACTGTGAGTTGCATTACCTGTTCCCCGTTTGTATCTGCAATGGACTGATTTACATATTATGCAAATATGTCAAAGAACCTCCAAAGAAGAAATCAAAACTATACCAAACTACATTAAACTTCAGAACAAAAATACTACATGAAATTCACAGCTCTGTAGAACATGGATTTTCCAAATAACGACAAGAAGAACATCAAAACAGTAGTTCTGCTCCCACTGAGACTACCACCGGAGTTTATAATGAACTCAATCAGGCTGGTTCCGATTGCATGAAGATAGTTGCCGAAATATTGAGACGGGAAAAGTTGCACTGTTAATGATCGATAAAAAGGATACTCCTTGATATCAAAGATATTTCTAATCTCTGTACCGAATATCGATCGATACTGTCGATATATAATAAAATCTACCGAATACCGATATCGATCGATATTCGGTAATACCGAATATCGAACCGGCGGGAGATTTATCTACCGAATCCCAGCTCTGATATATATATATATATATATATATATATATATATATAGGGCTGTTCTTATTTTTCAAATGTTTGAAATGTTAGCCACATTGTTTGGATTTTCTGTTTCTTGGTGATAAAAGAAGAAGACATACAAAGTTTGAACAAAATCTGTCAACATTACGAGGTCGCTCACGAGGTCAAAGTTTTAAAAATTTAGTAAAAATTAGTTTTCCACACATTTCTTCAAAAAGCTGGATAAAAGAGAAAGAAAAAGAAGGGAGAGAATGAGGCAAATACTCTCTCCCTTCTTTTTTGTTTGTCTTTTTTTGTCTCTCCTACTTTGTCTCTGACGCATTTATATCCATTATATGCGTCATTTTGTACGCGAGATATGCTTTTTTTTTAATGTACATATAACTCTCTACTTATTATTTGACATGATTTAGTATACCAAAATATTAAAGCTGGTTTACCAAGCTTTCATTTGATATGTTTGGTGTTCTAAAAATCGCTATACTTTAAGAGATATAAGCAAATACATCTTTGCATGTACTCTCCCCAAAAAATTGATCTTTTGATATGAGAATATACATTACCACTTGGTATCTGCTGTTACTGTAAGCTGGATAGTAAGAGAAACAAAAAAGAAGGGAGAGAGTATTTGCCTCACTTCTCTACCTTCCTTTTTCTTTCTCTTTCTGAAATATGAGAAATATGCGGATTTGCTTTTGTCAAAGTTTTCGTCTCTTTCTCCAAATATGGAGATGACAGCTTTGCAAAGTGTGTAATAAATAATTTGAAAATGTCCAAGGCAATGAATAATCTAAATTCCATAATTACATGATGGAGCAAATTTGCTGTCCATAGCTTTTACCCCCAGCAAGGGCTCACAATCAGAAGGCATACTGATAGGTAAGTAACTTTCAAAAGCATCCCCCTCAATGGTGACGTGAAGCGGTCGTGGCAACCAGCTGCCTAAGCTCTCAGCTTTTTTGCAAGCACATAACCGCTCTGCGAAATACCTATCAGTCGGGTGCCTGCTGTAACTGTATATCTACACTATTAATAAAATTTGACAAAATGCATAACCTTAGTAAATGTCGACTATTTAATAACATTTCTTACTGTGAGTCTTAATTAAAATGATGTCATTATTTGGTGAGCTTCTTAGTAATTTTTTCATGGATTGTTTGCGGCAATACGATCAGAATATATATTATCACAATTAAAGGCCTAAAAGAAACATAGTAATTATGCGGATGTATCGCTGAGGATCCTTCTGATTAAACAAACAGGTTTGCAACTAAAGTCGTGCTTTTAGGTTCTATAAATGCTGAGAGATCCTCTTTTCAAAGTACTCAGTATTGATAATTAACACTTAATGAATTCCTTCATTTCTTGAGTGGAGGCAGTCTTTGACAATCGTTCTCAGGAATCTGTGAATCATTTCAATTAATTAATAGGAAATGCTAATCAGATATTTATTAATTGACACGCCCCACTCGTCAGAAAAAAAACTACTGGGATGAAGGAGAAGGATTTTTTAATTTGTTGGGGAAACTAATTGGAATGTACCCCTGCGGTTAAAAAATAGCCTCAAAGGAACCACGAAGTTTCATTATTATTTTGTTTTTACAATAAGTGGATCATCATATTAGTAAACATGAATGTGTTTTTAGGCTATTGTCATAATATGTGTAGCCATATTTAAAGAAAGGCATAAAAGAAAAGGAGCCTGTTGCATGAGGACATATAACAAAAAGTAACGGCCTCGTAAAGGAGTGAAAGAGAGTCTCCTTGAAGAAGGATACTTCTTTCAACCCTTATAATATGAAGAGAAGATAGATCCAGAGTGAAAAA
The DNA here is from genome assembly GCA_013387185.1 of Caligus rogercresseyi. NCBI lineage: Eukaryota > Metazoa > Arthropoda > Copepoda > Siphonostomatoida > Caligidae > Caligus > Caligus rogercresseyi. The sequence goes on from CP045896.1 coordinate 16,751,158, forward strand.
TATACTTTGTATCTCCTGTTACAATTGAAATAAAGACCTTATAATATATTATATATATATCTATATATGAATAAGTAAGGACCTTAAGACACTTTGTTCTGAAATGTGATTGGTGGAAAGAAAAGAGCGCCAAAAATATTTTTTTTTAAATCAATTGACATTATGAAATAAGGAATTACTTCAACTCTTAACTGTTGAGGTTTAACATTGAAAGTCTTGACGGTGACTGATTTATTAATCATTTATTATGTATATACAAAGGGATGAGAGAGGATATCTGTATGATTCGATGACTCTTAGACATATAAAACATAGAGAGCTTATTATATTATTCAGAGAATACGTCTATTGCCCAATATAAACAAATCTCTATGATCGACATACGATGACGTAGATCAAATTACTTTGATTATATTGGGCAATGGCGACAGCTGAACGACGATGTTTTTCTGTTATGAAGGGAATAAGCTCTCTATATCTTTATATCTCTATGTCTATTAGATTCTTAGGAGTGTATCTTAAGTCTCAACGAGGTTTGAACCACAAACATCACTCAGAGATAAGAATACCATCCTTAAGAACACATAAGGGCCTTGATCTACGTCATTTACGAATTCTATCAAAGGACTTATATTATTATTGCCTCCGCCGAAGGAGGTATTGTTACCTCCGCCGAGGAGGTATGTTTTCAGTGGCGTTTGTTGTTTATTTTTTGTCAGCAGGATAACTCAAAAGTACTAAACGGATTCGAATGAAACTTTGTGGAGTTGTTGAAATGCCAAAGGAACAAGTGATTAATTTTGGCATCTGTAAGTGCTTTTTTAATATGCAAAATGAGCAAAATACTACTAATAATAATAATGAAATGGGGTCTCTATTCAGGGAGTAGGAAAGAACAAACGCTAAAAAAATATTCATTGACGTATTATTGTTCTATATCAGCTCAGGACTATGTTACCCAGTGACGTAGCTTAAACTTCTTCCTTCTTCCCATCTCTGAGTGCTTTTGAATATGCAAAATGAGCTAACAGAGAGGAACAATGATTAGAGATAGAAAATCGGGCTTGTGAAAGGGAGAATGTTTGAATAGGAATGTTGTGGGGATCGGCGGAGGTACACACTCTCTGAGTGTATATATTTCTTTTATATTTTCTTTGCTTCTCCTCACTCATTATTCACCACACACACTTACTTATGTAGACATATATGATTGGATTGTAATTCTGTTAAGTGATTCATTAGGTGGGGATCGGCGGAGGTTTGCACTCTCTGAGTGTATAATGCCTCTAGTTTTCACTGGCGTTTGTTGGTTTGTTAGTTTGTCAGCAGGATAACTCAAAAAGTACTAAACGGATTCGAATGAAACTTTGTGGAGTTGTTGGAAATGCCAAAGAAACAAGTGATTAAATTTTGGCATCTCTAAGTGCTTTTTTTAATATGCAAAATGAGCAAAATACTACTAATAATAATAATGAAATGAGGTCTCTATTCGGGGAGTAGGAAGAACAAACGCTAAAAAAATATTCATTGACGTATTATTGTTCATATATCAGCTCAGACTATGTTAACCCAGTGACGTACTTAAAACTTCTTCCTCTTCCCGTCTTTGAGTGCTTTTTTAATATGCAAATGAGCTAACAGAGAGGAAACAATGATTAGAGATAGAAAATCGGGCGTGTGAAAGGGAGAATGTTTGAATGGGAATGTTGTGGGGATCGGCGGAGGTAGGTACCACTCTCTGAGTGTATATATGCCTCTAGTTATCTATTAATATTAATTATATAAAGCAAGGAATCGCACTCAATGATCATGATTGTTTGTTTAGTTGTATCTCATTTCCAATAAATTAACCCACCCAAAGAGTCTTTTGCCTTTAATAGAATCCCGAGTGACTGCCTTTAAATTTACAAACATTTTCAAATGTTTCTTCCTTCACTAAGGCTAAACACCACTCTCACCGTCTTATCATGATAATTTCATTTATAAATGCAATTCCTAATGAAAAGTGTATGTGGGTTCCTCAGTGTATATGTATATATATATTTGTTGGTTGTATGTAGGTAGACCCTAGAAGCATTAAAGAAGTAGCTGTGCGTTCCTTCATGAAATACCTTTTTTGGAAAGAGAGAAAGACCATATTTTAACTGGGTCAACAACCAAGAACAAACACAACAAGTACTCCCTAAAAAATGATCGCCTCTCCTGCATACCAGATGATGGAACGTGAATTAATTTAATCTAGATTTTTTGTCAAATAGGGGCAATAGCTTGGGAAGGTGTATGCATAATAAATTGTATTGATGTTTATTAGAGTTGTATTGTTATGTTCGGGTTCGTTGTTCTCCCGACATATGAATCAAGTCGATGATATCATTTAACTATTTCTATTGAAATGTGGTAGGAATAAGTTTAATTTATAGGCCGTTTATTTGTATATTACAGGGTTGTTGGGGGTAAATTGAGACGATCTTCAGGATTATATTTTGTACAATAGACGATGGAAATTCCAGGTCGTTGTATAAATGAAAAATATACTTTTTTGTGTATGTTATTTCCAAATCTGATTTAGCATCTCTCACATTGAACAATCATCATGGAGCAGGAGAGACGCTTATCTATATCATTCTTGTTCGCACGAGTCCAAGGACATTGCCAAGCTCACGGAGATCGTCAGATCGATCGTTTACCGGCTTTATATCGAGTACATGAAGTCAGGGACTCCTTCTCGACTAATAAGTTCTTAAAACACGACTCAACCAGCGTCATATATCCGTGAGATATGAATCCAAAAGCCTGTTTCGGGGTTCTCTCTTCGCCACCGAGTTTGTTGACTTCGATATCTTGAAGATATCGAGTCGTACTTGAACGGATTGTCCATACATTTTATTTTAAGTTCTTTTTTTTTGAGAGACCAAAAACCATGACTCATCAAAACCAAATAAAGTTGTGAACCTGAGCTTAAATTGTAATCGTGCATATGAATTCTACACTCGTGATCTGAACCTGTGCCCCAATATTCAGAGTTGAGTATGCTTCCATTGAGCCAACGCGCTTATTTTTTTGTCTTTTTGATTCGATGGAATTCAGTATTTCATTTCGTGTATTAGACGATATATTTCAAACAACTTTGATTACACATCTAAAACATATTTCAACTTCGTTTTAATTCTTATCATTGGTAAGGGCGGGAAGGAACCATTTGGGATACTGAAACTTGATGCCTGACATATTAATAAGGAAAACAAATAGGAAATTTTTTTCAGACATGATTTGTTGAAAAACAGTTGGCAATATGCAATAAATCATTATTTCAAATACACCTATTATGATCATTTAAGAGAAGGAATATCATCCTTAAAAATTATTGTTTTTTTTTCTCATGGGCCGCTATCCAATTTCATTTGAACATACATTTCATTGCCACATATATAATTACTGATGGAATAAAGCAATTCGTCATACACGAGAAAAAAATGAATGTTTAGATTTGGTTCATTATATGTCATCAATCTGACTTTTATACATTTATAAAATGACACAAAAAATTGTATCGAATCAAAGAAAAAAGGTAGTTTTTGGAAACTCACGACTCAATTATCTTTTTAGTTGATAAAACAGTTATATATATATATATATATTTTTTCTAAACTAAAAAATTCGATGATTCGTGAGTTTCCAGAAACTACCTTTTTTCTTATTTGGTTCGATACAATTTTTTGTGTCATTTTTTAGTATTATTATTATATATATCAGACTTGTTGTCGTTCGTTTGTCGTTCACAAAAAATTATCGTTAATTATTATTTTTAGATTGAATTGTTCGTTGTTCCATCATTCGTTTGTCGTTCGTCATTCTGAAAAAAATTGACGATGTTTTTTTAGAAAGGAATTTTTTTCTCACAATTCTGAAAAAAGTGATGACAATCGTCAAAAAGTTTGTCGTTCATCGTTTGTGAACGACAACAAATGAACGATAAATCAACAAGTCTGATGTATATATATATATATATATATCGCTTTTAGATTTACATAATAAATGGACCGGTATTTATAAAAAGAAACTCTTTTACCAACTATAAAAAAGAGTTAATTCGTGAGGTTCCGAAAAACTATCTGGTTTTTTTTTGGTTCGATATAATTGCATCTGGGTGGAAATGATTGAGCATTATAGCGTTCAAATTAGTGTACCGAACCAGTATCATCGAACCAATATCCTTTCTTACAATCATGCTCGAGAACTACCTTTTATGTATTCTTATATATTAAGAAATGTTTTTATGGAGACCACTCTCGTCATAATACAATTATATTAGGAATATCTTAGGAAGAATCATTTTTGGGAGCATTTCCCCCTCTCCTATTAAAGGGACAACACTTGATGTTCGGCCTTGAGTCTTTTCTTCCCCAGATGATTGTGGCATGCTGTTGATACTATCTATTTCCATGTCACTCCACTTGATGGATCGTTCTTTGATGATTCTACATTCTGAAGGGGGATATTTTCTCATGACTCCTTCCTCAGACACTTTAATAATCCAAAACAATTATATACAAGATATAAATATATGCGCTTGACTGATAAAGGATTACTTCCTTTGGACCAGCCAGCATCATTCAAAGTCAACGTTTTATCCAACAGTGCATATCATTTTTTTCTCCTCTTGGCTAATTGGCTTCAATTTATTATTCAAATTATATAAAAGAAGTGCACTCCTAAAATATATAATACCAATAAGAAATAACATTCATTTGGCTGGAAATTATAAATATTAATATGTATTTATGAAATTTTTATTGTAGAAATCAGTGTTATTTTATTATATGATATCGTCATGTATCTACGATGTTTTATGTTATTCTTATGTTCAATTGACACGTGTTTGTCTTTCCTTTTTGTCATTATTATTGTTGTACATAGTAGTTCACATAGGATCGATAGAAATATATAAATACATAGAGAGCTTATCGGATTTTTCAGAGAAATACGTCATATTGCCCAATATAAACAAATCTCTATGATCAACTTATCATGGCGTAGTACAAATTACTTTGTTTATATTGGGCACAGGCGACAGCTGAACGAAGATGTTTCTCTGCTATTGAAGGGAATAAGTTCTCTATATATTTTTATCTCTATGAAAGGATCACGTTGGAATATGGAAAGAGAGCTGATGCCTCCTCCAAAAAAGAAAAGATAAAACACCCTTTTATTAAGCTCCTTTAAGGGGAAGGAATTTATGAGGAACTTTTCATTGGTAAAACCTTATTTCTTGTGACAAGCATCCTTTTTAACTTAAGCTAAAATTTTAGACTATTATGTTTACATGTGTTTCATATTAATGTATATCGGTTTTTTATTGTACATGTTGTTACTTTAAAGTATTGTATCTATGTATGTAGTATTGGTAAAATGTAAGAGAATTCTTAGAATAACAAACTCCTTCTTGTGCATTATACATGCTGTGTTTTTCTTATAATAACATTAATAAAATTTGCATTGAGCCCAACAAAAAATGCAATAAAGTGTTCCTCTTAGATAATTCAATACCGAAATGGTCCCTTGTGCTTAGATATGTACAGTCATATAGAAAGTAGTCACAGGATGTATTCTCTCTACGGCAAAAAGAACATTTCAACAGCACATATCATTAGAATTGGGATGTTCACTTTTTGGAGCAAGTTGAGCATTTCTAATATATTGCTAACTAGTCTTTTACCATTTATGCAATACTAAAACATATATTCTTTAAAATATAGAAAATATCATACATATTTATTTTTTATAAGAATGTCATGTTTTTTGCCAAAAATGTGAAAAGATATGGGCTAAGAAAACATATTTTTAGTGAAGTGAAATTTTTCTCTACTTCAAAATGAAGGGAATACTTGGTTTTAGGATGGGGTGTTCTTAATCACAATCCTATTAGACATCGATTGGCCTGGTTTTCAATTTTACTACTTTATATAAAATTATTTGCTCTTTTAACTCATTGAAATGATACTATTATTATAATTTTTAGTGGTAATTTTCTAATTTTCCAATATCAAGCAGTTATTTATAATTTATATTATGAATTTTTTTAAATCTTTTAATGTGGGTGTAAAAAAAAGTTATATAGTAAAAACCTTGCTAGGGAGACAAATGAAAGTAGTTGTTTCGTCTTTGCCGACAACCACAACAGACATTTATACATACAATGTGTTTTTATATAATGCAAAAATGCTTTTCATTGCTTATATTTTTTGATAATATAGTTATATTATATGGCCTTGGATAAAATAAATGTGGTTAACCTATTTGATAAGTTAGTGTACTTAGCAATTCATGTTCGGACTGTTATCATGCTAGATACTTGTAAACTTATTATTTCATAGCAAAGGATAACAAATTAGGACAATATCTAGAATTTTATTGTTTTAAGAAAGAGAAGTTAAATAATATTTTTTAAAGACAGATGGTATTATGAACTAAAGCATCACTTTATTTGTAAATTTTAAGGCTGTGAATATCACACCATATATGAAAATATATTAAATTAAAAATTTCAAGAGCCTTAAGTTAGAGGTCCATGTCATTTACGAATCTTTTTTATAGATGATTAGAAGTAATTAATAATCAATTAAATTTTAACTATTTAATTAATATATCATTATCAGAGCTTGGACTGCCGATTACTATTTGGTAGATTGAGACTACCATTGACCCAGAACCTTTTAATTTCAATAAAACTATCGATCCCCGATACATAATATATGTCTAGTCCGTAGCAGTAGATTGCAAGGAAGTGCGATCCATGAAGTAGATTCTTCATATTATTAAATTCTACCAATATCGCCTTCTATCGGTACATTTGTAATACATCTACCAATTTACCCACACAGATAAACACAACTTGCTGACTACTATCGATATCGGAGGTAGTTTTTTTTTTTGTGCCTATCTGGCTCGATAGAATTGCATCCGAAAGGATATAAATAAGCCTTATCGCATTAAAATTTGTCTATCAAACTTAGGATCTTATCAATGAGGTAGACCAAAAATGGCCATCCCCTCTCGGGGTTCGAACCTGCACCCCCAACATTGATGAACACGCCGTAACGCACACGACTATTACTCTATCGATACGAATGGTAGATTTTTTTTCTACTGAGCTCCAGATCTGATCAGTAGCAATGTTTTTTAAACTCTTCTTTTCATATTCTTGTATAAATATATAATATACATAATATTCCGTTGCATGTAAGAGAACCATAAATTATATCGTATATGGTCATATTAAGACACTTAATATTCATTAGAGGTACTCATTACTTTTCTCAATGATTTATTATGGGGATGAATATGTAGCAAACATGTTATTTTGCCTATTATCGTATGTCTCATTCTGATTGGGTGTGTCGAACGGTTTTTTGTATATAAATAAAGAGTTTCTGAAGGTATGAACACAAAAATCGTTCTTATTTATGTCGTCTAATGTTCATTCTATGGTCGCAAAGAAGAGTTGTAGGCTTTTTTTTTTGTTAAAATGTTTCTCTCCATTAAGTTGTTTGGGATTATTGAGTCCAATCCTTTATTTCATATTTACCCAAAGTAATTTTGTGTCGGTCTTTATCTAGGACCGAGGACTGCAGTCCTTTATGTCGGTCCTTAAAAAGGAAAAATTGCTTCCTTATGACGACATAGCCTACGTCATGTCTCTTGGAAAAAAACTTTATATGAGGAAAGTAACATCTTCAATGAGTTGATAACAAATATAACATTTTTTACTTATGTTATTATTAAGTACTAAATATTGATTGTGATTACAAAAATAAATCGTCTATGTTTGATGACAATACCTAAAAATTTGCCTATAGCGGCTTACACGAAAGGGTTGTGAATGAATTATTTTTATATAAACATGTAATGACGATTGTATACTGAAAATAATATATTATAAAACCCAAAGGCTATTGAAAGTCAAAGTACGTCCATATTGTCAAGATAGCTGACTTTTTGATTGCAGTTGATTTTAATGACGTCACGGGGGCAAGCGGGAGGAATAACATTTTACGTCAGCACAAATCTATTGGCTTGACTTAAAAATAAAAGGAAAATAAAAGAACTCAATCACGTTTAGGTAAGGACTGCAAGACACAATCTTTAAAAGAGGTGTAAATTATGGCATTTATAAATAATCATAATTTTATTCAACGAGAGTTTTGATATCAAACTTTTATATAAAAAATATTTGTCTTAATTCAAAATATACTATGGTGATGGGATATATTTGGTTTATATGAGTTTACCAATCGTGAAGAATATTGTGGTTCGATTGCAACTGTGATTCCTTTAAGCTATTCTACACGACGTCATGATTCCCTTTATTACTTTTTTTGTTTTCAAGGAAGAGAGTGGACATTTAATACATTTAATAAGAGGCAATGAACAATAGTGGGTCCCAACCCCGCGTGAGCAGAATTCATAACAAATGGGGAAAAGAGAAAGAGCTGATGGCTTATGAAGTTAAAAAGGGAATATTGTATCATTAGGGACAAATCAATCTTTAATAAAACTATTATAATTCACTGATTGTTAAATATAAATATTCGTTCTTTATAAGGGCATGAGGAGTAATTAATTATGTGATTAATATTAAGAGGATATTTTTCAAAGGATTCACAATGACGTCATGTATGTAGGTCACTTAAAAGAGACAATTTGTGTTCTTACGAATTATATTTTTATCTCTCAGTAGAATGCTTATCTTGCGTACTCAAATCTCATGATAAAGGATGATAAGACACAGGATATATATATATATAAATTGAGTGCACAACTGAAAAATGGCTTAACGTTTTACCGACCTGAGAAAGAGAGAGAAAAAATACCTGTGTATTGATCTATTGAACATCTATGACCACAAAATACTAAAGGACACAATGCTACTTGATAAGAAGCCTTGAGAGCTACCATACCTGAAAAAGCTATGTTTTTAGTTGAATTGTCGAAAACTGCCATACTGACATTCTTATTCATTTTTTTCGGTCAAAGTTTTTATTTCTTATTTGCGACATTAATACAGATAATAATAAAAAATACACTAAATAACAAATAAATAAAACTATTTATAAGAGTTGCGTAAAAAAACCATAAACTAACTTTATAGTTCAAAGCTACTGAGTTCATTGTATTTTTTGCTAGCCAGAGCCATCATTTTGTATGTTAATTTTAATATTTAGAAAGACAATAAGACATAAAATATTACTATAAAACGATTATGCCTTGTTTCTGAAAAGGACGACCTTATCTCTAAACTATAATATATATATTGTTACATGTTAAGGGTCATTTAATATATAGCGTAAGGAGTTCATGGGATCCATTTTCAATAGTCAAATTATAATCAAAGAAAAAAATAAGCATAATATTCATGTACACTCTCTTACTAGAGAGCTTTATAAATCTTATGACTAGAGGTGAGGGAAATCAGTAAAATATCCTGTACATGGATGCTTGCAATGACCAGTGATGGATGACCTTAAAAAAACCATTACACTCCCTATTTCATGAAAAAAATAACATGAAAACTAAGTATCTTTTTCATTCTTGGTATTATCAGTATTTCTAAAAAAGAAAATAGGAGACAGTAAGAAATACGACGTTATTCAGTACCGACATCCGCTTGGGGCTCAATATTCTATATTATTCCATGATAAATAATATATATATTAATTCACCAATCTCTGTCCGTCTGTATGTCCACACACTATCTCCTCCCACATTTATGGTCAATTTGAACTTTGAAGGTACCTATGGAATCCTTGTGTCAAGACGGATCTAATAAAACTATATTGCTAAGTGATGGGACCAGAAATGAAAAAAAATCAGACCTTGTTTTATTTACTACCTACTTTTCAAGACAAAGAGAGGAAAAAGAAAAAGAAAAGGAGGAGGAGGAGTTAGAGAAATAGAAAAAGAAAAAAGCATCTCATGTGACTTAAAACATATTCTTTGTACAAAGTCAAACTTTTTATGAGGAATGTTTGTACAAACAAAAAATTATTTTCTCTCTCCTCTCTTATATTCTTTAAGGTCTGTTTCACTCACAAACTAGCTCCAAAACCTACCCATACCTGAAGGGCAAACATATGGGCGCCGTAGGCGGCCAAATATGCGAGTAATACTAATATATTCATAATTTGCCTGTAACTGACCTTTTTCCCCACCTCTACACATGACACACAGTTTCGAACAGTGAAAGGATGGGTTGGAATCCTTGCACGTGCTCAATAAAATACATGTTATTCTCTACTAGGATGCAATTGTGAGGAGGGGCTCTAGGGATTGGTTCGTTGTAAAGTGGGTTCCACTATCATGTCAAATGAACTATAAATATTAGTTGAATCGATATGACAAGGAGACGTATATTCTGCCGTGAATTATTGTGTGTCGATCCTAGTTCATCACAGGGAGCAGTAGGCAATGCAGCATATTTGCATAAAGTTGGGAAGGGCATTGCATGTGACTTCAATTTACTTATAATAATAATAGAAAAAAGAAAGTGTGAATATTATGCTTCACTATACAAAATATACAAGACATATTGTTTAATTATATTTATTTATATTTTTGATGGAAAATATTATGGATTATGAAATTGAACTTATTATTATGCGTTGTGTAACCAGTTTCATAAATCCATAATTCCAAAAAGCTTGTATTTTTATGTCATATTGCGATTTTACTAGCCCAAACTAAAGCGTAAAAGTAAAGTAGTGCATGCAAGGAAAAAGTAAACAAAAAAAATTGTGCCAAAATTTTGGTTAGTTGCTTTAACGTTAGATGTCGCTAGTCCATGAAATTACGTCAGAATCTTATTTAAAACCGGTTTAAAGGAATCAAGTTTGATTATTTGAAATATATCACTTTTTCAAGATAAAAAACGTCTCCAAATATAAATAATAAAAGGACTTTGTTATTATTTTCAAAGAGCTCTAGCATCAAAGCGCCCCTTACGGACTAAAGAAGAACTAAAATTTTGGCCAATTTCTTTGGGGAAAAAAGGAAGAATTTTATGTTATGCATGCGCTACTTTACTTTAACGCTTTAGCCCAAACTAAGTAGAAACAATCAATAAAAGGATAATGTTTTAATTGCATTACGTACAGCTTAACAAATATACCTTCTTGAATAAGTAAGTTCGAACTCTAAGACTCAGTAGTTATTAATAAACATAAAAAAATGATGTATTTGCGAATTTAATTCAATGGAATCTGCATTCATATGAATAAGCATAGCAGAGTAATAATTAGTCCATCGAATCCGGATAGTCTTTTCAATGAGGTTGATCAATACTGACTTCTCCCTCCTGGAAGGAGACGAAACTCTGCCTTAAAGGTTGAAACTCGAGCTCCCCTCCAGTGAGCTAACAAGTAAATCGAAAAAACAATAAAACTGTATAAAATAATTGAAGGATCAGAGATATCAAATCTGATTCCTAGATCTTGAACTAAATAAACATAAAATTTAACTTTTATACACTTATAAAATCCAGTTGGTACTTCAGGAAAATGTCTTAATATTTTCGAGATCAAAGATTCTTCTTGCATAAGAATTGTATTAAAATATTTTTTAGAGAAACCTTATTTGTAACATAAACTAGAGGCATATATACACTCAGAGAGTGCAAACCTCCGCCGTCACGGGGTCCTTATGAGCCTTCTGAGGCGGATTTTTCAAGACTGGAGCGGCGTAGAGGGACGGGGGAGGGCTCCCCTCGACGGAAATTCCGAGAGGAAGACGCTCCTGGCACCCGATTTCACAGCACAGCGACATCTATTGGCAGAGTAGGCTAACTTGAAATATTTATTAGTATTTAGCTCATTTTGCATCTTAAAGAAGCACTCAGAGATGCCAAAATTTAATCACTTGTTCCTTTTGGCATTTCCAACAACTCCACAAAGTTCCATTCGAATCCGTTCCGTACTTTTTAAGTTATCCTGCTGACAAACAAACCAACCAACAAACCAACGCCAGTGAAAACAATACCTCCTTCGGCGGAGGTAATAAAGTTATCTATATATACATATTAGAAGGTCAACAATCTTTTTTCTATTTATAAACATATTTCTTCCCACAAAACCCTCTCTCAATTTTTCTCAGTAATGAAGATGGATCTCTCTGGATTATGGTTTACATGATGAAAGATCTACAATCGTTAATTATGACCCAAAATCATAATAATACTCTTAGTGAAGAAGAAAACCAATAATAGATAACAATACAAATAAACGGTTTTTTAATAACATATTCTCACACTCAAGAACGCACAAGACTACCATAAATAGGAAACCCCTTATTCTTATACAAACAACAGCATTATGTTACCCTTAATCCCTTGATACACAATACCATTTCTTCTTCAACAACAACAAAAACGCAAGAATCATAAAACAGCTTTAAATAAAGGTTAAACCGCCCTTTTTTAAACATGAAAAGAAGGGAGGGGGATGACGTCACGTCTTTATAAGATAAACAATGAAGGAGCACAATAGTCAATGCCTATAGATAATATGTACAATGTTTAAACCCTTATCCATTTAACACATATTTATAGGCGTTGGAGCAGGAAAAGTTATATTTATATATGTATGTAGAACTGATTTATAGGCCTACTCCCATTTGGGAGTCCTTTCTTCCTTGAGGACAGTCATAAATAAAATGACAACATCAAACAGAAAACGGTCATAAATCTTAATTCCTTTATATTTACATATTATTATAATATATTTTTTATAAAACATTATTTCCTTATACTACCATAGATATAAATATATTTATCTATTACAAGCGTTTGCAAAGGATGACCAATAAAACAATAAATATATATTACATAGCGAGAGAGAGAGCCATAAAGAGCATGTATAATTATCTGGATTCATTAAAGGGAATGAATGAGGCCCAGCCTTGAAGCAGGGCAACGTATATATTTTTTTTACTTAATTAGTACGAGGGAGAAAGGGACTTTATTATAAAGGTAGTTAGGTAGGTAGGTAGGTAGCTATATGACCGATAACATCATTAAGGTGGTGGAAGACCCTCCCCTATGTAATGTATCAGGAGGGGCAACAATTAAGGCCCCATCACTTCCTAATTCTCATAATGGAGGCCTAACAACAATAATATCCAAGGTCTATATTTATAAAAGAGGTCGGAGCAAAGGACGTATTTATTAAGCCATATGACGTCATAGGTTCCAACATATTTGAAAAACCCACCGACTTAACTGGATACACCAGTAATTCAATATCAGCCATATACAGGCTCTTTTAGAGCGAAATGTTGATTATTATAGTTGATGATACAACGAAGAGAAGTAGGGATTTATTGTATTTCCTTGACTAGTTCAAACCTAAATGCCAAGAACTACGAAATAGAAAAAGAGATAAATGACAAAAGGTATATCGGGTGACGTCATTTTAAGGTACTGGTTTTTAACATAACATAGGGACATCATTGGTCATTTATTGGAGGATTTTCTTTTTAATTGTTTCATCTCCAAATGGTGCCACACTCTACATCACTATAGAACTCTTTTAGTTGACATCCTTTTTCTTCTTTATTGAAAAGCTGTAGAAATCCGTTAAATCAACTTCTGTACATAAACGATCACTTAACACATATAAGGTATCTATGGCTTTTTGCATATATCGCATTTTTATCAATTTGGTGGAGGTTGCGACATCTTTTCTAAGAAATAGTCTTCACAACAGCGACTTTTTGTGGAACTTTTGTGTCACTTTTATCACAATGTCAATAACAAACATTTATTGAGCTTTTTTTCTTAAAAGCCATAGTCACTTTTCGCCCAAAATACAAATTTTATACTTGTTTTGCATATTTTGCCTTTTTATCTTATTTTTCTACCTAATTAGTTAATTTTTTCTGCATGTTTCTGGGCATATACGACATTACTTTTGTTCTAAATTCCTACAGCCCTACTAATTATTGTATGGGTTGGTAAGTCTAACGTCCCCCTCTTTAGTTCCTTGTGTAGTCTGTCATTCGACATTCAAATGGCGACAATAACTAATATTCACCGCTACTATATGTTGCACGGTATATTCCACGCCTAAAGATGCCTCCCAATCAAAAATATGAATTCCAGGCGATCAGTATTGCAACTTAGACAATATGATGTTCTATAATTTTTTTTCTAAATGAATCTCTATGAACTTAAGTATCTATGAACTCTGATTTATAATATTTATAAAGAAATTGTGTTTTTTTTAAGCGGTATTGTTCGAAGGAAAAGGATAACAAAAGTTGGCTGTTGGCTGTAATAAAGCATCACTAGCGGCAGTTGAGGAGTGAACATCAATTCAGAGAGAAGAAATCCGTTGTACTCTCTTCTACATGGGACTCGATCCATGACGTCATTGGCGAGTCCCTTGAGTGGACTCCTCCTATTTCCTTTACTAATATTAAATCTATAGAGCAACTGCTCATACTCAAGAGGAAATGGAAAAATGTTTACTTTGAACCATCATATCTCTCGATAAATGGATCATCACTCAAGCCATCAGAAAAAGAAAAGAAACAGTGTTACCAAATGAAGAAAAAAAAAACAATTATTATTCGTGAGTTTGCGAGGCTTTTTGTTATCCCTAAATATTAGACATATTGTATATTCTTTAAAGCCCCCCCCCCCCCACCTAAAATGATTTCTGAGTTTTGGCGAGAGAATATAAAGCAGGGAAATTAACCCTCAGGCAGTTCATCCTCATTAGCCAGGCTCATGTAACATACTCAGACTGTTTTCTCTCTCTCTGCCTCGTGATTGTATATATATATATATATTTTCACACGGCCTTTAGAGCTCCTCATATAGAGGTTGAATAGGAGAAAACCTTCATACGTTGTGTATGTGGTGTATTTACGTTGTACATGGTTGGTCGTAGGCATATATATATATATACTATGCATGTGATGGGGCTGAGAGAGCAAGGGATTTTTGAGTAAATAAGGTTTGGTTGAATCATCAAATATACCCTTTGAAAAAGGGTTCATGAATCTCGGTCTTAGGGGCAATTAAAAATATATCCCTGGGAAGTATATATTTAGAAAGACTAGAGATGAAAGAGCTTGCTTATTATTGATGAGGACTCCTTGGAGACTTTAAATATGTTTTTATTTATTTGGGTGTCCCTTTGTTGATGATATTTTAAACAAGTTAAAATTTTGGGGCTTTACGTAATTTTAAATTCATCTTAACTTAAGAGGATTTGGTTTATTTATATTTTAGCAGGAATCAAGAGAAAGTTAATGCTATTTACAGCTAAGGCTCAGTATATTTATATAAATGCTGGAGTAGTTTGGAGACATCTCTATTCCAAGATTTTAACTCTATCATATCGTTTAGTTGTGTTTATGTCGTTTGAAGAAGGTTTTAATGTTAATTACTTAATCATATTTTAAATAAAGATACTAAAGAGTGCACAAAAAATAAGCTCCTTTGAAAAATGATGGACATATATTGCTCGTAGGGGTAATTTAAAGCACCTCTCATTTAATTTTCAAAGAAGACAGTTAGAAAAAAATCCTTCAGCAAAAGTCGATAACATCATAATGTCTGTGTTTTTCAATCAAATTTACTGAAATAACTAAGAAGTCTCTTCATTGTTTGCATTACATCAACATCGGATTTTCATATTAAAACAAGCTTTTTTTAACACTAGAAAATATCAGCCGGGAAAATATGAAAAGTGTCCCTTCAAAAAACTCAAATCATAATATTATTTCATTCCGGTGACATGTGAGATCGTAATACCTAACATGAGATAATCAATAACCAACGATCATAAATATCCTAAAGCTACAATATTTTTTGTTGTATCTCACTAATTGTTTTTGAAGGCAAGATGGTGAAAGATACTTGAATGAAATTAACCTATTTTGCATTTAAAGAAGCTTAGAATTTCCGTAATTAACTCTCTTCTGGATTAGCTATCACTTGATACTCTAAGGTACTTAGACAAAACAGCTCGTTATTTTTGATATTATGTTTTGATTGTTATTCTTTTGATATTCAAGAACTATTAATAAGATTCCTTGGTGCAGTTGACGTACACATTCGAAATGCCTTACGAGGCGGTATTTATGTAAACAGTCAACAATATCCTGAGGCTATCAGATCTAAAAGATCACATCGGCTGTTGATATAATTCAAAGATGATGGATAATTAAAGGAGTCGAATCCATTTGGTGTCTAAAGTATCGCATGCTTTTTCTCCATAAGTTTATGTTTGATTAGCTATTGGATGTTAGACCAAAATGATATTTTTTGGTTCTATGATGGACTCTGATATTCTTATCCGAATCGCAGGTATGTATTAAGAAAGGGGAAAAACAATTTCGGGGATTTGATATTGTTATGTCCCTGACGTCACGTTGCAAGACACCCTGACGTCATGTCTACTGTGCCTCACTCTTTCCTCTCCCCGTGTATATATTTCCTTCCTTTTCCTACTGTGATAATAAATCAGTCTTCAAGTCATGACCCTCTCATGACACGTGTCATTCTTTAATATTCGTTCCTGCCGTGCAACCTAATGGGCGACGACTCTTGGATATACTAATCATATACTCTTATTAAAGGTATCCCAGCACAACAGATATGTTATTACACTATATTGATATCTTAATTTAGATTTCTTGAACGTGGTGATAATAAGCGAAATAATAATGTAGACGCTTAAGATACATAAACTATCTTAAGGTTTGAGCACTCAGTGTAGTGTTATGATGTATGCATTTATTTACGGTGATGCCAGAAATGAAGAAAATTATATTTAAAAAAGCCAACATACAAAGAAATATTCATTATGAGAATGAATGATTCTTGTTTAGAGAATAAACTATTCATATGAAGTCAAAGCAAATGTAAACGCTTCATCACTACATAGTTAAAAGTCAAGTTGTATATGGGTGGTTATTTTTTGGCACACAATATTCAATTGTTTATTCCTAAAAACTCTGATATAAACGGACTTAAGCTCTAACATTGATAGCTAAGAAGTTATATACTATAGGACTTGTGGCTATTATACATGTTAAACCCCAAACAATGACGGTGGCAAACTAGACTCTGAAGCGGGATTTGAACTAAGATGTTGCATGCAATGTATGTTTATTAGCTTCGACATAAGAAGCTGCTGATATATCATAATGTCATATTCGGTGTCCAGAAGAAATGGACCGAGAAAATAGGGTCTAAGAAAAAATGGTCCTAGGAAAAATGGCAGAAAGTATAATGATGACTCATGGTAAAAATGGCCCAAATACATGGGAAGGGTAAGATTTTGAATGGAGTACAATTAACTGTGCACATATAAATTAAATAATAATGCATAAATAACTGATTTCCTTATAGTTGTGTTGAGATGGGTCAAGGATTCATTTATGCCATGTTTTCCAAGTGTCTTCATTTTCCTTTTCTATCTTGGGTCATTTATTCCTGGTGCATTTTTAGGGAGGGTTATTTCTAATAAAGCCGTATATTCCTAGGCCATTTCTTCCTACTATCGTCATATTCATTTATTCTCACCCCGCCAAAAGGCAATAGGGAAACCCAACAATTGATCTCCCATGGATATACTTTCTCTAATTACAGAGTTGCCTCTGAAGCCAACCCACAGCTCTCTCCCCTCCCTCCTGATAGTGAGGATAGTTAAGGAGACGGCATGGGATTATTTTATTATTATTATACTTAGATATGAAACCATATAATATCAGCTTATATTTATTTAATCATAATAGGACTAAACTTTCATATAAGACCTGTTTATAATAACAACAAAAAAGAAAATATATATACCGCATATGAATATATATTTAATAATATACATACAATCTTGTCGAATCGTGCATTGATTTATTTTCTGACTTAAATCTTTAAAAGATATGTATGTAGAGTTCGAAGATATGGCAAGGCGGTAAATGGGCCTGATATGAAAGAAAAATCAATTAAACAAGGATTTTCTAAAAGAAATTGGCAGAGCTGCGACTACCGAATGTAAATCGGTATTTAGAACTGGAAGTGTTGTTACCTGGTGTAAAGAAGTAGAACTTTGCAAAATAAATAAACAACTCCCGAGCTGAAAGTGCATTTAATATCGGACAACGTATAACAAAATACAGTTAAGGAAATAATTTGTTTGAAATTTACTTCCATTTCCGTCCAAATCCGAGTGCATATATCTTATACTAATAAAAAAAGAATTCCGTTCGTTCGTTCGTTTCCCTATATCTCCCGAACGGTTCATTAGATCTTGACGAAATTTTCAGTAAATAGTTTTGAGAGCTCAGGGAGTGTTTTAGTGGGGTTGCCAACTCCCGGAAAATTCGTCATCGACATGCTTATTTTATTCGCCAAAACGTTTTTTGTCATTTTTTTAAAATTGCCAAGTTAGATTTTGACTAAATTTTCTGTGGATGATTGCAAGGTAGTAAGACATTTTTTGTTTTTATTCAGTGTTTACCGGAAAATTCGTTTTTTACATGATTTCTTAAAAATAAGTTCTTTTCTATCCCTGTTTTCCCCCCAAATTTAAGTTTTGTGGAAAATAACAACACTTTTTTATATTGCAACATTGTGCTAATCAAATTTCAATCATGCCTAGAGATGGAAAGTGATGTCAATACCCAGCCTTAAGGAATACAAAACGGAAAAAAATGGCAATGAAGAGCTAAGACAACTTTTTAAGGAACTGGTTTGAACATGAAAAGTCACATGATTTCACTGAAATTATTCGTGTGATTCCTTCTTTGTGTGATGTTTAAATACCCAACCGTAAGGAATACAAAACGGAAAAAAATGGCAATGAAGTACCAATGACAACTGTTGAAGGAACTGATTTTAATATGAAAAGTCACATGCTATAACATCACTGAAATTATTCGTGTGATTTCTTCTTTTTATGATGTTTAAATACCCAGCCTTAAGAAATGGAAGACAGAAAAAATGCCAATGAAGACCCAATGACGACTTTTTAAGGAATTTATTTTAATATGAAATATCACACACGATGACATCACTAAAATTATTCGTCGGATTTTTTTTCATGCCAGACTATTGTCAAATTGGAAAATCCGGGCAGCGCCGGGTAACATTCGCTAGATATTTATATAAAAACAACATGTATTAAATTTCAAATTATCTCTAAAAATGCATAACAAATTATATACTTAACTGTCTTTTGTTAAAAATTGTCCGATACTAAATGCATATTAAAAAGTCACAGAACAGATACTTAAATAATTTTTTTTTTTAATCTACTGCACTGATCGATATTCCGACTTCGGTAGATATATAATAAAATCTACCGAATCCCAACTCTGGCAATTGGACAAGCAATGGATAGCATCATAAATCACTTGAACATTATGATGACTTCTATGGTGTTTCTATAGTCCTTGTAAGTTATTGGTTCCCTCTAGTAGATTCAAATGTTGAGTAGAATCAGTAAATATAAGTACACTTTATATAATATAAGTACAAGTATAAGCCACTTTTTCTCAATATTTTTATGGTAGAGACACCTAGCGGTGTAACGTAGCGTTACACCGCTAGGTGTCTCTACCATAAAAATATTGAGAAAAAGTAAACACCCCATTTTAAGGCATAATTTATAAATTAATATTTATAAAACTAGATATGGACCTCTTATATTAGATAAAAAATGACATTGTGATGTGTGGTACCTGACTGCACCAATAAAAGGGAATTTAATTTCTTGAAAGACTATAGCCTTTGCTTGAAATGACAAATGGCTATAAAGAAAATCACTTCTCAAGTGGATTGTAAGCATTGGAAGCCTTCTTCTATTTCATATGTAAAATTTTAAGTCAAAGTATTTCCCAGCTCCTAAGAAAAAGGTGTAGAAGAAAAATAAAGTTTTGATTAAAGTTTGCTGATGTGCCTTCTTTTTTTTCTTTGATCAAAGGCCTATCAAGAAGACATTATTCGTATTAAGAGAGCAAATGAACGGCAGAGTTTTAGGAAAAATGTTCAAGGGGTATAGGTTCTTACCTCTTACCTGCCCATGCAAGATCATGTAGTGACAAATTATAGAAAAATTTGAATAGTGTTCAAAAGGGGATTTAGTTATGGCTGAAAAAAGGCAATATGGCATAAGATTTTGCTAATCAAAACGTTAATACAATCAACTTTCAAGTTGTATTGCTTTAAATGACAAACAAATTGCTTCTAAGCAGATCCATGTCAAGTGAATCATTGAATTAGTTATCTAAAGTGTACTAGATTATAGAAATGCACCAATGGAAGGACGGATTTAATATGTTTGCTTTATATTATTTAACTTTAGTATTATTCGTAATTATTAACATACATTCATAAATAATTTAAATTTAGTAATAAATTGATTTGTTAGGATTTTGTTTGTAGTGTTGCCTAGCGGATTATATGTAAGCTCCTAGTTTATTCTCTACCCCATTGAACACTGAATGAAGGGACTGAAGGCCTCCTTGTTTAGTAACTGGAAGGCTAGGTTGAAACACTTGTCTATTTTATCTCTTACGTCAAGGACTATAGATACATAAAGCATAACTGAAAGTCCAAATAATGAATAAGAAAAGCATATGTTTTAAAAATATATTAGTCATTTTAAAAACAATAATCTTCAATGGTGATAAAAACTGTCAAAGATAGTATGTCCTCTTCCTATAAGCATGGGTGTATAACCATAGATGGCATGCTTATTCCAAGTTGATTGCAAGGGTTTCTCGATAAAAGAAAATGTTAATAATTATTACAATCAAGTGTTAATAATTGTTACAGTAAAATGTTAATAGTGGGGCTGGGTACTCTGTTCGGTTCCGTTCCCGACTGTTTTTGGGCTGCCAGTGTTAAACTGTAAAGATCACCGGACCGATTTAACGCAGCCCTTAGTTTTTGTGATGTTATTCGTCTATTAAATGAAATGGTCCGGACCCGAGAAACTTGCTGCCGGTTCCCTGGTAGATGTTTATGTGAGTAGATTAAAGATCCATGCTTTTTGAAAATTAGATCTTCTCTCTTCCAAAAAAAAGGTTAGACATCTCTGCTATATACACCATATGCATTATATCCCTCCCATGACAATCTCTAAGGACTCGTAAAACGTATTTCTCATAGCATCCAAGGACAGAGAGAGAGAGAGAGAGCGAAAGGTGAATAATCTGAACCACCAAGATTTCCTCTTATGAGTAATAATAATATTCTTAGCCAATACTTTTTTATTATACTATTTTCTTTTGGGGATTTGGGAGAGAAGAAGAAGAAGAAGTCTGAGGAGCAACTACATCGTCCAATTTTTTTTACTACTTGTATGTTAGTAAGTATTGTTTGTAGTAGTAGTTTTGGATATTGGAGGAGAAAAGAAGGAAAGAGTACAACCTACGTCGCTGAGAAGAAGCCTGCACTCACAGACACACTGAAGGAAGAGAAAAAACCCGGCGTAGTAGCTCACAACAAGATAATAGTATTTCTCCCCCCTTCTTCTTCAAATTCTTCTTAAGGCTGAAAAAAAAACACAAGAAGGGGGGGACAGAATCCAAAGAGGGAGCTCTTCCAAAAATCATCTTCATTTTCAGTTGCAGTGAGAACGTGTGGTGTGTAGAGGTGGACGTTTATTTTGTGAGTTATCTGATCGGCACGCCGGTCAAGTGAGCTAATGTGTTTCCCTTCTAATCATTTGTGAGTGGCTTTCAATTGCCGCAATCAGCATGTATAAGTTTTATTGGAGCAATCTCCAGCGCAAAGGCTCTCATAAGACCGAAGAGTCTGAGGCCAATGAAGTTCCTCATGAGCAGCAGTCTCGTGTGAGCGTGACTGGGAGTCAGCGTGTGCTTTTAAAGCTACGGAAAATGCAGTCTCCATCGAATGGATCTTCTGGTTCCTCTAATCCACGGCCAAAGTCCTTTGATCCTCGAGATCTCTTTCCTAATGAACCTAATAATAATAATAATAATCATAATGATAATCATGTTGACGAGGCTAATAATAGTAGTAGTCTTATGGACTCTGAGTTTCCTCACTCCGTCTCTCATCATCATTTCTACTACAACAAGACCTGGAACGAGGCCATTCTTCATAAAACAGCCAAGGACTGGGAGGTAGAGGATGAGGAAGACCCATTCATCATTCAGGAGCTTCGACGATCCCCGACAAAGAAGCATCGGGGAGAGTCAGAATCCGAGGATGAAGAAATAGTTCCATCCCCCTTCCTCCCTAGTCCAAGGCTTCCAGAGAGAGGCGAAGTAGAGAAAGAGAGCCGTCGTCCCTCGCAGAGATCGGCTTCTTCTTCCAAGAAGAATAAAAATGCTCTCCTCTATCGTTCCAAGAGCTGTGAGCGGCCCAAGAAAAAGGAGACTTTCCGCCTACCAGATCCCCTCTCTCGGATCTCCTCTAATATCACGGGGAGACTAAAAGGACATCGTAATGCCCCTCCGGCATCAAGTCATAGACGAGTTGAGGAGGAGCATAATCATCGGAACAATCTACAATCAGAACTCGTAGTCGTTGAGGATGGAGATCTTAGGGTGAGAAATTTTTTATATAGTTACTATAATTTATTCACTTTCAATTTCACTCATGTAAAATTGTTCAAATAAAAAAGGGAAACAAACATATAAAGCACAATGAACAACAGTAAATATTTTTAAAGGGCATCAGCCGGTTCTTGATCTGTTCGATACTGATGAGGTATTGGTCTCCGATGTATTTAAAAAAACATACTTTTATAAGAGGGTCAAAAGTAATTGCGTTAAAAACTAAACATATGTAGACATTCTAGTCCCCAATTATTACGAGGTATTGTTTAACAAACAAGGCCCTATCTGGGGCTTCATAAAAATCACGGAGAATAATTCCTAAAATAAGTGGATTCATTTGAGATTAATAGTTAGATTTCACCAATATCTAGACACATAACATTTTATAATACAATTGAGAGTCCACATAGATGTATTCATTTATCTGAAGGGATTAAAACCACAGAGAGATTATATGTAGGTACTTAATAAAATACAAACAGAGGAGAATGAAGATGAATTTTTGCATATCCAAAAAACTTATATTTGTTAATCATTGATACAAAGAAATACTATGTGTACATAAACCTAGGGCATAATAACTATAATTACCCTGTGGAACCTTTTTCTCGAACGTGATTGGTTGAGAGAAAAAGAGCGGGAATAATTCAAAAGAAACAGTTGACATTATTAAATACGACATCACTTGGTTGTTGAAGTATGGAATATTATTAATGGAGATATTAATATCATTCTTCAGAACACTAAACTGAATGGGCCTCTACCTATGCCAATTACGAATTCTGAGAATAGGCTATTACTAGTGTTTTAAGACTTTTTGGAGCCCAGATACGTTTATTTCATTAAATAAGATCTCACGACATACCAATAGCTTAAAAACAGCTTATTCAAACAGTATAAGTGGTATGATACAAATAAACTTTTTGTTGATTAGGCTGTCGCTACATGATTGCTCAGCTCTGACACATTTGACAATATATCAAGGAGCAGTGGTTGATAAATACGAAATTATATATATATGATATATATATATATATATCGTTTAAAACACTTAGAAACTTGTTAAAAATATGAAAAAGGAAATACCTTTTTTGCGTAATAAAATTCAAAAAAGTTATATCTTAACTGCTACATAAAGACATCAATGATTTTTTGTTTTTCAAATTGTCATTCCGATAATATATTTAAAATAAAAGGATCGGGAATGATGAAACTTTCCTCCAACATCACTCAGCACTCATATTTTTCGTATTATACGTTTCTCCGGACTATGAGTTTCACCCACCAATAAATGTATGATTAAGAAGGAAAATACAAGTGGGCCACTTAATTGGGTTTGAAGGCATTTTTTGTTCATGAAATACCTTGTCAAAAATTTAAAAGGTGTTTTCTTTATAGGTATCATTTAGCTAAAATAGAGAACAGCTGAATAAGTGATTAGTATATGAACATTACATGCTATACCAAACTTATAGTAAACTTCTAGACATAATCCAAAATAAGGTTATGATGGGATACATAGTTTTATCTTTAGTTAGAGCCACGAATTAGTTACCTATGGATGATCCAGCCTCACTTACGTTACACCTTTAAGGTATTAAAACATTCGTTATTATATCGTTATATCATCCTCTGATACAAGCAGAAAGTAGTTTTTTTATTCGAAATTGCCACGAGTATTTTTATCGCTTGTATTGTAAATTATGCTCTTGTCGCTACAGTCTATGTATGAGAAGGTCGTCTCAGGAGTAGAAAAAGGGAGAATAAGTTGTTTAAATATCAATGACGTCATTGTTACTTTTCTCTCCGAATTCGTGTTATAGTGACCTCCGCCTTGATTGTCGCAGGATCATCAAGCAGAAGAAAATGCGCAACTTTTTATCTTGCTTTACTTTTCATTTCTAACTAAGAAATGAAAGAATGCAAGAAAGAAATCTAAGCTTTCAATTTCATGTATAAGAATCTGGTTTAAAACTTTGAATACTGCTGTTATATGCATCTTATGAATATAATATGTATATAATCCGGTTTTTGCATAGGGTATGATTAATGCATAATACTCTAAAATAATCGACCAGTTATTGAAGTATGCTTTTATTTAAGATAGTTTTCACAAACTCACCAAATAATGTCATTTTTTTCTTCAATTTGGAACCTTTATTTTCTACATCTTTTGTTACATTTTATCATCAGAGTAATAATAGTGACCTATATATCATCAACATGATGAAACAAAGTAATCAGCAATTTAACTTGAGTGTGAGGAGTTATTGCTTTTAATTCATATTAATATGTTATAGCGGAAAAGCCTATTCAAATAATTACTAAATGCCATTGATGGAGTATGCCTGGAGTAAAGGCAGAAGTATTCTTAAGGACAACATTAATATCTCTTTAACATCCATAAGTGTATTATTGACGTCTTATTTCATAATACCTTTAGTATTTGACTTCTTTTCTTCCAACCAATCACATTTAAAAAAAAGTCCTTCTGCATTATCATATATTTATATTCTTGTCTGTTTCTAACATAGGCACCAAAAGTGACTCAGATATATGCTATGTTTGTTTATCGAACACAGTTTTTCGTGATGTATTTAGAACTCGATGTTATGTAAATCCATTAAATATTCACTTGTATGAATGCTTGAAAAACGGATCGAATAGAATTTTTTTAACTATTTCTAAAAATATGAAGATGACTACAAATAAATATGAAGCTAACTTTTTCCCTATGACGTTATGAATATATGATTTTGTATATATTGCAAGCAGATGTATTTTTATACTATTTTAAACTATACAATTTGCATAGAATATATATATATATATATATATATATTTGTTTCTCTGTAAAAAGAAATTTGGTCTAATAAGGAATAAAGAGTTGATGATAAATATAATAAAAATAGAACCAAGAATGTAACAAAAGAGATGAAGACGGCTTTTGAAATGTTCTAATGTATGTAATTAGGCAGCAATGTTGTATTTGCTTATTTTGATTAGATAATAATGTGCACAACCTTACTTGTATAGTGCCATTTAGAATAAGAAGAGTATGTCCACAAGAAAGTGTGAAAGAATTTGCCTTAGCAAATCAATTAGAATATATCCTCTGATATTTTAAGAATAAAGATATATATAATAATTAATGGATATCTTTGGAAACTTGAATTTAATGTTTTCCACCAATTTTGACTATTTAAAACACAATTTTTGAAAAATGACGATTTTAACTTGATCGATTACAAATGAATGGATTAAGATAATTAATAATAATTTGTATTGGACCACTGAGAAGTTTAAATGGATCAGTTTGCTACAATTATGTCAAGTTCTTTTTTTTTTTTTTTTTAGGAATTCGTTATTGTCAGGAAACGACCGGGGTACCCTGTTTAGAAACGAATTTTAAAACTTAAGAAAAATTTCAATACCTTTTTTATAGATTTTTTAAAATAATAAAACATTCTTTGCTTTAAAAAATCGTCGTCACTTTCAGAATGATGAAGGAACGAAAATATATTAAAGTTCCAGCCCGGCTTGAAAAATTTAAATCCCGGCCCGGGTTCCGGCAAAAAAAAGTGTCCCGGTCGTTTCCTGGTTATTTTATAACCACTTTTTCTTTTACCATTTTAACATTTAATTTTATTCATATTGCAAGTTAACAAGTTCAGTTTTTTCACTATATTTATTTAAAAAATATGACTACAGGATTTACTGAATCTGTCATGAAATATGTATATTATGCTTAAGGATGTCGTCATTTCTGGCAAATTGACTTATTGTTTTAGTTTGCAACTTAATGTTCTTTCTTTTTCTACATATTATTATTCATCCTACGTTAGATATGATGAAACTTAGACAGTCCTGAGTATAAGGATTTAATTTATTTACTTGATATAAATATATAATTTAATTTAAAGATACTCGTAAATGACATGGATTAATGGCAATGAGAAGAGGCACTGAGTGTTCTTAAGGATGATATTTGTATCTTTGAGTTGGTGTTCACACCTCAAATCTATGAGTGAAGGAAGGATTCCTTTTCTTAGTGCCTACAAACTTTTCAAGTGAGTGCCGGTTTCCTTTTCTTTTCACCAATCACAACCGAGAAAAAGGTCCAATTAAAACAAACATCTCAAAGTCTTCTAACCGGCTAATTTGTCCGACGTGTCATTGAGCAGGGCTGCAGGAATTTGGAACCAGGGTAATGTGCTATATGCATAAAAATTAACTAAATAGGCAGGAAAAAATAGGCAAAAACTGGGCTAAATATGCAAAACAAATAAAAAAATATGCATTTTGGGCGAAAAGTTAAATTTAAAAAAGAAAATAAGTTCAATAAATGTTTGTTTATGTCATTGTAGATAAAAGTGATATCATTGTTGTTTTTAAGTCAACAAAAAGTCGCTATTGTGAAGATTTTTTCCTAGAAAAGAAGTCGCAACCTCCTCAAAATTTGTAAAAAACGGCGATAAATGTGCAAAAATATCATATTTGCGTTATATATGTTATGTGATCGTTTATGCCCAGAAAGTGTGATTTACCAGATTCATAGGGCCCTGGCAATGAGGAAACTCAGAACAATTTATCTTGGAAATACCTCTTACTCCTCTGGCCTCCCCCCCTGCATATGTTCCTCTAACTAACTAGGTGCTAAAGTATTCTTTGTATATTTCACAAGATTTCTTTAACTTCAGCTGTACCCGAAAAACAATCAACAGTGCTACATAGTTCTTATATGAATGGATATGCTTTATATTCCTAACAGCTCCTTCTGGTTAGCCAATCAAAATGTGCATTTTAATCATTCATCTTGATCCGCAATAATCTATCTTCATTAATATAATACATAATCATCCCTCTCTCTTACTTTGAAAAGACTTTTTTACATTTGCATTGAATGATGGTTATACCTCATCTCATTTTGGTCTTGAATACTAATGAAGGTAAAAAAAACATTTACCTGTTTTTCCGTTTTTAAAAACATCCTGAGACTTACGGCTCCATAGATTCATGAGGATATAATGTAGTAATGTTCATCTTACACTATGGACACTACTTGTTACACAAATGTGATAGTATCAAATGATTAACTTAGTTTCCTTCTCTTCTTCAACTCCGATTGTTTTTTACTCTATCCAGTAATTAAATTATAATCTACATATTAAAAAACATATTACTTTACGTGTTTACTGTTCGTATATTTCCTCAGATCGTCAATTGCTTTTAATACTATGAAATGGTGTTTTAATAATCAAAATAAGGATTTAAAATATTCAACGTCTGCAACTTTTTTTTTAATATCTTGAACCCTTCAGTGGCTTTTATATAATAAATATAAAGTAGTTTGCTATTTCTTTCTATATTTAGAATGTCGAATAATAAATCAGGGATACTTATATATTTGGTAGCACCGAGAGTGCTACCAAAGAATGCACTTTTTGTGTGATGTGTACCACAAGAGTAATGTTTATCTAGCAATTGAGTTGAGTCCCAATGGGTATTTAATTGGCAGACCTACTTTGCACATGGAATTTAATGTTGCCATTGGGTAACCACCTCCAATACCCTCATCTGACAAATGTATTTATAATTTTAAATGGCGAATAAAAAAGCAATAAGTGTCTTCAATAGTAATAATAATAATAATTTATGAAAGTAAGATCCAAGATAATGAAAAACAAAAAACTTGTTAATTAAACTTACTGGAACTATGATGGGAGTGTCCTATCTAACGAACTTTGTTTGACCATTTGCAAAGGCATGTATGGCCTTGGTGCGTTGTAGATTTAAGCTCCACTGACCTTCATACGTTTCCCCTCTTATCAAGCACAAATGTGGAACCTAAAAATCAAAAAGAAAGTTTACCTTTTGAACAAAAAATGGATTTACTCGTTTCTAAACCGAAATCCTAATGATATCCATAGCTTAGACATTGGTACACCTCTTCTACATCGCCTACCAAATAGACTCCTGTATTTTATTGTTACTGTATGGCATGGGCCGGGTAAAAGGTACATAAACGTTGTCGAACTATTACTATGGAAGGGAGAGACCAATCACATTTTAGAGATAAATATTATAAAAAGAAAGGATTAAAGTCCTGCGAATCTTTCTCCCAATTCCAAACACTGCGGCGAGAACAATCGACACCCTTGTAGGCCGTATGTTTGTTACTTATGACTTGAAAATCCTCAACAGATCTCCAAGCCTAGAATACCTCATACCTTGTCAGCATTCATAATTGACTCTTGATGTTGTTCCGTTACAAATAAGGTATTGATATTGAAATGCGTACTCTTATATGGAGGTTTGAGTCAAAATATATTACAGAAACAATTGGCATCCTTATAGGACGCCCACAGGATGTATGTTCGCATCCTCTAAGTTAGAAAGTCTAGATCTCTTGGCCTAGGATGACCATAGCGTGTTAGCTTTCATAGATTGCCAGAGATAATAATAATAATAATCTCTGGGTGTTGTTCCGTTACAAATGAGGTGTTGACATGCAAAGGGAGGGGTGTAAGATAAAGGTCAGTGGAGGTGAGAAGGGGAGAGGGTTAAATACTCTTATTTTTATAAAAAGGGCATCTGTTTCTCATTCGAAGGTTTTCTCCTCTTCTTCTTCTCCAATATCAATAAGATGATAGTCCTATCTGGCTACAAAGAAGGTGAAAAAACAAGAAGCTGGGCTCACCTAGGTGTTGACGAAGAATACACATGTGTGTGTGTGTATGTTTATATTATAAAAAAGTAATCAGACGCCAATGACCCCCACCATCAATCAAGGAGAAAGATATGGACTAACGAAGAGAGAGAGAGAATATGCAGGAGGATAATTATTAGATGAAACAGTTTCTTTTGCACCCTTGGTCTTATCAGACGTGTGAGTGAATCGCTGTGAAGAGACTTTGTTATCATTTTAATATTTAAGTTGTTGGATGCAGTTATTGAAGGATGGATTTACCTAGAGTAAGATTCTTTAATTAATATATATATATATATATATATATATATAATTTAACTATTTAATACGTACAAAGTACGGAGTAGAAAAGGATATGTCAGAAAAAGAAGACAAGTTAATTGGCGCCCTGATTTGAAATCTTGTGAATGCAGCAATTTCTATAAGCAGTAATATATCGTTCATATATATATACATATATATGAACGATATAATACTGCTTATATAAATTGTTGGAGTCACAAAATTTCAAATCAGGGTACCAATTAACTTGTCTTCATTTTCCGGCATACCCTTTTTTGGATAAAATTGTGTAAGCGTGCTCGACACTCTCAAACTTGAGGGAGCAGATTCGAGTCCCGATAGGGGAAGATCAATATAGATCACTCTCATTGAAAATAACCGAGAACAATGTCTAAGAATACTCAAATGCTCTTCTAAACATTTAGACAAAAAATAATATAATTATAGACTTTCAAGATTAAATTTGGATCTTGCATTAAGTTAATCATCTCCCACGAAAGCATGATTCTTGCTCACAGTCTTTCATACTATGTATTTTGAATTCCTTATATAGAGGATGCTGTAATCCCAGGTTACATATCTAGGAGCAATGTAAGAACCAATGCTGTGTCTCTTATTTTTAAATGATAACCTCCATATGCGATAACTATTGATTTTGTACTTGCTTGAAGAAGTAATGATACTAAATCATGTTCATTTCTCTTTGCTTGTCCAATTATTATAAAGCAATCACATTCGAGTTAAATACTATTAAAAGATTCAAGTGATATTAATTATATATTTATATATATATAATATTCTGATTACATTAATAATCTTGAAATAGTATTATTAATATCGAAAGGAATCATCCTAAATGTTATGAAAAATAAAAAAAGGAAATTCGTGTTAGGAATAACATAAATAAACATTTAGTTTAAAATTAATTTCCTTTTTAAGACCTTAAAAAATCTAAAACATTAACATTCTTGATATATATACAAAAATACAACTAGCACAATTATTATATACAAAAGGCATTAAATATATCAAATATTCAAGAAAAATTTAAATATATAAAATTCTTAAATGCAAAAAAAGAAGATATATAAATAAGATCAATCTATAAGCGTTCGTTTGTGTGTTCTTGTATTTCTTGTACTGGCGAATAAGGACATTGAGTGTTGCTGCGAGATGAGGTGATGTAGATGGACGTATTTGATCAGTTCAGCCGCGTAGTTCCAGCCTCTGTACTTTGTGATAAGTCCAAACACTACAAAATAATTAAAAGGCTTATATGTTAAAGACCTATTACTGAATAATTATAAAAAGGTTGAAATGTTCTATTTGGCAAAAATCATTGGTGGATTTGTTAGAATTATTTGTCATTTACAAAGTTAATGAACTGTTATATAAATAAATATATTTGTGCAATTAATTAATTGATTTACTTATTTCATTATTATTTTTTTGCTAGTAAGACTTTTGAATGCACTTTTTAATTAAAGCATTTACCATATAAATATATAAATAAACACTCTTATGTATTAACGTTGGAGGGAGTTAAAAGAGATGTTGGCATAACGAAAGGATTGAAATTTGAGATATTTTTTAACCCATATAAAATATTTTAATTTTTTTTATTATCCTGATATCAGGGGTATAATAATGCTAATAAACGATATAAACGCATTATATTGGTTTAAAATAATGCAAAAAATAAGTGTATTGTTTCTTTATGTATGTATCTATATCGTTTTGTATGCAAGGTCCGTTCACAAACTCACTTAAAAATTATATTAGTATTAGGTAAGCACTCTATATATATACATTTACACCCTACATTGCATCAAATAACAAAAGGAAGTCACTTTTAGGCCTTTCCTCAGTGACGTGATTGGTCGAATGAAAAGGAACGTGAATATAAAAAGTTGACATAATGAAATAATGCATCACTTGTGTCTGTGTGAATTGAGCAAAGATTTTCATTTTTTTAAACACTAATTGGCTAATCTACGATTTCGGTCCTTGTTCTTTACGAATCCTTTGAATAGACTATTTATATGTCCATGGCGATAAATAGGTCATTTTATTATTATACATTGAAAATGTATTATTGGGTGTACGAAAGCTACCAAAAAACATTATTATCATGAGGTCAACATCGTAAATAATAATTAACTAAAAGATATATATTTTTATCTTTATTATTCTATTTCGAATGTGATCCTCCTTCATTACAACTGAAGTTACAATTTGCAAAAGCCCCCTTATCATATGTATCTATAAAGATTCCACTATATGTAGATAAGGTGGTGAAATGATAAAGACTTAACCCAACCTCTCCTTTTTAACACGTACACGCAGGGAAAAAATGAACTCTTTACAAGGATATTGTGTATTTATTTTATACTGGTTTCTTTTGTTGTTGATGTGTTTTTCTCCTTCTTTTGTGAACATGATTAACGATCTATATATATTTATGTATATGTATATAATAGATTTTGAAAGCCAATGGACGGTTAAAAGGAGGATGATTAGTGGAAAGGGAGCTCATTTGGGAGAGGGAAGGGTTCCTTAGAGTTCCTTAAAAAGAGCTTATTCAGATAAATATGAGAGTCTCCCAACCTTTATTAGGATATGAAGTCATAGAGAGCTGATTCCCAACCGAGTTGTAATAGAATAACTAGGAATGGAAATCTGGAGCTTAGCCTTGGTGCTTACAGATTCTATTACTGTTTTTGGCCATGGAAAAGAGAGAGGGGTAAAGTGAGGGATAGAAGGAAAAAGAGAGAGAAAGAGGAAAGAGAGGGAGAAAGAAAAAGTTTATCTCTCTCCCTCTCTCTTTCCTTCTATCCCTCCCTTTACCTCTCTCTCTCTCTTTTACGGCCAAAAACAGTCATAAAATCTGTAAGTAACAAAGCTAATCTCCAGAATTCCATCCCTAAGAATAACATTTTGGATCAACTGTCGAGGAAGGAGGCTCAAAACAAACATATATTTACCTATCCTGAGATAAGTGAATATCCATATAAACGAGAATCACAAAACCTTTCATCTAATAAGGAGTACTGGCGAGCTTGTTATGGGCATCCTCCATCGACAATTGATCTCAAAATGTTATTATATTACAACTCTGTTGTTGAAGGGAATAAGCTCTCTATGGTTTCATATCCCAATAAAGGTTGTGAGACTTTTTTTATTTACTTGAGAGTTCCTTATAAAGTACCCTTTTTGAATAAAAGTAAATATTATGTTTTTGATAAATTTCTTAGAATCTTTGAAAAATTGTTTCCCGTTACAGATTTATTTGCAAGTTTTATATGTGACATCTTATCATTAATAAATTAAACGGTTCTACGAATAGATATTTTTAAACAGAAAGCGTCTTCCCTTCATAATTATGTAGTATAATATTAATGTTTATCTTCAAGTTTCATTTTGTAATTGGAGTATAGTTATGATATAAAGAAAGTTTGCAGATGTAAATCTAAAATAGTGGAATAAGGTTTTTTGGGATAAAGATTTTTATTTGCTTCACAAGCGAACTCTTTTGAAGTTTGCGTTGTTTTACTATTGATATGCTTTTAGCAATTGCATCCTTTTTCAACTCATGTTTACGCTTCATTTGTTTAAGTTCTTAAATAATATACATATATTAATTGTTTAAAAAATGCCTTTTAAGCGAATAATATGCAATATACTGAAACTATTCAATTCTTTGTCAAACTCATTGCTAACTTGCATTACTAACCCATTGCTGATTATATAAATAATAGAAGAAATTTTATTTTTGTGACCAAGAATTTTATTTATCTTTTTATAAGCCTAAAACATATTCTTGACTCCTCATCATGTTGCCAAGACAAAGTCTTTAATTAATCAAATATACTAATTATTGACACATTTGGTCTTTAAAACATGAAATTCCCAGATCATTTATTGAGATTTTCTATCTAATCTTTTTGATCCCCCCTACATTGATTATATGGGCATACAGAAAATCATCGAATTCAAACGTAGGTCATGACACGCCCAGACTTACTTATTGAACCAACAGTACGCATATTAATATGGTCCGTTATTTATTGCTAGAAGATCCACTGATGCATTTAGCAGATCTTTTAGTTATACTGACTGTTAGCGCACCTTTGATCAAATTGGCATGTACTTCATGTCAAGGAAGAGGCAAGAAGGTGTTCACTCATTCAGTGACCTGGCCAATCCTTGCTTCTGTTCAAATGGGACTGAACCCATTGAGGAGAAGCAAGGAGTCGGTGAGGTAGGCTGATAAGATCCTAGGTTCGATAGACTAATTTTAATGCTATAATGCTCATTCATATCCTATCGGATGTAATTCTATCGAACCATTTAGGCAAAAAAAAAAAAAAGGTATGCCTGACTCCTCCTTGAAGAGGATCAATGATCTGCCTAGTCATCTAGAGAAAGAATAAATACACTTTATTGGACGTCAATAAAGTATATAACTTAAAAATTTATTATATCCACCTTGTTCATGAAGTAAAATTTAGATAGAAGGACGAAAGCTCGTTTCCTGGCGTTCTATTTGGGTACATTGATTGTGAAAGACTAGAGTCTTCTATTAGACCAGTCTTTTTTTGTGATTGTGTCCTTACGTCACGTTAAATATCTTCATACAATGAGATTGAATGTTTTGATAATTTGTGTTATTTATCTGGCTAATTAATAAAGAAATTATTTATCTGACTGTTGTGCCAGAGTGTCTCCTCTTATTTCCTTCTCTTAATAATATTGTGTTGCTCTAAGGAAATATATATGCACACTTATTTAGAAGTGGGGGAGACCTCGAAATTGTGTGTGTCTGTTCTAGGATGTAATAAGGGGGGGGGGGGAGGGAG
The DNA here is from genome assembly GCA_013387185.1 of Caligus rogercresseyi. NCBI lineage: Eukaryota > Metazoa > Arthropoda > Copepoda > Siphonostomatoida > Caligidae > Caligus > Caligus rogercresseyi. The sequence continues at coordinate 16,785,601 of CP045896.1, forward strand.
AGAAAGAAGTAAGCAACCCAAAGTAGAAGAAAGAAATTGACTTTCTTTCTCGTTTAAAGAGGAAGCTTTCGCCTTACTTCATCATCACCATCCCACCCAGAGGATGGTGCTCAGACTCTGGATTTTTAAAGTTTCCCTTCTTTCCCTTCTCCTATTCTTCTTCCATTTGCTCCCCTCTTGAATGGATAAAAGGGTTTTTAGGGGGAGTTAAATATAAAGAGCGTTTACCTAGAATAAAACTGAAGAGGTCAGCTGATATTTTTATACTGAAAGGATCGAAATGCCATTGATATTTGTATTGATGCATTGTATATTTAATCCATATATATATATATATATATATATATCTAACAGGAAAACGTTTAAAAAATAAACTGTTGAGCTTGTTCCTAAAGAAAATTAACGGATCAAACTCATATAAATCCTTCTCAAAACTTATTAGTTATAAGTCAAGGTGTGTAACGTATTTGCTTTATTTTTTACTTTATCAATAAATAAGTTATTTTAATATTTTTAAGTTCATACAAAAAATATTTTTGGTTTTAATCCTCTCGGTATGAAAACTGTCAAATTCAACCCCCCTCCCAACCCTCTTTTTCTTTGTAGTTTTATATACATGTTTTGTATATATTTTAGTAAAGAATAGGAAGGAAAGGATCAAAACACTTAAGAACCTTCCCAAGATTTAATTTTAAGTTATTAACATATAGGGTTCAATATTACTTCTTACGAATAAGTGATCCAAATATTAATTATTGCTTCAGTGATTCAAAATGAAAGATGTCTTCTGTTATAAGAGCGTTTGAGAATATTGTTGTTTTGTTTTTTACAAGAAAATATATTTTTTTATTACTCTTCAGAAATATCACAATAAATATTTGGTTGAAGTGAAAAATTTGAAAACTAGACAATGTTTTGATTCTATGTGCGAGGTAACATCACCTGACTATGGTTCTTCCTTTTTGAGAGATAAACAAACACTTAATTGCCCTCTATTTTCTAGGCATTAAAAATTTATTATTTAATTAATATTTAATTACTGCTTAGAATTATTCCAATTATTAGTTATTTTTATATTTTTTGCAAACTAAAAAGTGAACCACATTTATATTTTAATCATTTCTGGCAGTAAAACATCAGCTGACAACCTTCGTTGCATGACAGTAATTAAGCGTTATTTATTGGTTATTTTGCCACAAGTAAATCCAACCTCTTTTTCTCTTATTTCATAAATACTCCTGGGCAAGAAAAGGGGAAGAAAGAAAAAAAGCAGAAATAGGGGGAAAAGATCTCCCACGTCGAATCTTAAAATGTTTTTTTTATTTTACCTCCACGCCGCTATCTGTTCTTCTTCTTCCTTAGATATATTTATGATTATATATAATAATGATTGTTTTTCTTCAGGGTGAAAAAGAGAACGTCTTAAAAGATCTCTTTACATGTGCCACAAATGTTGTGGTAGGTCAAGAAGTGGTTTTTATGAGTATAATATATGTAAAATATTTTAAATAGTCGGCACTCTTAGATAGCTGTGACTAGTTCAAAGATCATAAACAATTCTACATTACTTTCAAGAATGTATAGACCAATTACAATCGAATTATTATTATTATTTCAACAATGTCTTTCATTTGTTACTATGATATATAGAAGGATTTGCCATTTATATTTATTAAAGGCATTGATCATGGTTCTCATTTGAACGTCTAAGGGATAATCTTTCATTAGAACAATGATTTACCTAATAATAAATCATTTAAAAGTGAATCATCAGCAGGAGTTTTTGTTTATAGGGTTCGAAAGATTGGAACCTTGATTGCTCAACTGTTCACAGGAACAATAGTAGTAGGATATTACGCATTCTAAAGCAAATAATAAGGGGTACAATGGATGTGGAATCAGAGGGCGCGAAAGATTCAAACTTTATACGCTTAACTTTTCATCAGAATTAAGATAGTCTTAAGATATTAAGCCTTGTAAATCAAATAATAAACAGCAGAATGGCTGTCTAGTAATAGGGCGCGAAATATTTGAATCCTACACGCCTAGGTTTCATTACAATTAAGATATTCTTAAGATATTATGCTTTGTTAACCGAATAATTAATAGCACAATAGCTTTTTAGTCTTGGAGCACGAAAGCTTCGAGAGCCTTACGATCACATGCCTTCTATATAGATATCATATACAGTCTTATACCATGAATATTGTCGCTAATCAAGGCTTCTTTTTAATATAAAACTAATATTTATATATTTCTTCCTTTTTAGGTAATAGGAGATGATCGAAGTTCCTTGAGCACCCAAAACAGTGGGAGTAGCGCCGAAGATGACATCTCTAGGGTAAGTAGAGGTTGAACATGCAAGCCTTATATCCAATGTTGAATATGTTTAACGATTCCTGACGAAGAGTAGAAAAATGTGTGGGTTAGAGAGAGACAAAGCCGAGGAAGCTCCACCTAGAATTGAGTCAGAGTAGTGGGGGTTTACATAATAATTCTCCCTTCCTCTCGTTATCAGAAAAGTATTCAAACGGCGGTTGAAATGCCTGTGATTCAGAGTGTATGTATGTAAATATATATTTTTTTGCGTAGTAGTAATTTCCTTTTGTTGCGGGTCTCCATGTAATTTAATGTGAAAAATAGATCAATATGTATATATTACTCAATGAACCCATGGTGTAATGGATGGCAAATTGTATAACAAAGCAAGGCTATCCCTAGTTTTAATCCTTTGTTCCCTAATTATCATGATAATTATTTTAAAGCTATCAAACAGAGCAGAAGTCTCATCAATTTATTGACTTGAAAAAGTTTGCTGATATGATTTTTTTTCTGTTCATCAAAGTTTATTTTGTTATTTAATATATACAATATATAATAAATATATAAAATAAAAATTATGTACTGTTAAAACAAATTTAAAACAAATCATAGGAGTTTAAAATTATTTTCCTTTTTAAGAAGACCTTAAAACGGCAAACTATGTAATATATTTAAAAAAATACACTTAAAACGGACCAAGCGTAAAATCATAGTTTAACAGACAAAACATAAAGTTATTATTTTAAGGAGTAAACATATGATATAGTAATGCGTCAAAAGTTTTTGGAGTTCTTAAGCTATGTGTGCTTGGATATAATTCTATGGAGGAGGATCCTACCAAGTAAAGCGTTAAAGTAAAGTGGCGCATGCAAGGAAAAAGTTAACAAAAAAAATTGGCCAAAATTTTGGTAATTTCCTTTAACGTTAGATGTCGTTGTCCATGAAATTACATCACAATCCTATTTAAAACCGGTTTTAAGGGATTAAATTTGAAATATATCAAATTACTAGTAGATAAAAAACGTCTCCAAATATAAATAATAAAAGGACTGTTATTATTTTCAAAGAGCTCTAGCATAAAAGCGCCCCCTTACGGATGAAAGAAGAACTAAAAATTTGGCCAATTCCTTTTGGGAAAAAGGGAAGAATTTTATATTATGCATGCGCTACTTTACTTTAACGCTTTAGTTTTGCGGTTAACTCATTTTTAATAATCAACAAATATATAGAATAAATCCTTTATTAACTCGTTTTTTAATTTGTTTTGTTTCAAAGTAACAATGGAGTATCATACATAACGAACATTATAATTTAAAAGAATATTGTTTGTTGAAAATCAATTAATGAATGGTTTTTATCAATTTTGAGTTATTAAGGCCGAATATGCCAAGCAGCTACTGCCATACTTTATAGAATGGTCAGATATTAAAAATGTTTCAAAGTATTCAATTCAAAAAAAATTCAAGGGCTTTTTGATTATAAGAAAGTTGTTTTAAAGGCAATATATATGCGTTATCATAGTTTGTAAGCGTTTAAGGCTAGTATAATTGAGTAATCAATAGGTTTGGTGATCTTATGATACTACATTTGAGACATTTGATCGAAAAATAGTTACTTTTTAATACATCTTAATAGATGTAAATCCGATCATTTAGTTTATGCATACTTTAAAGAGTTATATAGAAAAGAGTGTCAGCTTATGTTGAAATATTATATTTTCAGCTGCAAAAAAGTCGTCATTATTACAACATGTCAAAAGAGTGAAGTTTTTTTAGTTCTTTGAAGGATAGTACATTTTAATTATTTTGTTTTGGGCGGGTGATTTCCTTGAAGGGAGGGGTTATGGATTGATTCTATCAGATAGTATGAGCATGGGTAAACATTATTTGCTTCAGGGTTAATAAAAACGTCTTTACTCTACTTTGAACTAATGAAAACTAACATAAAAACTGGGAGAGGCTCGAATAGGCGGTATGGTGGGGCTTTTAGAATGAAGTGTGGGGGCTTTACTTTGATTTAAGACCTTGAAGGAGGAAGAAGAAGCTTCTTTGTAAATGAAGAATTAGTATTGCTCCAATGAAATTGCATGGTGTAAGAGAGAGAGAGTCATTTGAAGCTCCGCTTCGCGAAATGATTTTAAACAATGGCGTTCTTTCCTCCTCTTTTCGCCTGAGTGATAATCTCTATGTGTGTTTTCCTTGATGTGTTGTTCCTGGAGTGATTATGTTGTGTAGGCTTTGAGATGACAGGCGGCAGGGCTTTTGTCAATGACTACTGTTTTTGCAGCTTGTGTGGGGATAGGATCTCAGAGTACTAATTGAGATCGAGTCTTTGATCCAAAGCTGAATGGAATTAAGGAGCTTAGCCTCATTTCACACATAACACACAACCTCTGAGGATCTTGGTGGAAGCATTTGAGAGCCAAAATTGTTTTTATACAAAAGAAATCATACTCGGCCAACGGCTCATACCTCTACCGACAAAAACGACACTCACGAATGAAAGATTTACTTGAAAATCGAGTAATGATACCTAAAAACGTTGACCAGTTATTATATGTATTTGAATACATGGGGATTATCGACAAAGATTAATTAATCCTCTCGACGCCTAGAGTCTGGCTTTGGAGGCCATAGTTGTTTTTGCGGCTCTATCACTGCTAGATTAATATGATTGATATTCAATACTGTGTTTTGGATCCCTGGGTCTGAATGACTAGGTACATCAAGCAAAAGTCATTTTGAGCTATATTTAGAATCAATTATTATTTTGAATAATCGAAAAAGTGTGGTTGCGACATCAGAATATGTTGACAATGTTCTGAACATCCTTTTTGAACTAACAAAAAACAATGTCATATTGATTTTAATATGACCTTTATGTTAATCGCATGCTTAAAAGCCAGACTTGTTGACGTTTGCGAAAAAATGTCGTTCGTTTGTCGTTCACCAAAAGTTATCGTTCATCGTTCGTTTCAAGATTGAATCGTTCGTTGTTCGTTTGTCGTTCTGAAAAAATAGACAAGGTTTTTTTTAAAGATATTTTTTAAATATTTGTCCCTTTTTGGCGCCAAAAACTAACGACGAACAATAGGAATTTTTTTGTTGTCGTTCGTCAAAATCATTCGCGAACGATTATAAATGAACGACAAATCAACAAGTCTGTTAAAAGCTATATTAGTTGAGTTTATATTGACAAATAACGTCAAGAATGAAATATTACGTATACAAAAATGCCTGTGTTAGCGATCGCAGCCACCCAAATTTCCCTCAAAGAAATAAGTTTTAGTACAATAAATATTATATATAGCGACCACATATGTTAATTGCCTCTAAAAACAATGAACCATCCTACTTTTTGCATTTATGGCAAGATACTCCAATTGACAAGATTCATATCTATCTATAATTAATAGTGATTTACAATCAAGGAAAACATCAAAGGATTTTATTTCTTCTCGGTTTTAAAAACATTCATGAGTGATATTTGATATATTCCTCCGGAAATGAAAGTGATATCCTCTTGGCTCTCTGTGAGTCCAAGAGGAAGGAAGAGCAAAGAAGATGATTCAGCTACTTGTTGGTTCATCTATATTTTGACGTGTTTTATTTTTAGATTAAAGAGAACAAAGAAAGAGTAAAGTACTATAGACTAGAGGGGTGCAACCATAGAGATATAAACATATAGAGAGCTTATTCCCTCCAATTAGCAGAGAAACATCGTTCAGCTGTATTCTGAACACAAGGACGTATTACCAGGCTTGTGAACGGAACGCAAATTGAACGGCGTTCAGCTGAACGCACGTTCAATGAACGGAACGCTGAACGGAACGCAACTTTTTTTTTAACCCTGAACGTTGAACGCAAAAAAAATAGTTTGCGTTCAATTTTTCCAAACATTTCAATGTAGTTTTGATTTTTTTCTGGGATATAAACAAGGGGATGAAATATTATGAGAAGAACTTATAAACTACTCTCCCAAGAACTCTCTATAGAATAGTGAAGCACTTTTTTTAATTTCATCCCAAGTGACCAAAATTTACACACACCTTTTTTGTCATTCATTCTTATTACAAAATAAAGTATTTAGGTATGCAACTATCAGAAACGACCGGTTCCTTAAAAAAAATCTTGAAAGGAATTTTTCGAAATACCCTTTTCTAAAAAAAAACGTCATCACTTTTTTTTGGAAATTATTTTCTAAAAAAAAGTCGTCACTTTTTTTGGGAGATTCTGTTCCAAAAAAAGTCGTCACTCTTTTTGGAATTTCTTTTTTTTTTTAAAACGACATCACTTTTTTAAATATTTGAGCGCTAACGGAACTCTGAACGCAAAAAATTGAACGTAACGCTATTTTTTTAACGCTGAACGGAACGCTGAATGCAAAAAAAAGCTGAACGCTCACAAGCCTGCGTATTTCTCTTCCCTCAAATAGAGAAAGATCGTTCAGCTATATTCTTGACACAATGACGTATTTTTCTGACGAATCCAATAAGCTCTCTATATCTTTATATCTCTATGGGTGCAACAAAGATGTATAGCAGTGGTTCCCAACTGGATTCGGCACGTGGACCCCGCCTCAATTTTGTCGAAAACGCGAATTTCAATTTCAATGCGAGACATCTGCGAAGTACAATTATATTTTATTTTGACTTATATCCAAGCTTGTGAGCGTTCACCTTTTTTTTGTGTTCAGTGTTCAAAAAAAAATAGCGTTCCGTTCAATGCTTTTGCGTTCAGCGTTCCGTTAGCGTTCAGTGACGACGTTTTTTTTTTTAGAAAAGAATCTCCAGAAAAAGGGATGACGTTTTTTTTTTAAGAAAAAAAAAGAATTCCAAAAAAAGAAAAGTGAGGACGTTTTTTTAGAAAAGAAAAAAGTGACGACGTTTTTTTTTAGAAAGAATTTCCAAAAAAAGTGAGGACGTTTTTTTTAGAAAAGAAATAGAGAAAAAAAAATGATCATTACACGTGGACCCCGGCCAGGCCTTCGTGGATTCCAAGGGGTCCACTGGACCACTGTTGGGAACCACGGATGTATAGAATTAAAGGAATAAAATGTTTCAACAGGACGCCATTTAATCACATTAAACGGTCCTTGGATGTTTCAGGACAATTTTCTAATGCTGCTTTTATAGTAAGTGGGTGGGTTTTTTTTACAAACTCGTCAATACATATTTTTCTACGTCCTATCGTCTTAGCTTGAATGCCTCTTTGTCATCAATAAAGATAAAACGAAATTATTATTATTTCCCCAAATAGGAGATGTGGCTTTATTATCCGGATATGTGATATTGAAGGAGGTTATTTCAAAGGATACATAAATCAGTGCGAGAAAGAAATCTTCTTAAAGACATGAAAGGACAAAATGTTATAATGCATATATATAAGTATTAGGGTTGTCTATTTCAAAATGTTTGAAATGTTAGCGACTTTGGCATTTTCTGTGTCTTGGTACTAAAAGAAGACAACACCAAGGTCATTTTTTGGATTTATCATCTACAGTTTTACTAAACTTAAAAGTACTATTTTACTCTAAGCGAACAAGTCATCTTCTACAGCGAGTGAAGTTAATTGATACAAAAAAAGCTATGAAATAAGCAACAATACTCCACTCCCTTTCTTGCTTTGTTTTTACTGAAAACTTGTTTTATTAAAAAACATCAAACATACGTCTGGTAGTAAATTAGATTTCCTTTAAATTAATATTATTATTGAAGTCTGTAACGTTACCATTTTGAAGAAATTGGCGGGAAACTATTTTTTACTAAATTTTAAAACTTTGACCTCGTTGCGCGACCTCGTAAGGTTGAACGATTTTGTTCAAACTTTGTATGTCGTCTTCTTTTATCACCAAGAAACAGAAAATGCTCAAAGTCGCAACATTTCAAAACATTTGAAAATAAGAACACCCTAATCTATATATATATATTTTTTTTTTATTTTTTTATCACTAATGTTTTAATTATCCTAACTAAGTAAACATTTTTTCTTCGCCTAGATAAACGCTCAAAAGGATTAAAGTTATTCAGTGCCTGATAGACTGTTTGAAAAATATTACAAGAATAACAACACTATATTTTAGAACTAATAGTCTTATCAGCTTTCGCTTTAATTCCAATCATATCCAATGCGATTAAAAATTATATTTCTTAACTTATTTTTACCATGACTTTTAAATACTTTTGTTGTCCAGGCAAATAGCTGCCCAAGAGAAAAATCCCCCTCAAGATATAATTACTTTCATAATGACCCTAATTATATGGGAAATAAACGTGATATGTATTTTTAATTATTATCATTATTACCTATATCATGATGATGGTGAAAACAATAGATACATTCTATGAAGAATTGTACAGAGTTAAACTTTCTTGGAATTCAGTGCTTGGTAGAGGGGGGGGGGGGAGTATTTTTTAGTGTGGAAATGTTCTTAAAACTGAATATTTACATATTTTTATTTCTTTTTGGAACCCGAAGAGTTGGTGGGTTTTCTTAGTTTGTCTAATATTTAATTATTCTAAAGGCTTGTATAAGACAATAATAATACTAATAAACATAAATGTAAAGAGGCGATTTAATTAAATAATGAGATTTTTAGCAAAGGAACATATTAAATATTCCTTAGGGGAGAGAAGGAGGGAGCACATTCAAATTGCATTTGTAGTAATCCGATAAACCCTTAGAGAGGAGGAGGGTTCTTTCTTAAAGAAATAATTATATTTTTAAATTAAATTAGTTTGCAGAAGCCATTGTTGTTCCTTAGGAACATTATTTTATACTTAAAGCCTTTAGGACTAACAAATTTGAATAGGTACGACCTGTCATAAACGTATTATTAGAACATTTCAAGATGTATGAGGAATCAAAAACTTTTTTTTTTTAGTTTGGAGAGTATTTTAAACACTTTTAGAAAGAAAAAATAGACATTCATCAAAACATACTTCATTTCCAACTTCTCCAACAGGACGGATTTAGTTTCTATCTTTCCTCATGACGTCACTGGATTATGAGGCTGGATTTTTGCATATTTTTAAAATAGAAAATAAAGAGTTGATAATATTGAATATAGTCACAGTGGCCAATAGGAGAGTGGTTCACAGTGGCTCAATCAATGTCCCTACGTGAGTTTCCTGATTGCTCCACTATAAGTAATTTGGATATAGAAAGTTGGGGTGAAAAAAGGTCTGTGGGAATAATGACCTGGGGGGGGGGGGGGGGAGTAAATACATTTTAAATAACCTCGGAAAAAGAGTAAAAAGTCATGCAATTGATCTTTCATAAGAAACACAACATTTTCACTTCCGGAGTTGTCGTTGATTAAGGAGAGGGGAGGTATAGGAGGAGGAGGAGGAGGGTTGGGCCTCTCACTCCTCTTCGCATAAGATATGTCAGATAACACAGGAGGACTACATAAATAGGGGCTGACGCAGTGAATATTATGTAGTCATTTAAAAAAAAAGTTTAACCCTCTCTCTGGTGGTGATGAGGAAGGTTATATATTTATGCGTTGTGAGGCCTATTATTTTTTACGATCTCTCCTCATAAATATCTGTTCTCTGTGTGAGTTCAACTGTTTACCGAAGAGGACTATTATTATTATTTAAAGTAGTATACACGTATGTGTGACTCAAGGGTGTTTGGAAGAAATGGTAAAGGAAAAAAGAGTCCATGGAAATTGTGAGGTTGAAGAAAAAATATATATATATATTTAGAGTAAAACCTGTTTATAGTGGCCATGTTGGACAGGAGGTTATGTACTTAATTTTTTTCTACGGGGATTTTTGATTGGCCTTTGTGAACAGTTGGCCGCTAAAACATGTTTAGCTGTATATATATTAATTATAAGATATTTTATTAATTAAATAGACTATTTTAAAATATTTCCATAATTTTGTAGTATTTCGAGGCAACAATAAATATATAGGTATTGGTTGGCATTTAGTAAATATAAGATATTAATTAGGACAAACATATATTCTTGTACACTCAATATAATTAATTAGTGTGAATAGGATCCATTATATTTCAGAAGGATTAGATAAATTGACAAATATTCTCTTAACATTTTGTCATACCACATTCAATTTTTCACCTTTTGTCCCCTAAGATCTACTAAATCGTTTCAAACTGACGATTCAATATTATATAAATTAATCGACGAGGAATAATGTGCTTGATGAGCAATTAATTAATAAGGTTAATTTAAAATTATAGTGATTTATAATATTGCGAATTTCTTCGGATTCATCTTTTTTTTGGTCTGAATTATTTTGTTTCTTATATCTGAACCATTTTTTTCTTAATATCAAACAGGGGCATATATTTCGGATGGTTATTATATTTAACTGTATTATAAATGTAATTCATTAGTTTGAATAGGAAGCATAATTATTAAGGGGTTGATAATACTAAATTATTTAAAATGGTGAATTTTCAATTTCATTTTGGACGATTTTTTTCTTTCATCCTTTTTTTTCTAAATCGGGCCCCAAATTGTGTAGTTGGACTAATGATTTTATATTTTCCCCCTCCTATTTTTAGGCCCGTTCTCTTCAAGGATCCATCCACTCTTCCTCAAGTCTAGCCGACAGAATGCGCGGTCTTCGTCATGACGTTCAGCGAAGGCTCTCCCGCTTCCGTTCACGCTCCGCTGAGCGGATATCCAACAAATCAAAGCGGTCCTCTAGGAGTCCACCTAATCGGCGAATGACAACTTCCTCCATTCCCGTCGTGGATGATTATCTATCTCTTAACATCCTCATCATAATAGCAGGGGACGAGACTCCAAGCCTCCGGTTCCACCACCGCCCATCGCATATAATGGGCCCTTTATCGGAACAGCACGGGCCCTTGTGGACTGTACTCCTAGTCCCTATGACGTTGATGCCCTACGATTTAAGGTTTGAGCTCAATAAAATATTTTACTTCAGAGGTGAAAGTGTGGTTATAAGTCTTTGCCTGTATTATGCATTTTTAGGGGCATTAATGTGTTTGAATATTTTTATCAAGGATTCAGGTGTCGTACTGGCCTTAAATATTTTTCCGATTCGGCATTCTGACCCATCACTTTCATCCCTGCATCTATTGTTGTTTGGAAGTTTCTTGGCTTATGGTTATTTAGGGTTCTATAATCCTTTAAATCGACTATAACCATTAATTAGTTATTTTTTAGTTTATTTCCCTTCGAGTTCAATTCTTTCCTTGTTTTGTTTGTTTGCCTATATGGTTCGATAGAATGCATCCGATAGGATATAAATAATCATTATAGCATTAAAATTAGCCTATCGAACCTAGGATCTTATCAATGAGGTAGACCAAAAATGGCCATCCCCTTTCGGGATTCGAACCTGCGCCCCCAACACTGAGAGTTGAACACGCCTAACACGCACGGCTATTACACCCCTTCTTTCATATGGCTGTTGTTCTTTTTCATTCGTTTATTTCATTCAGCCTTTCAAATTATTTTCGTTTATCATCTAACAAATTAATTTGTTTATTTAATTATTCTTTTAATTGATTTAGTTTATTTTCACTAAATCTTTCTAAAAGAATGCCTGATTCTTAATGTTATACTTTATCATTGCAGCGAGGCGATCGCGTGGACATCATTTCCATGAATCCCAATGGCCTTTGGAAGGGTAAATGCGAGGGTCGCATCGGTAATTTAAGTTCATTAATGTGGAGGTCCTTCGTCCGGAGAGGAAGAGCTTTTATGTCGTCCCCAAGAGTCAATCCATCTCCAATTTAAATGCCTCCGCCGCTAATTCCAAGAAGGTGCGTCACGATAGTAGGGACTCGGAGCAAGAGTCTGATGAGGATGAAGACACAGTTGATGGAGATGATGAAGTTGTGTGCTCATCATCTCAAATTGAAATCATGATGTCAGAGTCTGAGATCCCTAAAACCGTGGAGGGACTCCTCAAAAGCATTGGTCTTGAGGTAAGACTACTAATACGTCATAAGTAGTAGGGTCAGGCCAAAAAATCAATAAAAATCAGGCTTGTGAGCGTTCAGCTTTTTTTGCATTCAGCGTTCAAAAAAAAATAGCGTTCCGTTCAGCATTCCGTTCAATGTTTTGCGTTCAGCGTTCTGTTAGCATTCAGCGTTCTGTTAGCGTTCAGCGTTCTGTTAGCGTTCAGCGTTCCGTAGCAGTTTTTTTTTTTTAGAAACGAATTTCCAAAAAAGTAATGCGTAGTGATGACGGTTTTTTTTAATAATTTCCAAAAAAGTTATGCGTAGTGAGGACTTTTTTTAGAAAGAATTTCCAAAAAAGTAATGCGTAGTGATGACGTTTTTTTTTTTGAAAGAATTTCCAAAAGTAATGCGTAGTTAGGACTTTTTTTAGAAAAGAATTTCCAAAAAAAGTAATGCGTAGTGATGACGTTTTTTTAGAAAAGAATTTCCCCAAAAACAGTGATGACCTTTTTTCCGAAAAAAGTCCAAGAAATCTTTGGAAAAATTGAACGCTGAACGCAAAACTCTTTTTTTTGCGTTCAACGTTCAGCGTTCAAAAAAAAGTTGCGTTCCGTTCAGCGTTCCGTTCATTGAACGTGCGTTCAAGTGAACGCCGTTCAGTTTTGCGTTCCGTTCACAAGCCTGATAAAAATATATGCTTATTAAAAAATATACTTTATTTAAGATTAATCAATAAAAGGACTTAATTTAAAAAAAAATTGTGAACTAAAAATATTTTCAGATGAACATTTTTTTCTAATCTCAACCCAAGCGTATACTTGTAAAGCTTCCTCAAAGAGTCACGGAAATTTAATGCAGTCACCCGTAAAACATGTACGCCAAGGCTAAGTTCAATCATATATATATATTAGGGTTGTTCTTATTTTTCAAATGTTTGAAATGTTAGCAACATTGTGGATTTTCTGTTTCTTGGTGATAAAAGAAGACGACATACAAAGTTTGAACAAAATCGGTCAACATTACGAGGTCGCGCAACGAGGTCAAAGTTTTAAAAATTTAGTAAAAATATAGTTTTCCGCAAATTTCTTCAAAATGGTGGACGTTACAGACTTCAATAATATTATTAATTTAAAGGAAATCTAATTTACTACCAGACGTATGTTTGATGTTTTTTAATAAAACAAAGTTTTCAGTAAAAACAAAGAAAAAAATGGAGTGTGTATTGTTAGCTTATTTCATAGCTTTTTTGTATCAATTAACTTCACTCGCCTGTAGAAGATGACTTGTTCGCTTCAGAGTAAAATAGTACTTTTAAGTTTAGTAAAACTTTAGATGATAAATCCAAAAATGACCTTGGTTGCATTCTATCAATTCAGAATTCAGTACAATCTGAGTTTACATCTTATGATTCAGAGCCTGTATTGACCTATAAGAAATCGATTATGAAAAAAATAAATCATAATGTGTTTCTTAGATGTGCGTCAAGGTATTCTCTCAAAATTTTACTTTGTCTCTGACGCATTCAAAATCCATTATATGCGTCATTTTGTACGCGAGATAGGCTTTTTTAATGTACATATAACTCTCTACTTATTAAATTGACATGATTTAGTATACCAAAATATTAAAGCTGGTTAACCAAGCTTTCATTTGATATATTTTGTGTTCTAAAAATCGCTATACTTTAAGAGATATAAGCAAATACGTACTCCCCCCAAAAATTGATCTTTTGATATGAGAATATACGATTACCATCTGGTAACTCCTCTTAGTGTTACCTGGATAGGAAGAAAAAAGAAGGGAGAGAAGTGAGGCAAAATACTCCCTCCCTTCTTCTCTTTCTATCCAGGTAACACTAACAGTGTTACCAGATGGTAATCGTATATTCTCATATCTCATAAAAAATTATCTTAAATATACAAAATATTAAATTAAAGAAAATAATATGAGGGAATAACAATTCTACTCATATAGCATCCCATAATTTAATAACATCTCTATTTTTATGGTTGAAATTGTGAGTATATTTTGGTTATCGGACAAAAAAAAATCCATAATATAACATTTTAATATTGTTTAGAGACATATGTGAAAAAGTACCTCCAAATATAGGGTTGGATTCAGTATATGAAATAAGTATTAAAGTTTTAAAATTACTTTAAACGAACCTTCTTTTATGAGAGAAAGCTTTATTTATTTTCGGAAATGCAAAAGCTAGATTTTATGGTCATTAAATATTTCTGGTGTTCACTTATTGTTGTATTATTTTAGGAGCATATATCCGTCTTTATTCTCAACGGCTATGAGGATGTGGACAACTTCATGGAAATGGATCGAACCGAGCTTGACTACCTGGGATCAACAATGAAATCATAGAAAGAAAATTATGTCAGCCGTTGACCTACTAATAAGTCGCTCGGAAACGCCTTGTGAGTAATCAAAAGATGTATAAGACAGACAGCATCTATCATCATCACTGTTCAGTAATTTTAAAGCCAACCCAATAGGACATTTAAGTCCACTAAAATACACTAATATAGGAAATAAACAAATCTGATAAATGTTCTTTCAATATATTTCAATTTTATTTTATATATTTATTTATGAATCATAATAGATTTTGATGTTTGTTGATAAATAAAAATCATATTATCAATATTTTTACGCGAAAATGGTTGAGCCAAGTGTAAAACCAAACTATACCCGAGTTTATTAATATTGCTATACGTATGTCTGATTATAAAGGGCAATTTATAATACAAAATTATAGGATAGTGATTTCAAATCATTTCTAGTTTATTTGATTATATGTCTGTTTCCATATTGTATCTATATGTTTAGCTTTAGTGCATATACGAGGGGGGAAATCTTAGAATTGAATCTTACTTTGTGCTCATGCAAGACCTTTATACATAGAATATTACTCATTGATGATGTCATTTTTGAAGACAATGTGAGTGGTGACTCAACAGGAAATATTTATGGTTTCTCACGAGCATCACTTTGAGAAACTATTAACTAAGCTTCAAGTTGTGAAGTGCATAAGAAGCTTTTATAAAGTCCACTGATAACAGTTTTTAAACATACATTCTGAGTTATTTCTACGATTGATATCTTTATAATTAGTGGTTTATTTTGATAGCATTCATTCATTATATACTAAAGATATTAAAATCCAAAAGTAAATATAAAAGGAGGCCCAAGGAAGAAATCCTATTAAAAAATAAAAGCCAATCGGATCATTCCGATTTTGGTGTACTAATTTCAAATAATTCTGGAAAGAAAACTTTGAGGAAACAAGGAAAAATACTTAATAAGTATAGGGTAATAAACGATCTGAAAGATATAAAAATTGTTATGACAAGTTTTATATGCAAAAAATCTTATGTTTGATTTAAACTAAATGAAAAGTCAATAAGATTAGATAAGAAAATAACGACTAAAGAATCGTAAACGGTCTATGTTCAAATGCAGAAAATGACGATATAGCAGGATTAAGAGAAAGATAAAATTAAAATAAATATACAAGTTTGATTGTAACTTGAGATTCAAAAATCTTAGACTTTAGATCGATCCCTCATTTCACACCTTCTTATAGAAAAGAAGGTTTGTGTATATGTGTACACAAGGTTATAAATTTGAGTATCAACGAAGTATTAGCCACCATACTTCATAGCCAAACAATGCACTTATATACAATATATAAAACTGGTTTTCATGAAAAACCTTTTATCTTTATAAGATCCTTTTCATTGTTCTTAGAAACAATATTTGCATAGATGAATATTCAAATAAAAAAGTTCATGCTGAAACTCTCCAATAAAAAAATATGTATAATACTAAACTATTGACATTTAAACTGATAAATACATATGTCTCTCAGTGACAATATATGAAAATAATGTATGAATCATAAGTAAGACTGGGCTAATTCACAATCAAAGAAAGAAAGGAAGAACGAGATGAGTGGTATCCTGATTTTATATTTCGTTTCAGTTAATAGAGAGAGTATGTTGTATAGATAATATAGAGAGCCAAAGTAACGAATAGTAATTATTCCTTTAGTTATTTATGTTGCTGTTTTCCCCCAACAATGAAAAGCATACAAATACCCCGATATTCCGCGTTACCATGCGCTACTTTGGCACAATATATTATGGTGTTTTGTCTTCATTTTGTTATTTGCTTAAATGTTCTCCCTATATCTCTCAAAACGAAAACTAATATCAGAGGTCTCCTCTTCCTTTCTCGCTTTGTATGTTAGTTCTCCCAGTCTTACGTTATTCTTATAAATATGTTGCATATATTATTATTATTTAGGTATCCTTTTCCAACATTCACTCATTCAAACCTTTCCCCCCACAGCAAATGGCGATAGTGACGTCACACTAGAATCCTCATCTCCCCCACCCCCAACTGCATCCATCCCACGGGACTCCGGGGTCTTCAACGAACCAGACAGCGATGAGTCCTGGTCCATATCCTCCTCTTCCTACTCCACAACCCCATTCAAACGAATCCCCCAAGGAGATGATGACCTCTCCCTAGGGATAGCTTCCCTAGAACTCAATCCAAACGGAAGGAACTCCTCAGTCAAGTCCACCCTAACCACATCCAGGACTTTAAACTTTCATCTCATGTCTACCAACGGAGAAAATAATAGCTGCGCTTTTACAACACATAACGACACACAACTCTCTCAACATCGATAAAAAATCCTCTTTCTTATTCATACATTTTATTATTTTAAAAATCCAAAAAAAAGATCGTGAAAAATGCAAAAAAATATCGATAGTAGAAGGAGCAATATGATGGTTCTTATTGGATGTTAATTTTATGCGTTATTATATTGATATAATCAAATCCCTTGTTTTTAAGAAAAAAATAATTTTATATTATTATTATTAATAACCATTCTCATATTTAAAAAATAGATCAATTTATATTTAAAAAACATGTTCAATTTGTTCAGTATTATTATTATTCTATTTCAATATTATTATTTATTTATTGTTTTTCTTATTTTATAATTCCACTTTCCTTTCGTTTTTTGTCCTTTTCTAATGATGCGAATTATAATATATATATTTCTGAAAGAAAATACTATATATATACATATATAGTCGGAATACACTATACACACACACAAAGGGGTTCCTAACACTAAAGTTATAGACGATGGCCCAGCCTTATACTAAGGATGAAATGTGCCAACTTTAATGATGCCTTACATATAATGCTCTTAATAGTCTCAAATTTTTAAATACTTTTTTTGTAGAAGTATTGTATAATAATTTTTATTATATATATTATGACTTGTTTTATTGACAATAATAATAAAAAAGTTGATGTCTATGAGAAATGATGCCTTCTACTACAACAGTATATTGACCTATCTGCGAATTCATTGCATTGAAAGCTAAAAACAATACATCTTTTTGGTTTAGCCAGACGTTTCAATGATGCAATATGGCTCAATAAGAATAGAAAGAAACGTATCCAGCAAAAAAAAAACGATGGAAGTCATCTATATAATAATTCACCAATCTCTGTCCGTCCGTCTGTATGTCCGCACGCTATCTCCTCCCACATTTATGGTCAGATTTGAACTTTGAAGGTATTTATGGAGTCCTTGGGTCAAGGCGGACCCTATAAAACTATTTGCAAAGTGATGGGACCAGAAATGGGGAAAATGTCATTGGATACACCTTTCTGATTTTACTACCTACTTTTCAAGATAAAGAGAGGAAAAAATAAAAGAAAAAAGCATCTCATGTGACTTAAAACATATTCGTTGTATAAAGTCAAACTTTTTATGAGGAATGTTTGTAGAAAAGAGAAAATTATTTTAACTCATTTGACATTTAGAAAACCTATTTTATCTCCACAAAATCCATGATACAAATTTTACGAAACTTATGTAATATGAACATATGGGCGCCGTAGGCGGCCAAATATGCAAGTGTTATTAATGCAAAGAAGAAGCAAGGAAGAAATGACAAAATACCATACAGATATAAAGACAGAGAGTTAATTGGATTCTTTAGAGAAATACGTTTTTCTGCCTATATAAAACAACATCTCTATGATCAACTTATGATGACGTATTACAAATTATTTTGTTTATATTGGGCACAGATTTTTTGTTGTTAAGATGCAATTGCTCGCCTACTTCACAAAGAAATGTAGCCATTTTGAATTGATTTTTCGTCACCAAAAACAATAATCAATCTTTTTTTACAGACTGTTATAAGTAAAATTTGTATTATTGACTCGTGTGTAACGGAGAACAATGAAGATGGTGGGAATGCGTGGCCTCTTGTTTCCCTATTGGACAAGTCTTTTATCATTAACTGGGATAAATGCATCGGGATCAATGACACAACCAGTTCATCAACAAAACATTTCACCTATAGAACGTTTTATAAATAAATAGTATATAATCTCTCATTATCCACATGATTAATAATTATTCAACTCAACCAGATATTTATTGAGGTGGTAATGTCACTTTTTCTTATATTTGTCATTTTCTCATTTGTCATTATAAATCATATAGAATATAAAATTGGAAGGAATACTTTACTGAAACAAAAACCCTAATAAATGAAAGGTTTTGTAGACACATGTTTTTTCATTGATTCCGATTTTATGTCCCAACTCTTGATATATAGAAGGGGGGGGGGGGTATTGGACTTGCTTTATAATGCAGTCTTATAAGTGAACATCTTGTTGTTGGTACTGTTTTCTTCCCAAATAAAACCAGAGAGAAAATTAAACATTATCCTTTTAGCTTGTATCCTTGTTTTTGGCATTTCTCCCAACCACTTCTTCCACCATATAAAATGCAAAATGCCCTCCTCAACCCTTTTTGCATTTATATTATCTAAATAGTATCAGGTGAGATCTGGTTAAAAATTGGAAACCCGAATTAAACTAAAATACGAACTGGAATTGGAGCATTTCTACCAGGAAATATCTTAAATAGTATTTTGTTTGTTTGAAGGAAGGATTCAAGAGTACGAATTGAGGTAGAGTCTTGGATCTAAGGCTGAATCGAATTAACGATCTTAGCCTATTCCCTAGAACAAACAACCACTTGTTTATTCATTCTACTCGGGAAACCAAAGAGGTGACCATATAGTATTTATAGAACGAAGCAATTGTGCGTTCAACGAAAAGCAACGCTTACAATCATTATTCATCTACAAATGGAAAGCCTTCTTGGAAATACATACAAACAAACCAAATATTGTGAGATTTAATGAGATAGATTCTGAAGCCATAACGTTATACATTCTTAAGCTATAAGCTTTGCTTAAATAACAATAAGATACCGGATGAAGCTTGGGTAAAGTGGGCTCATAGAGTGCAGAAACAGAAATTATAGAACGTGATGCATCATACATATATATTTAAATGCTAACCCAAGATACATAGAAATCTCTATGTATCTTGTGCCAACCAATGATGTCATCGCGCTCTTTAGTTCTGTGTGATATTATCATTTCAATAATGGGTAACAATAACAAAAACGATGTTATGCAGCGCAATTATATACCATTATAGAACTCCATTTCTACAGGGGTGGGCTCCGTAGAGATAATCCTGGGATAAATAAATAGAAAGCAATGACAAAACTGAACATCAGCAAAACGTTTGATTTATTCATTGTGATTTTGTATTTTTGTAAGACTTTATCGGCTTAGTCAGATAAATATTGAGACGATAGTCTCCCTTTTTTATATAACATTTGCCTTTCTTTTCTAAAGCCTGTAGAAAATAAGAAGTTATACGCAAAAGGCAGACTAATTATTTACTGAAATGTAACCTCACTCGTATGAAAGGTTTTGTTGGTGTACATTTTTTGACATTGATCCCTATTTGTTAACAAAATATGATGGTGAGTTCAACAAACAAAACAACATGATTACTTATTGTCAATAACGATTAAGTCCATGGGAAATTATTCGCGAATAAAACAGTGCCAAAGAGGAAGTAGCTTAGAAAAAACAATTTAATCCAGTTTCCTAGGTCACTGCATTCCTTTTCCTGCAGTAGAATGGTTGCATGTTGATTGCGAAGGTTGCGTCGTCTTTCCACTTTGGTTGCGGGGTCTTCAGTGGAGAGTGGTACAAGGGAGGCTGGCTCGGCGTCGTGGCCAGTGCGGAGATCCAGTAGAGGAGAGGGCTCCCTGAGGCCAGATGACGGGTAAGCTCCTGAAGGGGGTGTATGAGGCTGCAGGAGCTCAGGAGGAGAACGGAATGAATGAGGTAGATAAAGACTTCCCGTGGGAGGGACTGAGTGGGAATCAGGGGTGGAACCTTGAGCGGCGGAATGCCCAGAAGGGCGTTGTCGATGAGCCCAAGGCGGAGAGCGTAGCGACGGTTCACGAGGAAAAAGTTATATATCTGAGTGGATATGATGACTGAAATGAAAAAATAAAAATATTGTGAGCACGATAGCTCAGTGAACCCGTTTCGACACTCAATGTTGAGGGCGAAGGTTCGGCATTACTGAGCCTCGTGGATTGAAATTTGGCATGGATATTTCTTATGATATATGTATACTTAAATCCCTTTTGTTAAGTCATGCACCTTATTCTGAACTGCTCACGTCATTGGAATTTAAAACCGATGTCACAGTGCCTGTTTAGCACATAGAGTACCGAAGTCAAGTATGGTAGCGCTTTGTTATCATGAAATGGAGTGCAATGATGTCACATCACTCTACAATTTTTTTTCATAATAATAAATATGCAGCCTCATTATCTCTTTAATTTCCCCTTTCGCTATCTTTCGGCATTCTATGTTGTCGATGGTTTAGCCATACAAAAAACAAACTCCCTTGACATTGTGGAAATTGTTAAAACACTGATTGTATTTCCGAATGGGTCTCAAGCAATATCATTTACGTATCCAATATAGCTATTATTTATTAATTAAAGTAAATTTTCACGCTCAGAGAATGATTTTAAAATGGCTTTATTTAATCATATCTGAAAATAAGACTTAGAAAAGGACAGAAAATTGAGTTACTAACTTAAAAATTGGGTACTCCAAGGGCAGTCTTGTACGCAGAGGTTGGGTGAATTTTATATTTTCAACGTACATAATGCTACGTGTTTGTAATTGTTATTAGTAGTAATGAGGAATGTTTGTTTATTGGTGAGTATACATGACCTATCACAAATAATGGCATTCTTTTAATAATATTTACCAATGGCCGGTACACTGAGGAGTATGAGCGGAAGTTCATCAATGTCCTCCAATTGAGCAAGTCCCAGACTTCCATAGGTGGAATGAACGTAGAAATATGAGATGGGAGTGTCATCCCCGCACCAAGAGGAGACGTTGTCCTTTTTAGTAGGAGGCATGTTTCGAAATTTTCCGTTCTTGAGCAAGTGAGGATGAAAGCTTTGGCCGGACTTGACACAATATGCCGTATAGGCGAACCACTGAAAGAAAGCAAAGGGCAGCGTAGCGGCCAGGACGTTGCAAATCCCCGGGAAAAAGGTCTTGACCCATATGTTTTGAAAGATAAGCGGTATGCTGTAGTCATGTGACTTGTCCGATTTGCGCTTTCGAACAAAGAGTATCGTCTCAACGGCCACATTCTTCATACTGTAAGTAATGCAAAATATTTGGAGGGTTCAGATTAAATATTTGGAATGGGATAAATATAAAACAAATAGCAGGCTTATAGGAACGGTAAAACTGAAGCTTTAACAGTTACCATGTTTTTAGAGAAAATGAGAAGATCAAAACCATCAAGACCATTCCCAAAACTTAATTTGAATCATGGGTTATAATAGAGGTTTCAATAACAGCTAAGGGCCCCAAACATTACTCAACTGTTTTAATAGGTGATTTTAAATTGAAAGTGTTCATATTTTGATCCTCTCGTCATGAAAATAATCAACTACAACTCTATTTGAAGTTGCTAGTATAATCTATATATTTATATCCCTATGAGTTAAAAAGTAAAATGAGTAAAAGTATCTTCGGACATTATCAAGATAAATTGTATTATAGGCAGGGTTGTGGATTGAACAGAAAAACGAACGCCGTTCGTTCTTCATATGCATTTAGTATCGGACAATTTATAACAAAAGACAATTAAGTACATAATTTTTATAATTTTTTTAGAGATTATTTGAAATTTAATACATGTTATTTTTATATAAATAATATATGCACTCGGATTTTGAAGGAAACAGCAAACAAATATTTCCTTAACTGTCTTTTGTTATACGTTGTCCGATATTAAATGCACTTTCAGAGTTGTTTATTTATTTTGCAAAGTTCAACTTCTTCTCACCAGGTCATAACATAGAGATAAAAAGATATAGAGAGCTTATTCCCTCCATCTGTATTTTTCATAGAGATATAAATATATAGAGAGCTTATTGGATTCTTCAGAGAAATATGTCATTGTGTTCACAACATAGAGATAAAAAGATATAGAGAGCTTATTCCCTTCTTCTGTATTTTTGTGTCCAATAGAAACAAAGTAGTATTGTACTAAAATGTGTTATTTTGAACACACAGAATACAGCTGAATGTTGTTTCTTTGCTATTGAAGGGAATCAGTTCTTTATATATTATATAAGTTATGACTAGAGAGCGAAATTATTTTGATAATTTTTGCCAAAATTTTTTTTAATGTTAACCAAATGAGCAAAAAATGTTTAAAAATGTAAATATGTAGACTCCAAATTTGATTTAATGTGAATTTATTCTTTCATAAAAACAATAATCTGTAACAAATTTTTCTTGGTGAGGTTTTGGCGACGGTACTATTTATTAATCAAAGCAATTTCCAGCACTCACAAAGTACATGAATGTTTACTATTTTTTCATGATATACAAGACGTATTATCCCTGATAATTAGAGAACGGAAAAAATGTGATGATTTTTGCCAAAAAAAAAATATATGTTACCCTAAATGAACGAAAAAGTTAAAAAAAAATTAAAAAATGTTGAAAAAATATTAAAAATGTTAATTATGTCGACTCCAAATTTTATTTATGTGAATTTATTATTTCATAAAACAGTGACATACAATAATCTCTGCCAAATTTTTCTCGGTGAAGTTTTGGCGAAGGTCGGATAAAACATTTTCACCTCGAAAATTATATTTCCGCCTTTACCGAGGTAAAGGGACAGTATTTTAGAATAGCTCCATTCATTGAGCTCGTACAATTTGGAAAAACAGCTCCAGTTGCCTAGCAGCACATCTCGTACTTGTCTCAATGCTTGCAGGGCAGGATTTTTATTTACAACGTAATCCAACTTTTTTTTTAACATCTCCGGCGTCACCTGGAATCCTGCGAATCCTTTCCTCAGCATCTTCAAAGATTTTGAGTCCGTCTTCGAATGTAATTACTGCGGTCTCGGATATACATTTGGCATCATCAGGGTCAAACATATCCACGACTGCTTTGACTTGTCAAAATTCTGACCATACCAAACAGCTGCCCGGATCCAGGTTCCCTATCTGGTAATAATTGGATCAGGGGGAGCTCTAGACCAGTAACCACCAAAGCTCTATTTATGAAGTTTTCCTTACCTTGTGTCTAATAGGGGTCAGACTTAGTGATAGAGTCCAGCATTATAACAACGGTTGCTATCAATCAAATAATATGAAATAAGCATAACTCTTCCTCTTTCATAGGAAAAATGTGGATTGACCAAAACTTCACTAGAAGTATATTTTTTCAAAAGGCACCATAAATTTATAGCGTGGATTATTTTCCTTCAAAAATCAATAAAAGACGGAAATGAAGGGAAAAAATATAAGAAATGATACAAGAGATAACTAAAATAAGTTTAATAATTCTTCTTCTAAAAAAAGAGAAAAAAATCTTTATTTCAGGGATATTATGAAGAAAAATGTGTTTTTCAGAATTTTCAATAAAATGTATTTATGTGTTAAAATATGGAAAATAAGTGAACAAGTAATTTTATGTTATTCACATTTTTTTCCGCTCTCTAATTATGACCATAGAGATATAAAGATATAAAGAGCTGATTCCCTTCAATAGCAATAGCGTTATGACTCATAGCGCTTCCAGTTCTAAATACCGATTTACATTTGGTAGTCGCAGCTCTGACAATTTATAATCACTCACCTGTGATACACAATAAATATTGAGTTAAGTAACCCGGCGTCTTTCGTAAAGGAGGCCAGCGCGAAAAAGAGTCCACTGAGTATTCCCATTCCATGTGTTTCCAGAAAGTAGAGCCCTAAGAAGAGACTCAATGCATAGAGGCTCTCGGGATAAGAGGCGCTGAAGAAAACCGAGGCGGGATTAATGCAGAATAGAAGTGCGGCCTTGTAGGCCAGATACTCGTCCTTGAGTACCCGCCGACTCAAGGAGTAAAGCACTTCAGAGGCGAGAATGAATAGACCCATATTGAGCAAGAAGCTCAGGAGTACTAAGAGATATGCCGAATGAATGAAAGTGTTCTCGGATAAATGATGCGCTCCTTGAAGGAGTAGGGGAACCCTGGGAAGATTTGAAGGGTGTTGTCGTAGACGTACCCATTATTGGCCACGTGGAGAACCATCTGAGAGTCTCGAAAGCCCTCCAGGAAGAAAGTGACCACTTCGTCCACAAGGGATTTTTTCTTGGTAAGAGGTGGAATGGGAGTCCAGGCAAATCCTGGGTCCGCTGGCACATGATTGCTCAGGGAATGATTGGAAAAGAACTGAAAAATGGGGAATAATACATTAACACACAAATCATTTTCAGTCAGCAAGAGGTTTTTAATTGTCCAACCGCTTCGGAGCCACAAAAATAGTTCGGAAGTGTTAAGGCCGTCTTAAAAAAGTGGTTTAGATTCAGTGATATTTTTATCCTTAACAAAAAACAAAAATGTATTGCAAATTGGTTGTAATGACAACGCATATAATTTTTCCAATTAGAAAGTTCGGAACCCTGATTTAAAATGGTACGAAAGGATTATCCCAAAAATAATTTGGAACTACTTAAACTTTTAGTTCGGGTTTGGAACAAACGAACAAAAAAAGCAATTCGCTGCACATTTCAGCATATATTAGTTATTTTTTAATTCAGTTCTAAAAAATATTTGAAGTAACTGCATTAAACAAAGCATAAACATTTTGGAATTATAAGATTATTACTTTGGGGTAAACAAAAAGTAACAAAACAATCACACAAAATTATCACTGAAAAAAATACATATATATATATATATATATATTAAAAACATTTATTTTTTTCTGTAACCCATTTGTACCGTGAGTAGTAGTTTGTTTTATATTGTAAGAATCAATCAAATGTTAAAATAATCTGTAAGAAAAATGTCATAAAAAAAAACATTTACAAAGAAAAAAAAATGAAATTTTACGTTTTTTTGACAATCATAATGCTTATAATTAAAAAAAACTGAAATCATGTTACATTTGACGTCATGTTAAATAGAAGCATAGAATGGGTTTGGAAAAATTTTATATAATGTAGTTTAGAAATATTATTATATTACGTAGATTATTAATACCATAGCCATCATGATTAAAGTATCATTATTGTATTAACTATTATAAGCTTTTATATTGATAAATTTGGCATCATATTTTTTAAAGTTTTTAAAAGATAAAAGCCTTATTTTTATATATTTTCCTATATTTATATTTAACTTTTAATTAATGAAGCCTTTTAACAAAAGCTCTAATGCATATGTTTTGTATCGAAATAAAGGAAAACAACATTTTTTCATTTGCATCTACAGAACAGTTTTACAGGAAAAGTCTTTTAAAAGCATGATAAAAATGATGTTTTGTAAAAAAACACAGCCGAACTACTGAAATATCGGAACATTTAAAATATAGAAGAAAGAAAACCACAGTAAACTTACAATTAATGTGGCAGTAAAATCATATAAATTGGTTAGGTCTTGTACACTTGAATTTGTATAAAAGAAATTTAATTTTTTATAAAAAATTATATCCTCTTCGTGTGAACCAACATCAAAAGTTTTGGGCCTAAACAATGCCCCGTATTCTGAGATAAGTTTAATTGAAATAGTATTCCGAACATTCCACGTCGCCACACATGGTTTTTCTACATAAGAAACAGTTCTGTTCATTTACCGTGAGTATTTTCTATAGTTGATATATTGTATACTACCAGGGGCGGAGTGGCCACTGGGAGTACCGGGACTATTCCCGGTGGGCCGCTGGCCTCAAGAAACACAAGCGGCCGTTGGCAGTCTCCCAATGGCATATTGGGGCCTGTATAAGGCATAATTGTCCCGGTGGATAAATTCTTCCCACTCCGTTCCTGTATACTACTATTACATATATTTAAACCGGTGTCCAAAAGAAATGGACCAGGAAATACGACCTAAGAAGAAATGGCTTAACAAAAAGTAGGACCAGTAAGAAATAACCCAAGATAGAAAAGAAAATGATGATCATAGAAAAATGACCCTAATGCATGGGTAGGCAAGTATTTGAGTGAAAAACCAACTTAGTATTGTATAAATAATATTTATCCTATAAATATAAATAATGGCAAAAAATTATTATATTTTGCAATTAAAGGCTAATAATTTCCTCGTTTTTGTTATTAGACCGGAAAAAGATTCATTTGAGCCATTTTTTTCTTGCAACATCATTTTCCTTTCTATCTTGGATCATTTCTTTCGGGTCCATTTTTGTGGGCCATTTCTTCCTAGACTGTATTTTACTGGTCTATTTCTACCTAATATCACAACATAATGAATGATCCAATTTTTGATTCGCCAGGCATTACAATATTTCGTGACACAGACCATGAAATGAAATAGAGTTTTATAAATATCCATACCTGAAGAGCGAAGATAAAAAGCCGGGAATACAGAGCAAAGAAACGGACCTTGGCTCGAAGACTCCATACCATTCTCAGGCAAAATGTGGTATTCGATATATTCTATATTTTGTTTCAACTAACAATGTTATTATAATTTTTTTTGGAGTAAGGAAATAGCTGCATAGCAAGGAGAAAGACTCTCCAATAGGAATATTTTATTCATGCACGGCTTTCTCTTACTATTATTATTATCAGGAAGACCCTAGAAGGCATTATTTATTTCATCATTATGCAATATTATTAAACCAAGATGATTTAATAACTAAAAGAACACGTATTATATAATGTATATTTTTTAATGCACACATGGATTTTTTAAAATCCAATCTGAGCTAATAAGTATGAAACATGTGAAATAATGAAATGACAACATATAAAGGCAGTAGAATTATATAAATAAATTTGCCTTATGACGTCATTGGTGTAATATTCCGGTGTTCATTATATAATATTTTTTTAGACTTCTGTTTCTGTAGAGATGATTAAAAGACTTATCGGCAAAGAATCATTCATAAAAATATTCGAGAATGAAGATCATATTAATAAAATAAAAATGTATATTTCATGACCATGGAGCGATCCATGAGGAGACTGAATGTTAATAATAAAATAAAATTTTGAGAAAGAGACGAAAAAACAGACATATATAGTTAATAATCTCAGCCAGTTAGTAACATAGATGGGACTATCGATTTATATACGGTAGATGGGTACTACCGACGGTAGATTGCATTATATATATATACCGCTGGAAATACCGCATAAAGCTACCGATTGCATGATTTCATCAATCTGTGGCGAAAGATTGAAAAACAATAATCATATATTCATTACAATAAAAAAATATAATATCAAATTGATCAAACATAACAGAAACGAAGACTTCAGCTCATAGATATATAAAGATATAGAGAGCTTATTCCATAGAGATATATAGGCATAGAGAGCTTATTGTATCCTTCAGAGAAATGCGTCATTGTGTCCGAATACAGTTGAACAATGTTTCTCTGCAATTGGAGGGAAGAGAAATACGTCATTGTGACCAGAATACAGCTGAACGATGTTTCTCTGCTAATTGGAGGGAATAAGCTCTCTATATCTTTATATTTGTATGGCTTATTCCCTTCAATAGCAGAGAAACATCGTTCAGCTGTATTCTGTGTCCAATACATAGAGATATAAAGATATAGAGACAGGCCCGGCAGCAGGCCCAGGCTGTTGGGGGGCCCTAAAGTTGTTATGGGGAAGGCACAGTTGGCACATTCATTAAAAAATCGGGCCCACGTCACTCAGTGGCTGGGCGGGTCTACGTCACTCGATGGGCCTGTATAGAGAGCTTATTGGATTCGTCAAAGAAATACGTCATTGTGTCAAGAACATATGTATCTGTGTATTCAAAATAAACGAAGTAATTTGTACTACGTCATCGTAAGCTGGTCATAGAAATAAATTATATCTCTATGATCAGCTTACGATGACGTAGTATAAATTACTTTGTTTATAGTGGACACACAGTAATAACAGAACGTTGTTTCTCTGCTATTGAAGGGAATCATCTCTCTATATCTTTATATCTCTATGGTCCAATATAAGCAAAGTAATTTGAACTACGTCATCGTAAGTTGGTCATAGAGATAGAAAGATTTGTTTATATTGGACTAATGATGCAATTCTCTGAAAAATCCAATAAGTTATCTATGTCTTTATATCTCTATGCTTCAGCTATGTACTTGTAATGTAATAACTTATTACCAGGCTTGTGAACGGAACGCAAACTTGAACGGCGTTCAGCTGAACGCACGTTCAATGAACGTGCTGCAACTTTTTTTGAACGCTGAACGCAAAAAAAGAGTTTTGCGTTCAGCGTTCAATTTTTCCAAACACTCTTCATCACTTTTTTGGAAATTTTTCTTAAAAAAACGTCATCACTACGCATCACTTTTCTGGAAATTCTTTTCTTTAAAAAAAACGTCATCACTACACATCACTTTTTTGGAAATTATTTTCTAAAAAAAGACCCTCTTAGACCCTGGGTTAGATCCAGATTTTTTTAATAAAAACCCTAAATAGTACATCCATTTTTCTAAATTACAGAATGTTATTTTTTTAAATATTTGAACGCTGAACGCAAAAACATTGAACGGAACGCTATTTTTTTTAACGCTGAACGGAACGCTGAACGCAAAAAAAGCTGAACGCCCACAAGCCTGCTTATTACTAATAAGTGTTGCAACAACAACACCCCTAATAATAATTTGTGGGGCAAGCGATAATGGACTCTGGGGCTACTGTAGAAAATAAATATTGAACACCACTAACATAATAAATTGTTTCCTTCTTGCAACTTGTGACTGTACATATCTCTATACTGTAATTTTGATGCCATCTCTCTCTGGTGTGAGCATACAAACACAGCCGTGAACATGAACCAGGTCCAACACCACCAATAATCTCTCGATCGTATGCATCCACAGTCTCGTCACTTAGAAGGGGGAGGGATCAAGTTAAGTCTTGTCTTAAGCTTTAAAGCTTTAGTCTTGTCCCTAAGTTATTTCTGTTCCATAAAAATAACTATATAACTTAATTAGTTCCCTTAACTTAGGAACTAGGTTTATGCCTTTAAAATAACTTTCACTTTTATGGAGACCTTCTAATCTGCCGATAATGCTCCAATAGATAGATTTTTTTATAAATCTACCGATACCGATTGGACAAAACTCTCTACCGACTACTGATAACGAGGATAGATTGCTTCTACCGAATCCCAGCTCTGGTTGATAAATAAATACATGACATTCTGTTTGTATGCAAGCGGTCTAGAATATATAAGAAGTAGACTATGGCGAATATAGCATAGAGGTAGAAATATCTATGAATTTGGAGTCAGTAGGAAGTGCTTAAAATGTAACAACCATTGACGTCATTCATTCTAACTTTTATTTCTTTACTTCTTCTGTAAGGAATGTGTTAGTACATCTGGCTGCCGCCAGATGGAAGGCTTAGTTTGTTTATTTATTATTATTGTGACGAGTTCTGGAATGACAAATCTCTCATCACTTTTTTATCTATCGCCCTCCCATGACTTTAAGGATGAGTGAAGGGAAGGATCAGAAAGAGATCAAGGCGGGTGAGGAGAAAGAAGAAGAGGAGTTCCAGGATGCCTACGAGACATTTGAGAAGGATGAAGACGAAGAAACGCCCAAAGAAGCTCAAGACAAAGAAGACGACGGTATGGTGAAGTTTCTAAAAGGAGAAGAAAATGAATGTTTCTTGATTAATAGTATTAATAATACAAAAAATATAGTGTTTCATTATATTACGAAGCATATTAAAGTAATTATTTATTTTCACAAATAAATAAATGAATTAAATAATATTTAAATTGATCTAAAGCTCGTCTGATGAGATTTGATGGGTTTTGTGTCCAGATTTTACGTCCAAATTTTTACTTCATCTAATTAACCGCATACAGTCAAATTTGTCTATAGTACTGGTGCACACAAAGTAACCAAAATAATGACCGCTAAAGACAGGAGGTCATTGTACACAGAAGGTTTTAGGATATAACTTTCCTTCTGCGGGGGAAATTTGGATGACTGATATGCGCAAAACACTGTTATTGACAGATTGACGGTTTAGGATCAATTGGATTTCCATCAAATGCAATTGAAAAATAATATTTAATGTTATATTATTCTTAATGCTTTTAATACGAAAGTACTTTACGATATATATATATATATATATATATATATATATATATATATATAACTGTGTATGTGTTACTTCAATCTAATATCAAGTTTTCGACTATAATATGTAAATGGCGAAAGTCCAATTACCTCTTTCGGATTGAGATGTATCTTATTAATTGAAGATAAAGCAGTTTTTCCTTCTTTTAAATTTGATGTAAACTACATAATGTTGTTTGTCCATAAGAAGGATCAGGCACAAATGGACGTATATGTTTACGGTACTCTTAGATATATTTTTGAACGCTTTGTTATTTCATCACACTAATCCAGTGTGGATTAGTGTGTTCATTCTCAAAAAATTGCATTCTTATGATTGATGAATTTTAAAATGAAAGCGAAAAAAGCAAAACCCTGAAAAGAAATAAAGTTAATGTTTGTATGAATAATCTGATAGGCTCACTTGTTTTAAAGTATTATTATTATTTATTCCATAGGTCCAAATAAGGAAAATGAAGAAAGACGAGCCAGAGAGGATGCTTTAAGCCCTGAGGAACGAACTGTGAGTCTATTACAATTCTTTAATATATACTTGTGAAAATAATCCTACTGTTAAGATCCTTAAGATCCATAGAATGTATAAAAACAAAAAATTTCACATTAAAAAATATATATGCTATTTGACGGGAAATATTGTTTTTAGAAAAATCTCTATCGTGTGTAATAAGATGAACAATAATATTCGTTGGTCAAACGGTTCAACTTTTGACCAAGTCCATCATTTATAGCTAGTCCCCACAAATGAAGAACGATTAGTTCATAGTTGACTTTTTCAATGTAAGTATTTATTGTTTTTGCTTTATAACTTTTATAGAAGGTTCAATTTTTTATCGTTATCGCAATAAATTGAGAAAAATCTACGGATACGGGAGGTATATTTTTCTGCCTTGAACATCAATACTTATACCTTTGAAACATACATTAATGGTATGACTCAAGATTCCTCATCCTATTCTCTATATATAAACATTTATATATACACAATACTACCCAAATAGTTATTATTCACCCATTAATGATGACGCAATATGTTGTTGCAGTAGAAGTAGTAGTCATTGTCCGCTGACAAAAACATGTTTTCATATCAAAAGTTGATATATGAGCCCTTAATTAAAATAAATCATGAAAAAGTTAAAAACAAACGGGTTTTTTCTTAAGGTTCTATTGAGTTGCAATATATTTGATAAATGTATTAAACATTAGGGGTATTATAGAAACCTAATATTAGATATCAAAATTTATCCCCCCGCGAAAGTTGCGTCACAAGAAACTAAATGATCGTAAAAAAATGGATTTCGGTTTGACCCCCCCCCCCTTACCCCCTTGTGTTAAAAAGTTTTGTGTTATGAAAAACAAAACTTTTTGTTATTACTTACTTTGAAAAAATTTATTTTTACAAAATTTAGCTATGATCAATTTATGACTTTGTTATTTTTTGCAAATTTTTGTCAATACTACGGTTCTTTTATAGTTTCAAGAAGGAAAAAGAAAAAGAGGGTACTCCTGTTGATGTTTTTAAGTTATTTTTTAAATACGTTTGCTTTTCACATCTTAATTTTCATACAGAAACTCCTTCACATGGTTGAGAATATAAATCTATGACGTTGATTATATCCATAAACAGATGCCTCCGTTACTAGTTTTACAGCTCTTTCCACTGATTGTGAATGGCAAGGATACTTATTAATTTTTAAAGGATGTTCTTTTGCTTTTATAAGATCTTCCTCAGAAACATTTGGAGGAACAGACAAATTTATATTTGACCAGTCGATAAGATAAAAAAAAAAAGAATTACAACTGATAGTTTTGGGTAGTCGAATTTTTTGTTTTTTAATATTCTTTTTTGCAAACAAAACTTTTTCCAAGGCAAATATTCTTGCTTCCATTTATTTATCAGTTAGGCCTTCTAGCAATATATTTTTAGGGTGGGCAAAAAAGCGTTTCTCTTGAGTACTTTTTCTATTGAAAGGGCTACATTTTCATCAATCTCTTGTAATAAAGTTATGGCGAATTGATAATGCTTTGAGCCTTCAATAAAAAGAGGATTTAACTTGGTTTGAAACCATATAGGAGTGTAAAAATTTAGGATAAATTTTACAAGTTTTATGTGAGACTCACATGGAATTTTTGTGAAGTATAGGAGCTTAAAATTCTGTTGGCTTTGGTAAGACATTTTGCCTCATGTAATGCTCCTGGAGACCTGTAGCAAAAGCTTGAATTTTATGGATGAACGAAAGTTTATGGATATAATCAACGCCATAGATTTATATTCTCAACCATGTGAAGGAGATACTGTATGAAAATTAAGATGGAAAAAGCAAACGTATTTATAAAATAACTTAAAAACATCAACAGGAGTACCCTCTTTTTCCTTCTTGAAACTATAAAAGAACCGTAGTAGGAGCCGTTATTTAAAAAATGTTTGGTGCGTCAGCACTTATGTTCATTTATTGGCACTAAATATTATTTGACAAAAATTTGCAAAAAATAACAAAGTCATAAATTGATCATAACTAAATTTTGTAAAAGTATTTTTTTCAAAATAAGTAATAACCAAAAAGTTTGCTTTATAACGAAACCTTTCAACGCAATTTGGGGGGGGGGGGTAAGGGGGGGTCAAACCAAAAGCCATTTTTCTACGATCTATTAGTTTCTTATGACGCAACTTTCGCGGGGGGATAAATTTTGATATCTTAATATTAGGTTTCTATAATACCCCCTATTAAACATAGTAGCATGCAAATTTATTAATCGAACCTACCTATGTTATTTTCAATGCGGTTTATCAATGATTTTGACCTTGCTCTCTCTCATGAGAGAAGTTGAACCTGGTCCCCCAACACTGAACACGTTACTGCACTACCTTTTTTTTTTTGCCTATATGGTTCGATAGAATTGCATCCGACAGGATATAAATAAGCATTATAGCATTAAAATTAGTCTATTGAACTTAGGATCTTATCAATGAGGTAGACCAAAAATGACCATCCCCTCTCGGGATTCGAACCTGCGCCCCCAACATTGAGAGTTGAACACACCTTAACCCGCACGGCTATCGAGCTCCCTTTAACCTTAAACAAATGTTCAATTATGAGCTAATTCCTAATATGTATGTGAAGGAAGAAAAACATCCCCTGCAAATAAAATGCACATAAAAGGGATACTTAAAGCTCTTAAATGAATGGTAGTATAAAGGATTATTCAAATTAAAGGAGAAAAATCAACTATGGATCCAAATCATACGCTATATGGAGTGCATCTCCACACGGACCTCCAAATCATTTTTGGAAAAGCGGGTACTTTCCTCTAGTACTTTCGAACCGTTTTTTCAGACAAACAAGTGGCAAAGCATTACATTACATTTAATGTTTATTCTTTATTGCCTCCTTTTAAAAAATAAGCACATAAAAAGGGAAAAAGAAGTCAAATGACATATTATGCATAAACCATTTGGCAAAAATGTATTTAATATGGATATAAAACCCTTCATTACATGTATCAAGGATCATTAGTAATCAAAGTGGGCCAGTCAATCGCTTTTTTCCTTTCCCAACCTCCGAACCAAGGGTTTATTTTTGAGATAGTGGTTCTCTACTAGTATATTCGTACGAACTGTCTCATGAAGAGGGGAAATCTTCATTTAGTGGTTCGAAACCGTCAATCCGAACCATTCTTAGAAAACTAACAAATCATTTCAGTGTTTCCGAACCTAAAAGAAAATTCCAAAAATGGTTTGGATTGAATACATACAAATTATTTGTTTGGGAGAGAGGCATTGAATGTAATGATTGAACCGTTTACAAGATTCTATTTATGTTCGAAACCATTTCTCCTAATAATGACATAAAACCTTGCATTATTATATCTAGGCACTTCGTGTTGAGGCTGTCGAGCTTAAGAAGAAGGGCAACGAGGCTTATTTGAGTGAGGATCATGAGGAGGCTGTCCGACTTTATCAAGAGGCTCTGGACATTTGTCCCCTGGAGTTTAGTGAAGAGAGGAGCTTCATCTTCTCCAACATGGGTGCCTCTCGCTTGAAGCAAGGCCTTCAGGAAGAAGCCCGAGGGGCCTGCACCTCCGCCATCGACCTAAACCCTACCTATGTAAAGGCACTAGCACGAAGGGCACTCATTCATGAAGAGCTGGACAAACCCCATGAGGCTTTGGAGGACGTACAAAGAGTGCTGAAATTGGACCCAAGGCATAAGGAATGTCTTGCCGCATCCTTGGTAAGAACGCTGCCGTATGACGGATTAGCAATGGGTAGTTAGACCGTTCATAAGTGATGGCATCCCTTCATCACTCACAAATTATGGTCATGGCTTTCTTAGATATCACAGGTCATTGCCAAACAAATCTCTCATAATACTTTATGAATGAGTGTGATTTCTTTTGTCTTAAAAAATTATGACTCAAAAATATTTAACCATCATCCTTCAGAGCTAAAACCAATTACACCAATACTTAGAAATTGGAATATTGGTAACTGGTTTGGCTTCCCGAGTTAAATAATGAATTAATAAAGCCATTAAATGAAGGAATACCAAACTGAATAAAATGAAGGGTTTATAATTATCCTTTTGGACGATACATTCTTCACTTCCATTGGGGTTTTATAACTGCTGGTGAATTTTGGGCTAGCATTAAAAGCTCTTTATTTCAACAACAAATATTTTCGTGTCATATGACGACTTTAAAAAATCTTATACGTCAAAGGTTTCTTCAAAACTGTATATATTAATAAATATCAAACCCGAGTTTCTAAAGTATTATTGGAGCGAAACACAAAAAGTGAATTTTTAGCTTTCATTTATTGAACTTCATATTAGAAAGTATATCCATATATTATTTGCTGATTAAAGAAAAACAGCTCTTTTATTTCGTATAAAACACGCAATTAGACAGAGGTGAAGAACGCCGACCCAAGATTCAAGCCAAGTATGACAAAGTAAGAAGTCCACAAAACAAATTAAGGCCATTAAAAATCCAGAGTACCCGCAGTAACTTTTGACCACTTCAACCCTAAGGTTAGGTCAATAGAATCATTTATCAAAGTTAAGTCTATTTAAATCGTTGTTTTCAGAGACTCCCAGACAAGGTCAAGGAGAAGGACGAAAAAATGAAGGCGGAAATGTTTGGTAAGTATCTTACTTTCAAAGAGAGTTGGGACTATGGATTGATATTTTGTATTTCGATAGATCAGTATTACCGACGGTAGATTTACTCTGCCACTACCGATCATTATTCAATTGTTAAATATTACTACTCATTGAGTTATTTGTGTCAATTGGTAGAAGAAGATTTAAAAAAATCCGAATATTGAATTCTCAAATATGATTTACACTAAAGTAGACATTTTTTATATTTTTCCTCGAAAATGAATAGCAACAAAATGGACCTTTTCCTCATAATCTCGATGTCTCCAGTATGAATAGCATCAAACATCCTCAGACAATTTCATAAATTACCAGATATCGATACTGGCTTTAGTAGGTAGAGTTATAAAAAAATCTACCGATAGCGATTCGGCACAATTTGTTACAGACTACCGATACCAGAAGTGGATTTTTTCTTCTACTTAATCCTAGCTCTGATATCAAGGACCATCATTCTAATAAAACAACGAATAATAATCAATGCTTCAATCATATTCCAGACAATCTAAAGAAACTCGGTAACATGGTCTTGAATCCCTTTGGTCTCTCCACGGAAAACTTCAAGTTCACTCAAGACCCCAACACGGGGGGCTACTCCGTCAACTTCTCCAAATAGTTATTTTGTCGTTCCCATTTTATAGTGATGAATAAAAGTATTAAATCTGATAATGATACATATTTCCCCCCTGCTTCACGTTATTTATTGATTGACGTTTCTGCTGTGTTAATTTCCGTTTACTTTATCCCAGGATATGTATAAAAAAAGGTCTGCTTGTTTAGGGCTTACATCTTCGACAGCTGACAAAATCATGGTTTTCTCTGAGTAAGCTCTCCATATTAGGGCACCACGGGAATCCAAGTTTTCCAAATTTGTTTTGATAGAAGCTTCTATTATTTTTTTATCAATGAAAAGCATTAACAATAATATTCGCCATATTATGACGTCACGTCAAATAGAAACTCACTTCAGAAGCTGAGCTAATCCGACTTTCAAGAAAATAATGGAGACGAGAATCAAGCAAAAATTGTGGGCCTAGTTTGCGATATCCTTTAATTTAACACATACAAATAGTGAAAACGTTTATAATAATAGTAATAGCTGTAATATAAATTATAATTGTATATGTAATAATAAGATATTATAAGTAGTTATAATATTAAGAACGGGTTGCCAGTTACTATTTTTATGAAACATTTAAAGGTACAACACAGCAACAACTCATTGCTACCAGTGTCTCTTCTCTTGAAAGATAACTTCACTGGGCAGTAGCAGTAGCCTTGTAGGCAATGCCTTCGCATTGTAGAAGTAAGGAGCTTTCTTCAGGTTGATGAAAGGTGGAGAACCGTGCACCGCATAGGGTCTCGGCAATTTTAATGGCCGTCTCTGTGTGGAGGGAGAGTGGGTAAGGAACCATGAGAGAAGAAGTTCCCTCCGCCAAAGCCATGAGTATAATGAGTTGATCCGACGCATGGGTGTCCACACAGGCCTTAGGACAATGAAGAAGGGACTGGAGAAGATCTTTGGCTGCAGTCACACCCATAGCGGACGCCTTCACCTTAGGACCCCCCAACGCACTGCCTCCAAAAACACAGCCAGTCTCTGAAGATGCAATGATGGTTATAGAGGATCCATTCCCTTGAGAGCGGCTCTCGGAGTACACGTCTTCTGTAAAGACAAGAGCGGAGGACAAGGGCTTTAGCTCCTGCTCGATGGCTTGACGAGCAGATATGGCGGATTCTCGTGCAACAGATAAGGGAACCTTCCCCCTACGGATGCGATGATGCGAATGGATGTGATGTCTCCGCGTTTCTTAAGGTTGATGGGCTTCAAGGGGAGGGTTGTGGGTGACTCAAAGTCCAAGCGAATGGAACCGCCTCCACGTGGGAAGTATCCTTTGCATACATCGGATAGGATTGGTGAGGGGCATTGAAAGCGGCACAGATTCGGGAGGAAAACGTGTTGAAAGTATGCTAGTGTGGGAGCCATGGAGACGTCCGTTCCACCACCAAGGATCAAGGAACACTTCCGGCCCAATAAGAGAGCTCTTGGTAGGGATATTTGAGTGAGTAAGGTGATGGATCCTGCAGTATGTGTGTCCGCATGAAATATATACTCCTCTCCACCATAGCTGCTGCTACATTGAGGATCATAGATGATTTCCTTAGAGCCAATCTCACAGCCAGATAAACTGCTCGGGCTCATTCGATGAACGAGCTCAATCCCTGCTTTGTGCTGTGCCTTAAGCCCAGGGCTGCTTCGACGGCCGCGAATGTTGATGACTCTAAGCGGTTTCCGAAGGAGTGAGGCTAGACAAACTGAGATTCGAAGGATTTGTCCTCCGCCTTCCATCATGCTTCCATCGATGGTAATAACGGGCGGTGAGTTGGGTGAGGTCGAGTCCGTCATCACTTAATGTTAGAGTGATTGTACGAGGAAGGAGAGAGAGATAAATCATATGGTTAAGGGGAGATTTTAAACCAAGAGCAAAAGGGGAAACCTATATGATATATGTTTGTATATATATATTTGTTTTCTTCTAAAAAGGATGGATGCAATTATTCTCAACTTGTGTGTATGTGTTTGAAGCTGTGTGTATGTATATAAAAAAGAGAGGCTTCCGAAGTAAGTAGTAGTATATTAATAATAATATTATAATGATTAAAAACCATGACATAATATCACTTGCAATTTAAGCGTGTTGGAGGATTTTGGTGCGCAAATGAGAGAGAGATAGTTGTAGAAGGTTTTCACATAGCAGCTGCAGCAGCAATAGTAGAAATGGGGAAAAGGTTATGCCGGTAGTAATGATAATTATTATTATCATAATATCTAATAATAATAAAACAACTAAGAGAGAGATAGAGAGAAGTCTGAAGCAATAAAGGAGTTTTTGTGTGATGGCCGACTGCTTAATATTTCTTCTTTTTATTATTGGATATGACATTTCTTTTTCCCTTTAAGAAAGTATTTGCGTCGTTTGTACTTTGCAAGGAACTCGAGTTGTCGTGAGTTGATGGCCCCGCGTCTCTTCTTGCGAATAAGCTCCACGGCGTCTTCATACTTCATTCCCAGCTCCACAAGTGCCACGGCCACAAGGACAGGGGCTCGTCCAAGGCCCGTAACGCAGTGAACTCCCACACACTTGGCCTCCGAGGAGCTCTCCGAAGAGGAGGAGAATTCATTATTAAGTAGGCATAGCCACTTGTCGATGATTTCAATGGTGGGTGGGGATCCATCGGGAAATGAGATCTCCGTAACGGAGATCCCGGCTGGGAGAAGCCCTCGGTTTTGTATGTGGGGTCTGTGGCGCAGACGAGGTGAGAGACTCGGTGTTCCTTGAGGATCTTGATGTAATTTTGAATGGTAGGGTCCTGGGGCTGCTCCGTGATGAGGAAACGCATGTTCTTGTACTCGATCTCTGCCGGAGCGGGGCGGATCACTTTGCCGGTCATGTTGGAAGGACAAGAGAAGGGGGAGGGTGTATAAAAGTATGAAAGAGGGGTATATGAAGACTGACTTAAGGATTGCTGTTGGTTGCAGTTATGCGATGGTTCGACAAGGTTTGACTAACGATGAAGACGATGGGACACACTTAAAATGAGACAATGACGAGTAGAGACACAAGCACACACTCACACAAAGCACAGAGAGAGAGATGATGATGAGATATATATCGACGCACACAAAGAACTATATATATATTCAAGGTTGCATGGAGATTGAGTGGTCTGTTTTTTCCTCCTATAATTATTATATTTCTTCCTTGCTAGGGGTTAACCAGGCTCATCCAAGTTGGATAGGAGTCGGAATTCGACGACTCTGCTTTCCTTTCCAGGCCAAAGGAGTGGACTCAGTCTGATAACCGCACTTTCCATGTGTCGCGGACGGGGGTCACAAGGAAGCTCGCTGCTCTTCTTTCTGAGGGCGGGATCCTGGAACTGGGCTGATTCCTTCCTTGAGGGAGGTTGCAATCAAGAATCCCGATAACTGTCTCTTAAGTTGTTGCAGACGCCTAATGAGGGAAGAACACTCCACCTGGAAAATATAAATAAACAAAATATGAGTAATGATATGAAGAATAGGGTTACAGAGAGGGAATATAATATAATAATATCAAGTAATTATATTACACGCAGTGAAAGTGATAATACTAATTAAAGTTAACCCTTTGGAAACGATGACCTTTTCAAATTTACCTCAAGTAAATTAACACTTCTGATTTCTAAGCATGTTGTTGGAAGTTTTACTCAATTAAATTTTAAAAAAGTACATCAAATGCCTAGTATTTTCTAAAAGTATAAATAATTTTAACATTAATGAGTGTTTTGTGTAAACTTTACAAAGATAACGGCAGTAAATATGAAAATTTAATGGATCAACCAATCAAATTTGAAATGTTGTATTTTATATGATAACTTTTGACAAAAAATACAGTCAAGTTTTCCATATTATGTTAATGAGATGAATTTAGTTGAAAAAAAATACGAGGAGTGAACAATAAAGTGGTAAGTAAATATTAGGAAAACAATAAGACATAAACTGAGATTATTTATTTATGTCTTATGTAAAAAATAGCATAGCTATATATTTCTTATATTTACTAAGTTCGTTACACTTAGACGATTTTTTTGCATATATGGCTCGATTGAATAGTAACATTGTATATAAAATATAGCAAAATATTTCTTTTTAATAACAATGAAGAATAGAGACGTAAACGAGGAGATATTGACATATAAGCAGTAAGGCTCAGTCACATTATAAAAAAACATAAAAGAAAATATAGAAATAAGTAAAAATTATAATTTTCAGATACTTTTTTTGGTTGTTATTAATCTTAATTATTTCTGAGTCAGGTGATAAATACTGAACAGTCAATCAAATCAGTGGCAAAAATCAATATAATTCTTAAGTTTGTGTTATAAGCATGTTATATTTTGTGATGCGAACTTTAAAAAAAAAGGAAATCGAAGATATCAATAAACTTGATTACTAAAACAAGTCCACGCCATTCTTTCATTAACAATAATTTCATATGATATATTTTCTATACTCGTATATCTGAGATATACGAGTATATAAGACTGCTTTATGAAATGAAATAGAAGAAATAGATAAAAACTATGAATAAAATATCAAAGAAATACAAATAGACTGACTCTTCATTAATTTTGATTTCCATTGGCGTCATTAGGAACGCTCAGCGTTCTTTCTTATAGTGCGTGCATTGAATTGACCTTTATCAAAGTTTCAAGCAAGGATTTCCTCTCTTTTGTTGTCAGATATGTACATTCACAGAGTTGACTTCAAGTTCTTTAAGAATCTCAAAACACATTGAAACGGATGACAAAGCATATTAATTCCACTAGGGAATTTCTATTGGATCCGTATTCTATCCATATCCATCTATTAAATACTATCTAGACTACTCATCAATTGATCTTTACATCATCGATTGAACTATTATTTGGACGATTTGAGCAATCTGTTAGGTCTATTCTTCTGACTTCCCTCCCTTTCACCCTTTCACTCCGACAGGTGTAGGTAGGAACTCGAGAGGAAGATCAGGAATTATTCCCCATTTTCACTCCCTCCCTCCCTCCACCAGTCGAGTGAGGAACCCTCTTCTGTTCTGACAAGACACACACCAAATGGACACGGACCCAAGAGTCTGATGAAGAGTAAGACAATGGAGGATGGACGTTGAAGAAAGAAAGAAGAAGTTCCTGATGGGCGGATCCTAAAGGAGGAGGAGGAGGAGATGGTCTCTGAATGAGTGCGTGCGTGTGTGTGAGTCCTGTGAGTCCTGTGAGACCTCTTGGCTCTGTCAATGATTG
Organism: Caligus rogercresseyi; assembly: GCA_013387185.1. Lineage (NCBI taxonomy): Eukaryota > Metazoa > Arthropoda > Copepoda > Siphonostomatoida > Caligidae > Caligus > Caligus rogercresseyi. The sequence goes on from CP045896.1 coordinate 16,827,462, forward strand.
AAAAGATGTCCTTAGAATAGGAGAATTGAAGGGTGGTCGTCCATGGAAACAGAGGCAGTGAAAGAAGAAAGAAAGAAAGAAAGAAAAAGAAAGAAAGAAAGAAAGAAAGAAAGAAAAAGAAAAAGAGAAGAAAGAGAAGGAAGGAAGGAAGTCAGAGAGACAGTATGAATACAGAAATACAAAAAGACAAGCGCACAAGGGCTCTTCTCAGAGGAGAAGGAGGAAGAGAGAATAAAGAGACAGTGATAGAGGGAATGAAAAGAGACGAGAGATCTCATGGAGTTCTTCTTCTTACTTATGAAAAGAGGGAAGGAGAGCCAGAAATAGGATGGCAGACAAGAAGAGGGGAAAATGAACTTTCCCTCTCAATCCTTGATATCCACGGAAGGAGTAGCGAATGAAAGGACATAGAGGAGAGGGGGCAAATGAATCAACACTTGGTTACTGTCACTTACACAATGTTAAGGAAGGGACTGAGAGCTCGTAGGAAGATGATAATGGCGTGTGAGAGTCAAACAACTCCGGACTTCTTGCCGCGATTCTCTTGGCTCAAGGACTGTCTTGAACTCTGCAATTCCTTGCGCTCTAGACCGCTATTATTATTATTGACCACGCGCCTTTGACACACACACACACACTCTCCCTAATTCTAAGCACGCTCAAGCGTTATTTTATCTATTTGCCTTCCAGTCAACCTCAGGGCATTATGAACGTCATACAGCAAATTATGCCTTGTATAGATGCCTTGCTGCAGCGTCTATCGCAGGTTGACCTCTGAAACATTCCCCTGACGACAAGGAATGAATGCAGTAGGTGTATGAATCGACTCGAGGTCAAGCCCTAAGTTAATATATGGCCCATGCAAAGAGTTATCCAATGCAGGGGGCTACGATTTCCAAGAATGAAAGAAAATCAATGCATAACGTCATTATGAAAGCATCATGATGACATGATCAAGTTATTATTTGTAAAGGAAGAAATATTGCTTTAAAATATCATTAGAACTCGTATTCATACAAAAAAAAAATACTTGCAATGGGACCGATTTTTTTATGAATGCAAGATAGCATTTTAAAGATTTTAAAGCAGAGCTGGGATTCGATAGAAAAAATATATCCCAAATACCAGTAGTCAAAGCAATTTTTCCAATTGACATCGTATACTGATGGAAGATGGTATTGGTATTCCATGGATTCCAAAAATCGTATTAGGGAGGGGGGGGGGGGGCAAGAAATAAACAATCTAATAAAAAGGAATCGATACTGATTGACATAAATCATTCCATTGGTAGCGGTGTGTGATCGTTTACTAAAAGAATAGAAAATTTTCGCATATTATATCGCAAATTTAGTCCTTTTTCTCACTCTTCAGGGGAACAATGATCACATGAGATAATTTTTAGTTATTTAGAATATACATATAAAGGCTTTTTTCATACCTATTTTCGCATATTTTCGCATATTTAGTCCTTTTTCCCTTCATATTTTTGAGCATATAGGGCATTGTTTTTTATTCCAAATTTAACAGCCTGGTTATAACAAAAAAAGCATTTCGTAAATAACAAATTTTTTTTTTCTCTCTCGTCCGATAGTCAGATTGATGATCCATTTATCGGCAAATATGAGTAAATAAAACATACTTTTTGAGATTAGCAGTTCATTTGATATAAATAGTGAAATAGAAAGAGTCACTTCAAAGGATCCGACAATAATAAGAGACAATTAGTATTTAATTGGATGCATTTTTTCTTTTGAATTCCTGACGTACACTCATCATCAGCTGCTGCAAGTGAAGTGATACTTTGTTGTAGCATTTTGCCAACTGTTTTGATTACTTTCCATCTCTTTTTCTTTGATTTTAATCACGCTTCAAAAAGCACCATTATTTGGTATCCATACTTTATGATAATTAATAAAAAATATAGAGGAGAAAAAATGATATATTTATATATTTTACATATTTGGACTTTATTTAGTATCTTAAGGCAAAGAAAAAGAAGACCTGACGGCTTTTTGGTAAACAACACGTGGAATCAAACAGGGTTTGCTTACATACTTGAAGTATGTGTCATCATAAGGATGATTATATTCTCCTTGGTAAGGGATTACTTTATACCCGACCTGACATAGAAAGGAAAAAAACAGCTGTCGATTAGAAAACATAGAGACATCTTTATTATATCTCTCTGGCATCTCTTTGATTAGAGTATCAAGTTAATCATAAACCTCTCCCTTTTTATATTATTAAGCTGTTGATTATATTAAACAATTTAAGTTCTTCTTTTCTGGAGGAGGAACCCTCCTGAGTCCGGAGTCACTTATTTCACTGGACTCGTGGACGAGAGGAACAAACCCGTCGGTTTTTTAAAATTATTAATAACATTTTTAAAGAAAAAAAACCAAAAGCTGTTGTTGTGTTTATTATTGCGTGATTATTAACAACTTGAGTTATTCTATGTTCATATCAGGATTCTTCCTCAAGAATAGAAAAACTTAAGCTGTTAAATATAATGCAATAATAATAATAGCAACAGCTGATTAATAATAGAAAAAAGGGAGAGGTTGTGATTATTTAATGCTATAATCAAAGAGATGCAAGCAATATGCATCTATGTTTTTCTAATCGACAGCTGTTTTTTCTCTTTCTATGTCAGGTCGGGGTTAAGGTAATCCCTAGCCGAATATGTAATGCACATATTTAGTGATACATCTCAAGTTAACTGGCTTTTCAGTGGAAATGTGTAGGCATGACTAGGGATAACAAAAAGGTTTTTCTCGCAAACTCACCATAAACATGATTTTTTTATTTTTTGTCCATGTCTTTATTTTCCATTTATTGCCAGATGAACAGCAAAGCAAATAAAGATTATTTTTCTTTTTTGCTTGGTTATGAGTAATTTATTTATCAAATTCATATTAGAAGATGATATTGGATGAGTCAAATCAAATAATTTGACAATGATATGGATGGAAGCTCATGATGGATGGAGACGCTTATTATTTTCAAGGGTGCTATTTATTTTCATCCAATGGATGTTCTCCCATAGAGAAATAAAGACATAGAGGCCTATTGGATTTGTTAGAGAAATACGTCATATTGCCCAATATAAACAAATATTTCTATCTCTATGATCAACTTACGATGACGTAGTACAAATTACTTTGTTTATTTTGGGTACAGGCGACAGCTGGACGATGTTTCTCTGCTGTTGAAGGGAATAAACTCTTTATATCGTTATATCTCTATGTGTTCTTCCCTCTACAATAGGAGCTACAAGGGAAGTGATACTTTGTAGTATAACACCAACTTTTTTACATTATTTTATTTTCTTCCAACCAATCGCGTTTCAAAAAACATCACTTTTTGGTTATTCCTAGGCATGACTATCATGGCAACACTCACAATATCCCTTGTATTATGGCACGCCCCTCCGGACCCCCATTATATTTTCAATCATACATTGTCCTTTGTTCACATTAAGAAGTTATCAATTGGCCAAGACGACGTACTAAATGGACATTTTTTGTGTTGAGAGCATGCAAAGTGACATGACGGACATATTTTTGTTGTTTAATAAAATACTTGATATCTTTCACGTGAGTCATCCTCGGGCACATATGTGGCATGTCACGAGGGGGGGGGGGATATATAAGTGCAAATGGGTTTTAACCATTTAACCATTATGATCCGAATTTTTTTTTTACATTAGTAAAATATGTTGGTGTTTAATTCACAATTTTACTAGTAAAAAAATTAAGTAGATTGGCATTTTTATTACTTTATTTCACGTGATATAATAATTGGTAACATATTTATATGCAAAAGAAACATTTTAAACATAACTTGATTATATTTTAATGCACAGTTCATTGAAAAAACATCTACAATTGGATATAATCTTTTTTTTTTTTTTTGTTTGGTACTTTTGAATTTATATAAAATAAACTGTAGTTTCGTAATATAGTCATTGATTTCATTATGATTAGGTATCTGTGTATATATAACAACTTTATCGATCTTCAATTTAAATTAAAAACAGAAAATATATATTTTTCATTTGATATTTTTTACGTTTCTAATGAAGTCGTGAAGAAGCACATAAAATAAATATATATTGTTATTTTTTTATAGCTGAAAGAATATATTCATAAGCAATAATTGCTTACTTTAACGGGAACATACCTTTTTAAAATTAACAAAATTGTAGAAGGGTGGGAAGAACTCAATCTTTCTGTGAAGTGTTATTTGTTATTCACCAGATATTGTTAATAATTATTTTATAAATTTGCTACTACAATTTTTGTCGAAATAAAGGGCACCTTGTACACAATTGAGTTAGGGTCATTGACCTATAAAATGATACAGATCTTTTATATAGGACTAAGGATGCTTATAGTATTTTTCTCAACCTAATCAACCTACTGGTAGCTCTTATTTTGTTGTTTGACGTTGTATTTTGGCCACAGAGTAAAATATGATTATCCAAATACAAAAATTGTGAAATGTTGTTTTATTTATTAAGTAATATGGGATACCGAAGATAAATTTTGATGCTTTCACCTCAAGTTTATCGAAAATAGATTAATGCCATCAATAAGGATCCGTCTTGGATAGCTCCAAGCTGATAAACACACAAAGGGGCATCAAATAATTGGTGACTTATTCATTAATGGCAACTGTTATTAGAATTATTCGTGCTCCTTTCATTTCAGTCAATCACGTTACAGAATAAAGTCCCTGTTAGTATCTTTATCCATGATGTAGTGAAAATCATGTTTAAAACGTAGGGATATAGTATGACTCTTAGAAATTTATAGTGTTTATCTACAAAGAAGAACGGGAGAGTTTGTTTATATTTACTTATAAGAAAAATCAAAACATTGAGCATTCAACTAACTTTAAGACGTCATTTATGTAGTTAAAATGGCTGCCGTGTGAGTAAACAATGAAATATTATTGATATTGATATAAAATCATAGAGATATAAAGAGCTTATTCCCTACACTAGCAGAAAAACATCGTTCAGCTGTCGCCTGTGCCCAATATAAACAAAGTCATTAGTACCACGTCATCGTAAGCTGACCATCGAGATAGAAAGATTTGTTTATATTGGGTATAATGACGTAATTCTCTGAAGAATACAATAAACTCTACTAGGGAGTAGAATAAGGGAATAAATACCAGTGACGTCAGGGGTATGGTGATTCTGAATAAAAACCTTTAATGTTTATTTCATTACCATTGCGTTACGGGTTTATTTGCGATTTTTCGTTATATCAACTCCATAGGACTTGGTATGTAGAAAGTTCAAGGGATATTAATCCTTTCTTCCTTCTTTTCTTTGTTTCATCAGCTGCTAACTTCAACATTGTTCTTACCTCCTCTTATTCAGTCTAATTTACATTCTTTTTTTTAAATATAGATGGGTACAAAAACAATCTTATTTTTATTGTAAATTCCTTTTTCCGACAGCAGTATTATTATTATTAATAATAATACGTTGTAGGTCTTTTTAATCAGAAGCTATTGTTTTAGAACTATAATCAATACACCAAAAATAAATATCGCCAAATAACTTTAATAAGAATATATAAAGAAACAATGTCTGATGATAAAGCAAACGCAACTATTGAAATAGATATATGAATAGCGTTCCTAATTGAAGGTGCGATGGGTTATAAAAAGGTTTATTTACATATTTTTAAAGAATTATTTGCTGTATTGTTTTTGAATAACCAAGCACAAAAAATCACTTTTCAAAATTAGTTTTTTTAATTTTCAAAGTAAATAAATGACGGTTTTTTTTGGCTGACTCAACACAAATATGAACTCAAGCGGTTTCCATAGCATGCTGTAATCCTCCCGTTTCTCTTCCACAGCATGCCGGCAAGCCAGCATTAGCGGTGGATTGAATAACCTGTATATTGTATTCTACATATTCTACGATTGCATCATTTTATTTGCCATACATAATATCTTCTCTGAATGAAGGGAAATGAAGAGTTCTTCAAAGTTCGTATTTTGAAGGTTATTTTTCTCAAGGTTATCTTTCTTTTTTTGGTTTAAGCCTTAGTATTTTTTGTTGTAGGGAATCCTGACTACTCACTCAATGTTCCAAAGGCATTAATTTTTGTCAAGCTTTTTGTACTTTGAAATAAGATATTTATTTAACTTCAACTTATATCAATATTACATGATACACTTCGAAAGGAATACTATTTTAAAATAAATTATACTATGCACATGGACCAAGATATTGTAATTATTTTGTTTTTGTGAGCATACAGATTTTTTAAATAACACTTGTACTTCTGTAAATATATAATTAGTTTGTTCATGACGGCTATTTAAAAATATATAGAAATACTGTCTGACTCAATGGTTAAAGGCATCAATCCTATTGCCCCATAGTCATACTTTATCAAACAATCAATTTCTCAATTTAAATATCAGTTAAAATTCCAAGGATCAGTGGTTGGTCCTACGACGTCGACCATATTAAATTCCTCCCCATTAAGTCTTAAAGGAAAAAAAAAGAAGATTGTAAACTGAATTTTACAAACTTTAAAAAAAATTATTAGACATTGTTTGACTTATGAATTTTAGTTTGTCTGATTCTTTATGTGCTTATGACAGTGAACAAAAAATTGCCCGAAGGAAATTTATCAGCAGAAAAATTGCTCACAGAGAAAATTGCCTACATAAAAATTACTCGCAATTCCATATATGTATATAGTATATCATGGCAGAATTAACCTTACAAGCTCAACAAACATTGGGATCCAACCTGGCCCTTACTTGACATGCGAGGAACCCATTTTTTCGATTTGGGTTTCCGAACAAGACCACCCATTCTGCGGTTTACAGCTATAGTATATTGGGGTTTCAAATCCACTGCCCGATGGCCCTCAGCTTCCGCCGGTAACAACTATGACATATTGGGGCTCTGAATCCACCTCCCATGGGGGTTCGGTTTCGGCCAATCACAACTACGATATATTTGTGTTCCAAACCCAACGCCAATAGCCCACGTGTTCTATCAGTCACAGCTATGATATATTGGGGTTCCAAAACCTCTTTTTATGGGCCCTCAGGCCCTCCGGTCACAACCATGACATATGGGGTTCCCAACCCATCGCCCATTGGCCTTCGGGTTCATCCAATCACAACTATGACATATTGGGTTTCCCAACCCCCGCCCAAGGATTTGGGGTTCGATCGATCACATCTATAACATATTGGGGTTCCAACTCATCGCTAATGGACCCTCGGGTTCGGCCGGTCACAGTTATGACATGGGTTCCAGACCCACCGCCCATGGGCCTTCGGGTTCGGCCGGTCACGGTAAGGGAACTGCATTTAACAATATTTTACATCAAATTTAAAGTTGTATGAAGAAATAATCATTATAACATATAAAAACATGATTTGTCTATCCTTGGCCAATCATACAAAGCCATCAATTTTCAAGGTATAGTGCATTGATTTATGAGTTTTTTAAAGAGCAAATACGTCAATCACGGGCCATTTTGATCCAAAATACAACAATTAATTAATTAATTATTAATTAGCTCCAAAAAGAGATAAAATCATGGTGTCCAGAAGAATTAAAACACATAAAAGGGCCTCTTTACGTTAAGACGAATGATCGTGTTTTATGAGGAAAAAGAACGTCCTTTCAGAGTGAATAATCTACTTATTCAGACATCATGCAGAAATGAATTAATCGCATGATCCCCACCGCGATCCTTCTTTTTCTCAAAGGGACATGATAAACATGTTCTTCATGCAATGAAAACATTATTGACCTTCAATCCTTGTGAAGGAATTCCAAATTTTGTTTAGTGGAATAAAAAACTAATCACAATAGATATTATATCATTTCGTTCGATTCTTAAAAACTTCAAATGATGATGCTCAAATGCTGACTTGAAAAACGCTCACCCTTTTAAAGTCAGCAACAATCTGCAAAGGAGATATTCGGAGCTACAATTCTATAGCCTAAAAGCACTATATTTAAATATCCCTAAGTGAAACGGAAAAGATGTCAACTAAATTTTGTGATTCCTTAGACTTTTAATGTTAACTTTATAAAAGTTTTAAAAAGGTGAGTATATAAGTGAGTTGTATTCTAATTTTTAAGCTGAAACAATATATTCAACAATAATGCTTGTTTAAATATATGTGACGTGTAAGTAATACAACCTAATTATTCATGTGACATTGTGTTTTTTTCATAAATAAAGTAGTCAGATTTTTACCCGAGCGAGGTAGATTCAATAATATCTATAATCCTTGGATCACGCATTTTTGTATCCCTGCAGAAGGACTCCTGCGTTGCTAATCTCGTTGATTATATTGGCATATCATTGAAAAATAATATATGTAGACCTAAAGTCGATATCGCCTGACAAAATAATTACATGTTTTCGTACATGACGTTCTGCTTTAGTCGTTATAGAAAACCACCAGTTTTGGATGTCTTCTTTTAGGAACCCACCTGTTAAAAACAGACAATTTATCGATGTAATGTTTATTTGTATCCATTTGAATTCAGTTTTATCGAAATATATACAAACAAAAAAAGTGTAATTGTTTCCTTGGGGCCATTACGAATAATGAATGTTCCGCTTGTTTAAATAGGAAGAACGATAAAGTCTTATTGGTATTTCGCACGAACTCAGCAAGCAGCGTACTATTTTACTTTTTCTGCCTATAATGTTCGATGGAATGGCATTTGTGGATATAATTAAGGATATTAGTGTTAAAATGATGAAACCTCTTTTTAAATGAAGTTGTTCCGCACGGACGGAGTCGAATCTGTGTCTTCAACATTAAGAGTCGAGCACGCTTCCACTCAGCTATTGCTTTCCGTTTTTTGGTTACCTATTTGGTTCAATGGTGATATTAATAAATATTATTATAGTCCTTGGGGTCAAGGATCTTTTTTATGAGGTTGACCAAAATTGAATCTTCTACTGAATATATTTCAGTTGGAAGCTCGATTTATTACTTTTTCAACATATTATCAGTAATAATACGTCTTGTATATGATGAAAAAAATAGTAAACATTCATGTACTTGTGAGTGCTGGAAATTGCTTTGATTAATAAATAGTAATGTACAAAATTGGAATACTTCATTCAAAGTAGGCTTGTGGGGGTTCGCAACCTTAGCATTCGTCCGTTCAATTTGAAAAAAAATCTGTTCAGGAGTTCGTCCGTTTGTTGAAAAAAATATCAATTATTTTAATTATTTCCTATTTCAAATTTGAAAAAAATCCAGGGTTAAAAAACATCGTCACTTTTATCCAGAATGACTCTCAGTAATTCAATTGCACTTCTGTTTGTAAAAAACGTAATCACTTTTTTCTAGAGTGACATAAGAAACATTGATTGAACTTTTTTTAATAAAAAACGTCATCACTTTTCCAATAGAAAGTATCTTTTGAAGTCTTCTTTTAAAAACAATATAAATTAAACGGACGAGCAATTTATAATTCGTTCAGGCGTTCGATTGTGAATGTGCATTCACGAACGGTGTTCGATTTTCTATTCAATTCACAACCCTAATTCAAAGGAATCTTAAATGGGATTGATAGAGGAGGCTCATTAAGAAAGGACAGTGCTTCAAAGAATGATATTCTGTCGGCTAAGTAAAATGATTAAAGCTCTTCTTCTTTTAACCAATCACGTTATAGGAAAAGTCCCATTAGCGCTGAAGCAAATAATTTTAACATAAGAGAATTCCTTCATTCACCCTTTAGTTATTTTAAAGGATACCAGAGTTTGTATCATGAAATACATACATTCTATAACCTGAAGTACTGTTTAAAATGGATGATCCTATGACGCAGAGTAGAAGACACATTCCCCGTTAGACCTAAATAATATACCACCCATTCAGTACATATCAAGTAATCGATGTTGTTATTATTGTAAGAGACACCACAGAGATATAAAGACGTAGAGAGCTTATTGGATTCTTCAGAGGCATACGTCATCGTGCCCAATATAAACAAATCTTTCTATCTCTATGATCAGCTTACGATGACATAGAACCAAAGAAAATATAAAAGAACTAGAAGCGCAACGCGTCTGCCGAAGGAAAAACATGAACAACAGAAGAGAAGAAAAACTTAGTAACCATAATGAAGAGAGAAAACTGAGATTTTTATGTAGTACGATTTTAAAAGATTCGCTATATTTTTTAACTATTAGTCCTATAATAATTTTTGTAAAATAGAAAAATATTATTTATATATTTAGTGAAATCATGGTACAATTTTAAAGATATATAAATATTGTATAAATATATTTGCATAACATAAATAAAAATGAAAATAACAATGTGATAGGTTTTTAATAATATTAATGAATACTTTTACTGTCCTTTGAATAATAATGTTTTATCATGACTTTTTCTTATGTAGTCGGAGGGTAATTTTATATTCGTCACTCTTCCTTGATGATAAAGTCTTTTTCGGGAATAAGTTGCTGCCAAATATTTTATTAATTTAAAACGTGATTGTTTTGTGGGCTAACATCTAGCATATTTCATTAAGATCATTACAAACCTACCGTTGTTTTTCACAAATGTTTGCAAAACTTGGGTTGCAATATGCAAATGAATTTTATCTTTCTTTAATAAAGCAGCTTTGCCAATTATTAAAAAGTGACAAAAGACTCTTTCCACTTCTTGACATACAGTTATTGCATCTTGTGATGGATAAATTAGGCTCTCCCACATCTTTCTTTTTAATTAAAGCCAAATTGAAATGATTTTGCTTAAATGGATCGGGTAAAACTGTTTTACAAGGAACACAAGATATGGTCTGCTGCAATTTGTGAATTACAAATATCCAGCAATGTAACTAATAACAGCTGCCTTAAAAGACGATAGAGTATGAGGTAGAGGAGGTGTATCTCGCATGTAGTCGTGGTCCTCCAAATTGAAGAGCAATCCCATTGCTTTTCTCTAGATATGGCCTCAGAGTCAACAACCCCTGTGATCTCCTGGAGAAAGTATTACCACATCATCAACAGTCAAACAATTCCACTTTTACTTCCTGATGAACAAGAAGTTTTCTATAGCTTGTAGATATGATGATTTGTACCTTCAAAGACCTGATCTCCTTTGTATATAAAGAACTGTGAGTTTGAACGATTCGAAGCTATTAGCCATGTACTCAATCGTATTTTTGCATTCTCGATGGATTTCCTTTTGCAAGTACTTTCATCATCACCAACAGAGTAACAATGATCGAGAATAATATTTTGTCGAAGGATTTGCATTTCTTCTTCACCTCCTCGTTCGCTTCATATGCCTTTCCCTTTTCCGTTTTCTCATTTTCGTTTGCCCATTCATTAGACCTAAGGTCAGAAAGAAATAATTATAATCATACATACATTCATTCTATGTAAATATAATTACTGATCATACTGTCGAAGAGCACTTATATGCGGAGCAACTTGCATTTTTAATCAATACATATAACGCTGATCTAAAAAACAAGGTTCCCTGTATAATAAGGTTCTGGGCAATACAAAAACAATCATTAACCTAGCAGTATACTACTCCATGACGTCACTGGAGAACGAATAAAGTATATACACATATTAGATTAATATTTAATAAAATATTTATTTTCTTTTTTATACAAACACACACATACATATATATGTTATATTTA
>CP045896.1:16839253-16875028 GCA_013387185.1 Caligus rogercresseyi
ATCTAGAACGAAGACACCTCTATGCTGGAAGACACTGCGGTGGCTACTTGACCTGGCATTTCTGACAACATTACTGACAACTGACAATCGAACCGTATGCTGCAGGGGAAGGAAAGACTGTTGCAGACATGATCAGTGCTTTAAATGCGTTTAAAGCCCAGATGAACATTTTCTCTGCGCATTACAGAGGAAAAAGGTCCTACATTTTTCCCCTCTTTGCAGATGGTGCTGAAAAACAATGTTTCTGCGTCTGAGAGTTTTGACAAAGTTGCTGAGAAGTATCTCAAGTCATAAACAGCTAGGGCAAGAGTTTGAAAGTCGGTTTTGTGACATTGATAAGCTGGAGCCGGTGTGTCGTTCATTTCAAATCCTTTTATGAACGTGGACACAACGTGCATTGCTGAGCAACTAAGTGAAATGCTTAGCTTGGATGCTGGGCAGGTTGAAATGGAAATAGTGACATTACAAAATGACATCCACCTCAAGGCCCATAAGGCTACAGAAAATTTCTGGGGCCTTGTTGATATAGAAAGGTTTAGTGGTCTATGCACAGCAGCTATGAAGGTGGCTAGCCTGTTTGGTTCAACTTACCTTTGTGAATCAGCCTTTTCTGACATGAATTACATCAAAAATAGACACAGAACAAGGCTCACAGATACACATTTGCAAGATTCATCAGAATTGCAGTTTCAAGTTACAGCCCAGATTACAATGCACTGGTGGCCAGCATGCAATGTCAGGCCTCCCATTAAATGTATTTCTGAAGATTGTAAGATATTTCAAAAATATAAATAGTTTAGTTTTGTTGTAGTATAACTGTGATGGTTAATTCATTTCTGTAAAAGAAGTAAAATGTCATTTGTTTGTGTGTCATAAGTAATAGGCCTATGTCACACATGTTAGGATACTAACCTATAATTTTGTTTTAATGTAAATGGTGCATTGTCATCCATGATTTCAGTTCCTTCTTGCAATCTAAGGAGTTGTTTGAAATGTTTGAAATAAAGCAACAATTTTCTTCCTTTTAAAGTCATTATTGATGATTATTGTGATTTTTTTATTATGAAAATAATCTAAAGCAGGCGAATATCACTATTAGTATTAATAACATACAGGTAAACAGAGTAAATTTGTTATATCAGAAGCGCATATCAAATGGTAGCCCTTCACATGAATCCACACCCAAGAAGTAGCCCTCAGTAAAAAAAGGTTGCCGACCCTGATCTAGATATAAACAAACAATACTTTAATCAAGGCACTTATTTCAATAAAAACAAGTTCCAAAAATTCACAATGGCACAATTGAATAATCAATTCAAACCGCTATCATGGCTGTCCAACAATGTGAGATTATATGCAAGCAGAATATTATTATTATTTAATAAAAAACAATCATGGGCCTAATAATAGTCTTGCACTTTGATAGATGTGTTACAAACGACAGTCAAAAATTATCAAAAACCTAATAATATCTCTTTTTTAATGTACCCTAAATTATAACTTACAAGACAATTGGTCTGGATAGTGAATAAGGTCATTAACAGTGCATTAAAGCTTAAATGAGAAACAAAGGACTATATCGTTAAAAGTTAAAAAATTTATAATTTGTTTTTATCTCAAGGCTTCAAGGTATGTATAAAAACAAAAATTCCAATAATTAAAGACCTTTAAACCAGTATTTCTTGGCTTGTCTTTTTAACAAGTGTTTTCGATGGAACAACGACTGAGCAAGCATGGATTAAAACAGGTTCCTAACCATTTCATCATTCTCATGAGAGTACCTTAATATATCTATCGTATATAGGATATTGTACTTTTTTACACAAGATACTTGGGATGGCATTGGCACCTCCCAAGACGGTTGGACACCGATTTTCTAGTGATAAACGCTTTGTAAAGCAAACATAAATAGGCTGGTGATTACATAAAAGGTGAACTAGTCTGGATCAATAATAATCGTATAGAAGTCGGATACAAAAATAATCTATACTGACGGTTCTAAAGACCAAGACGGAAAAAACGGGCCCAGGATGGGGCTATCACTAGGGATGACATGATCTACATCATTCACTGGCGTCATTAAAAATCGAGAGGCATCAGTATTTCAGGCTGAGGTCTCGCCATTTCAAGATCGTGGAAGACCTTCTGAAACTGGAAAAACCTACAAGGAATATTGTTGTACGATCCGACTCTCAGCCGGCAATTGCGCTCTCCTCAATCCACTACCCACGAAGAGCTGCATAGTCAAAGAATGTAAAGAAGCTTGATAAGAGCAAAAAAGGATTTACAATACAATGTACAATTAGAATATACTTTAATATAATTGCTGATTTATTTTCATTAAAACAACATGGAAATAATGAATTAATATCGTATGTTATCCTGTCATGACCGGTTCGCGGGAGTGACGCCAGGCAAGTTTTTCAAAGACGATCGAAAGAATGTTTCTTTTGTAAAAACACACCTCGAGACCCCGGATCATTCCTTTGGAACTGCCCTGCATTAGCAGGACACTTACAAGCCCTTCGAATCTCACTAGAAAGCCTCTTCAAGACCAAAACTTCTGAGGAAGAATTCGGACATTCACAAAGAAGCCAAATGTGCGCCTAATTACTACAGCTCCGACATATTATATAAAATGCGAACAGTTAAAACGACCGACCTTTCTTGTATCATCCCAATAGCCTCTTTATATAAAAAAAAATTAGTTGAGATTTAATTTTGTATTGATATGTTTGTTTTCAAATATTTTAATGTTTGCATCTATAGTTTCGAGTTTAAATAATTGTATTTATTGATCGTTTTTCACTTAGTATGTGACTCAAACTTTTGTTATTATTCGTTGGTTGTCTGTCGAAATATATGCCACATGGGCCAAAAATATATATCTATATATATATCTTATGTCATTTTATGTACCATAAGACAAAAAATGAAACGAAATGCGGTAATCAACATTAACAGTCTAGTGTAATGTGTGGGATCCAACTTAAACTAATCCACTTAAACTGATGAGGTCAATATTCCTCCATCGTGAACACTGTATGGTTATTATTTAATATTTTCACAGTCATTCGTTCAGCGTTTATTTGTTTGTTGCAATAACAGTATTTGACTAATATCTATAAATATATATTTCCCCCCCATTACTTTTGTTATTTTCAGATACAAAAAAGAACCGAAAAAAAGCAAGTAAATCGGTAGGTTTTTCTTTAAAAAAAACGTTCCATTGCGCATTTTATTGCAGTAAATATCCACTCGACGATCTTCATATAACCTCATAAATCTCTCTCTACGGTTCACACTCTAATTGTCTACGCAATTCCTATCCTGTATCCTGTATAGGATTCCCATCTTTTCTTACTTCAAATGCTTGAAACTACTCTAGGCTTGCATTAAGAGTACATGATATTTCCACATTTACCAGAATGACCCCCCCCCCCCCCAATGCACAAATTAATGCTGGTCAAATCTCAGAAAGGAATTTAATCACACATCCATGAGGAAAGTTATACCTCTTTTTATAATGCCAACTGATTTTTTAAACTATTTTTCTTCTTTGTATGTCCTATAGTAATATATACATTATTTATTTTCCATGAGGATTGCTTTATCACAATAAATACTAATAGGTAACATAGTAAAAGTATAATCAAAAACCTCGTACATGACATGGATCAAGACCTATTGGAAAAGACAATTCATGTTCTTATAGAAAATATTCTTATATATGGATTAGTGTTTACTCAGCAAAGATTGGGTCAATGCAAAGCATACTAAATTTTTAAATTATTGCCGCTCTTTTTCTTTACCCAATCATGTTTTAGAAAAAAGTCTCAGTGCTTAAGTTAGTATCATCTTTCCAAAAACTAAGTGTCTCTTCTCATGGACATCGATCAATGACATTAATGAATCCTTGAAATAGACTCATTCAATATTACATGAAATAAAAGAGTACAGGGAAATAATAATTGTTTTATTTCGTTTATCACCCTTGACTCCATCTCTCTGACAATAAGACGTACAAACAGAAAGTAAATATGAGCTGCCTATTGAGAAATTAATGTGCCTCTGTGTTTGCATTAACCGCACTTAAAAATATCATTAATCATAATAGTCGTAGTGACGTCAGTCTGACAGTTTGATACATCTCTGTAAATAATCATTCTTCATTATGCCATTAGGGGAGTTCCGGCTTTATATATATATATATATATATATTATATATATCATATCGTAGTGACGTCAGCTTGACATCTTTGTAATAATCATTCTTCATTATGTCATTAGGGGAGTTCCGGCTTATATATATATATATATATATATATATTATATATATTATATATATATATATATATATATAATATATATAATATGCTCTCTCTTAACAATAACAAGCTAATAAAATGAATGAAGTGAAGTCAATTTTGGCGGCAAATACTTTAAATAAACAACAACAATTAGAATGACTTTCAACCCTTCCTCTTGAATTAATCTTTAGCCATGATCTTATTCATGAAATTGCAGCAGACGTCAATGACTTGGAGCAGAATAAAAACAAATGAAGTTGTTTTTTTGCACCATTTTCCTCCATGTACTTAAATATATTTAGAAAATCACACTCATTCAGGTATTTACATCAGCCCAAAAACGAATAAAGTATAGCATGCTAATAAATAACTCATAAAATTCAACGAGGTGAATAAGTAAATAGGGTTCAAAAACGAAAATCACAACGTTTCAGATATTAAATAATCATCCTTATGTTTATAACTTTTTCCTTTCTAAATGATTTTATACAGAACATGGAGAAACTTATTACATTTACCGTCTCGATAAATATCTTTTTGTCAATAATATATATTTTTTGTTATAATATTTACCATTTTCTTTTACAAATTATAGAGAACTTAAAAAAATAGAATATAAATCAAATGATTTGGTTATTTTCAGATTTAATTCCTATTTATTTATCCCAAGATAGTCTTAATTTGATAGTTTGTGTCCAAATTCGAAACCAGAGGATTGTCTTAATAATAGATTAATGCAGTTGTTCTTAATATTCTTCACGATTGAGGATAACAAACTACTCTAATTTGATTGGTGAAAGAAAGGAAGCGGTAAAAAAAACAGTTGACAATTTTGAAATAAGGTATTTATTCTCTCGTGAATGGTTGAACATCGACAAAGAGATACAATTATCACACTGAAGAATATTTTAGTGTCTTTTCTCATGAGGCTCGACGAATGCTATTTGAACGGATTCTTTAAAAATAATCTATTTTAATCATGCTTGCGCTTTTTTTAATTTGCTTATTAAATAATTAATGATCCGACGTATAAACAAAAGAAATACGTGGTCCAAAGCATAGAGACTCTTGGATCTGCACATGTAGACAACAAACAAAGCAGTTTTCTTTAAATTTGTATGTACAAAACACGACGTCAAATGAATAATTATTTTTAAGAGTTGATACAGCTTTGCGGCATTTGGTTATATGTATGTTATCTTTTAATAATGAATTTACATGTTTTTCTATCAATCTTTTAAGACCCACCCTCATTTTAATATACCTTTATTTTAAAACATATCAGATGGCAATGTAATTAGATGTATTAGAAAAATTGTATTATATGTATATATATATATATAATGTATATATATATATATATATAATCGGCTTGTGAGCGTTCAGCGTTCTGTTCAGCGTTAAAAAATAGCTTTCCATTCATCGTTCCGTTCAATGTTTTTTTGCGTTCAGCGTTCGTTAGCGTTCCAGCGTTCAAATATTTAAAAAAATAAACATTGTGTAATTTTGAAAAATGGAAGTACTATTTAGGGTTTTATAATAAAAATGAGCCCGAACCGATTTCAAATGATATAAATTTGTTTACTGGATCTAACCCAGGGGGTCCCGACCTGGGATCCGCAGAACGTCTATATTCACAACATAAGAGGGTCTTTTTTTAGAAAATAATTTCCCAAATTAGTGACGACGCTTTTTTTTAGAAAAGAATTTCCAAAAAAAAATAGGTGACGACGTTTTTTTTTTAGAAAAGAGTATTTCGAAAAAATTCCCTTGTTTATATTTAAATGTTTGGAAAAATTGAACGCTGAACGCAAAACTCTTTTTTTTGCGTTCAACGGTCAGCGTTCAAAAAAAAGTTGCGTTCTGTTCATTGAACGTGCGTTCAGCTGAACCCCGTTCAATTTTGCGTTCCGTTCACAAGCTGTATATATATATATATATTATATTCATTATTCCAAAAATGTAATGCAAAAAAAATACACAATACATGGAATTTTTCAAAAGAAAAATTACTTGTCTACTCAAAAAAAATAATATATATATGTTTATTGGTAGGTTAATATACCTGTAGAAGTACCAATAAACATCCTTAAAACTTGCAAACTTGGTTATACCATTGCAATTAGTAATTGAATATTAGGGAAATTGAGAGGTTAGTTACTAAATAATTTCTAGTACCGCCTGGAAGTCTCTATTAAGGCAGTTTTTTCTTGTTATTTTAGTCCATGTCCATAGAGAATGTAAATTGCCGAAGTAACATATGGTAGCGCTGAATATAGCGTTTTGTTACGATCTTCATTGTTGGGAACTACGGAGACACAAGGAACCAAAGAAAACATGAAATTCTATTATATTTATAATTAAGGATAAAGAAAATGTTATTTTTAAAGAAGAGGAGAAGGAATAGTAATTTGGAGTTTGCTACAAAGTATAAGTTCATTACTACTGCGTGTTTCAGAGAAAAGAAACTCATCCTTAAAAATACTGACTGTCTCTACTTCATGAGCATTAGAGGGTATATTAGAAACCGAATATTAAGATAACAAACTGCAAAAGTTGTGTCATTAGAAATTAAATGATCGTAAAATACCATATCCCTCTCAAATTGCGTTTAAAGGTTTTGTAATGAAGTAAAACTTTTTGTTATTACACGTTTTAGAATAAGTTACTCATACAAGATTTAGATTTGACTAATAAATGAGTTTGTAATTTTATTCAAATTGTCATCAATACTATTAGGGTCTATAATAACATAAGTGCTGACGCAACAACCATTTTTTAAATAACAGCTGCTGCTAGGGTTAATTTTATTTAAAAGAAGGGAACATAATAAGAGGGTATCATGTTTTTTTTTCTTGGACGCAGGGGCTTATATTTCACTATGTAGTATTGAAAAAAATACAATCACAAATATATAACGGTATGCCTCAATTATCAAAAGGGGTTAACGTCCGAATTGTATAACATAAATAGCAATAATCATATTAATAAAAAACCCGAACAGCAATGGTTTTTAAAATAAATTCATATCTATATATATAAAAGTATATATATATATATATATATATATATTATAATATATATATATATATATATATATATATATGTATATATATATACAGTTCATAATTGTTGGAGTACTTTGGAATACAGTGAAGCGATGGACATCATTTCAAGGAGGTTGGCATCTTTAATTGTTCTTTTTTATAAATAACATAGTGAACTTTTGTTAAAACCGCATCACATCTTGGATTGCGCGAGAAGGTGATGAGTCCTCCTCTGATGGGTTTCATTGAAGTGACCCATGGTAATTTCTTTGAACGGCCCGATATGTTCAATTAATTAAAGACGAGCATTTCCACAGTAAATGATCTGTAGTTTCTATTTCCTCTTGCAAAAGAAACAGTTACTACGGTCGTCTTTGAAACATTTGCTGGCAACTTCCAGTGAACAGTCAACTTTCTATATTCGAACCACTTTTCTGCCGATGTAAAAATTGATTTTTAACAGCTTTAATGCACTCGCTGATATTTCTTTTTATTCCTCTTCGTTTTAAATAAGATTCAAATGGAATTATAGTTGATATATACGATGCATTTCTTAAAACCCTCGTGGTATAGTAGAAACTTTTATTCTAAAAGTAAAAACGGTCGGGGGTATTTAGTGGGCTACCGAAGACACTAGTAAAAATTTAAAAGTGAGTTTTTGTTAAAATTTCTTCAGAATAAATAAACGTCACTTGCAATAAAAGCGTTCACTGTTTAGGGATGGAGGTATTTAAACAATTTAAAACTGCATCTCCCATGCTAAAGACAGTTCAAACTTTTCGAGCCAGGTTCTCGGCCCTTCAGAAAAAAGCTTTCATTCTCTCTATTGGTTTTGTCCCAAAGTTTACGGATCCAAAGACAGTTTTGGGACATCCACATTTTTTTGATATCAGAACGCCTAATCCTCCAAGTTTTAACGGTGTATGTATTCTAAGACTGGAGATATTATTCTTCTGTTGAAGCCAAAAAAAGCTGTTTCCATTTTGTAATATCCTCCAACGTTCTTTGGTGAAAGGGAGTAACACGGAACACATGAATGATCTAGGTACAATATAGGTGTTTTAATTCGATTAACTAAAATAAATGAAAATTTTTGTAATCGAATTTTGCATTGTAAGTGGTCTTAGATTTTTTATAAAATGGGGGTTCTTTTCTTCTTGGGTATTAAAACAATTTTTCCATCAGAGGCGATATTCTGGAAGTATCCAACTGTTAAAACTTTCTCATAAAATGTAGTAAAAGAGGGGATAAATAATGAAGATATATCTTTAAAAACTCAAACGTTAGACCGTGACCGGGTGACTTATTAACTTAACGTTTTTTGAAACAGCAAGCTCTATTTCCTCTTACTTAGGTGGACTTCTAATTTTTCGTTGTCTACTTTCGAAACGTAAAGCTTGTCTCTAGGGGGCATCTCAGATTTCCTGAGAAATCGGCTGTTAAAATTTCGCATCGAGCGCATGTGTTTGAGCCTCTACAGTCAAAACAACCATATAGATTTGTGAAGTAAGTTTGTATCTCACTACAAATAATTCTGGGTCGCTGGATATTTCTCCACTAGAGGTTAAAAAAGACAAGTTTTTTCCACTATTTCGTTTCCTTCGAGTCCGACGCATTGTAATCTGTAATCTCGAGTAAGTAGATCCGATATTGCTTCAATTTTATTTTAACTCTGTATTTGAGACCCGCTTGTCTATAAAGTTGGTCTAGCCCAAATTAATTTCTTGTAGCGTAACATTTCTCTGGCCAGATTTTCTGCCTCATTTAGAAGTCTACGTTTTAGTTTCGCTTTTTCTGCACCGGCATTTCTACAATATTTTTAACTTGACGGAATAAATTTTGCATTTCAATAAAAATGTCGTTTCCATTTTTAACTTTTGACTTGATTGTTTCGATTCTCGAAATAATAGATCATCTACTCCGTGGTCATTCAACATTCATGGTTTAGTTTCCATCGGCCTTTGTGTGTTAAATGCATTGCTCCCAAGTCAAAAGTAGTAATCAAGCCATAGTGGTCTGATAAACCAGTCTCGAAAACTTTGTAAGACTTCAACGAACTTTTTAGGAATCCCTTAAAAAGTAAAGATCAAGTCTTGAAGAAACCGGTCTTGAGAGTCTATCAGCCGAGAAGTAAGTGTGGCTAAAGGGTACTCATTGTAGATGATTTTAAGTTATTCTCTAAATAGGTTTATTTTCAAATTTTACTTTTTATATGTAAATTTTTAATTAAAAATTCGTCACTTAAAATCAAATGTATAGTTTTTCTTTCTTTAAATGTAGGGAGTTTTTTCTGACTCCATGGTTGATAATATATATCCATGACGTTAATTATATCAATATTTTTTTGCAGATGCCTCCGTTACTAGTTTCATATCTCTTGCATGATGGTGAATGGAAGGGATAGCTAAATTATCTTCAGTTATGTCTTTGTCTAACCATGGGCATCAATAACAAATACATTTATATATTTAGCAATAACCATATGTGATTTCGGCATTATATATATATATATCAGAGCTGCGACTACCGAATGTAAATCGGTATTCGATACTACCGACGGTAGATTTCAAATACCGAACCCATTATTCGATATTCGGTAGAAACTACAAATACCCGTACGATTGACAATCGGTAAGGTATATTCGAAAGTATGACTTTGTGACATTCACATAGAGACATAAAGATATAGAGAGCTTATTCCCTTCAATAACAGAGAAGTATAGTTCAACTGTCACTTTGCCCAAGGCTCCCTTGTGTGAAGAACTTGAACTATACAAAATAAATAAACAACTACAACTCATAATGTTATAGAGGAGATACATACATATACCTTCAATATAAGCTTATGCTATGCATGGAATACTAGAGTACCCGAAAGTGCATTGAATATCGGACAATAAGAGACAGTAAATGAAAAAAAAATCGATAAATCTTCCATTTCCTACAAAGTCCAAACACATATATAATTTATAAAAGATTAGTATGTATTAAATTTCAACAATCTCTAATACATTATAACAAATTATATACTTAATTGTCCTTTGTTATGAATTGTCCAAAATTAAATGCATATTAAAAGTCACAGAGCAGATACATAAATAAATTTCTCTCTCTTTCTAATCTTCCGTACCGGATATCGATCGATAATGTAGATATATAATAAAATCTACCGAATACGATATCGATCGGTATAAGGTATATACCGAATACCGAACGGTGGTAGATTTTGTACCGAATCCCAGCTCTGATCTATCTATCTATCTATATATGTCTAAATAAATATATATATATATATATATACCACGTCTTATTTCTGAGTACCGTATAAATCCCCCTATAATATAGAAATATTCAAGTTACAATCCATGCATATTTTTTCATTTTTTTTGCATCTTTTTACAATAAATACTATTATAAATAAAATGTTCATATTACATTTATAGGAGTCTATAACACTAAGATATATATTTATTGTACTTTGTGCATATAATCATAAGAATATGTTACATTAGTCACAGTATATATTCCAATAAATAACTTCATGATTGAATATCTTAATCCTGTCTTATTGTCCTTTTCTACTTCATTTCTTTATCGAATTATAATATCAACTACTAAGCCGCTCTCTTTATATTTTTTTCGTAGAATATGAATAGTAAATTCATTCAAAAATCGATATGGCATGCATGGGGCAATTTAATGTCTTGAAAATAACTTAAGCTTTATATAATTGACATTCTGCAAGATCATTTACTTACGTAAGGCTTATATTACTCATACAGTTAAATTATAAATCAATCCTTAATGAACAAAAAACCTCCAATAGGCAAATGAAAAGAGTTTAATAAGTAAGGAAATTGTATAACATTTTAAGAACGTTACATTGCATCAAAGTTTGTATTTTCGGTCCTTTTTAATCTTTTTGCACCAGTGGGAATTGTCATCCCTCAGATCTCGTAGTGGAACCAAACTAACAAATAATATGTAATTACTTTATTCATAATTAATAACAATTAATAAATTTTGAAATCACAAAAAACCGTTTTTTTCCTCCGACGTTTATCACGAATCAGCCCTGACTTTCTACATATATCTCAGCCCCCAAAATTGTGATAGTCTTATTTGTGATCTAATACATCCATTCCTATATATATATATATATATCAGGATACGACGGGTACCCGGCCGGGTCCCGGCTGTTTTTGAGCGTCCTGGCCCGACCGGTGTCCCGGTGTTTTTAGACACCGGGCCGGGACTTAAATATTTTCTTTCGTTTGTCATAAAGTGACGACGTTGTTTAGAAAGGAATTTTCGAAATATATTTTCTAAAAAACGTCCACCTTTTCTGAGACTTTTTTTGTTTGAAAGTCTGTTCCAAAAAAACGTCATCACTTTTCTTGGAATTCTTTAAAAAAACGGTCGCTTTTTTTGGAAAGTCTTTCTAAAAAAAAACATCGTCACTTATTTTTTGGGAAATTCTTTCTATAAAAGACGTCGTCACTTCAGAATATCGAAGGAACAAAAAATATATTAAGTCCCGGCCCGGCTTGAAAAATTAATGTCCGGGTTTCTTTGTGGAGGAATTATGGCCTCCAAAAAAGAATATACTTATATCATCTCCACATATTCCTCTAGTTCTATAAGGCCACTGCATCTCCGAGATTGCTGAAAGAGCCATGAATGAAGAAGAAGTCTGGTTGTCGAACTTTTTCACAAAAACTACCTTCCCGCTATTAGGAGACCTAAGAAGTTAATTGGGGGAGGATTGGCTCTTCTATCTCGTATAGTTCCCAAAATATATATAATATTTTTATAGATATTCTGAGGAAACCCGACCAGGAATGGAGGAGGACTGTCACGTACAATAGTCTATGTATGAGATTAATGTTCGGAACTGATCTCACAAACGACTCCACGCAACGTATTTCCTCAAGTTGGGCGGCAGCTCAGAGAATAATTTGGAAGTGTGAGCCCAAATTTCTCAGTGATTCAACAGTGGACATCATTCGGAAAAATCACTCAGACCCTATTTCTTCAAAAATTTGGGAGATTCCGCAGCTTTGGAAGAAAAAGCTCTAAACAACAATGTTTTATCCATACACTCCAGTCTCTTATTATATCCATTTGATGGTGGAAGGTTTAAATCCCCTCTAAGAAAGGCCGCTGCTGTTCATTTAATGCCACGGCCGTGGCACCTCAAAATGGCAATTTCCAATTTGAGCTACGAAACTAAGGGGTTGACTAATTTCTTTTTCAGTTTATTAAAGCTTCCTGAAACTTGGAGGCAGAGAATAAATCAGTCCTTAGTTGGAATCCACGACGGGAGGACATTCACAAGCCAACTACAAATTTCTTCTAATTGCATAATCTTTTCGGAGCATTGCAAGGATTGTGGGAGACTTTATAGTGACACCTTACATGCCTTCGTGGATTGTCAGGCTGTCTCTATATTGAAGAAATTCGTTTCCTTAAACGTCAGAGGTCTGGATAGTTGTGGGGAGGGAATTATAAAGGCAGTTGTGCTGTTTGGGCTTCAAAAAAGAAAAGGACGTCGTTCCGACAACTCTAAGGCCGTGGACTTTGCTTTGTTAAACACAAAGCACGGATTGCCAGCTCTTTAACGAAGCGAGAGTATGTGAAACCAACAGACCTACGAGCAATTTTGCTATCAGCTGCAGCCAGATACACTGCTTTTTCCCTGAAAATTCCGTCTCTTCGAAACGACTCGTGGACGTTTGCTTCAGAGGAGGTACGATACTTCCCATCAAGCTCCCTACTTCATTTAAAGATTTTACGTCGGATTTTGAAATATTCAAAGTGATTTATTATTTAAAATATTGGAGAGAGCGTTTTTTAAATTATGTATTGTGCCATTTTATGTTTGATTAATTTTATTCTATGTTTTAATTGTTGTCGTTCTTCTCCAAAGTATTAATTTTAGATTACAATGTTTATTTATCTTTTTTAACGCAATTACTTTGGAATTTTAAGAACTGAAATACACTGAAAAAAAAATGTCCCGGCGAGAAAAGTACCCTGGTCGTTTCTGGATATATATATAGGTATATATATATATATATATATATATATATATATATATATATATATCATAACTCAGTTGTTTATGCAAGTCTCTCAGGAATATTTGTCACTCTTCAATATCCCATTCAAGTCAGTTTTGTATTTACACTTTGCAATCACCCAAGGAGGAGGTCTCGTATTTTGAGGACCACATTAAGCAACATTTTGTTATGCATAGACAAAGTGTTGTTCCCTAACGCGCGTGCGAGTAATATATTACTTTGTGATATTACTGCGCAATAACTAGAAAGAACAAACATATTAGATATTACTTTCAAGTAATAACTAATATGTAATATCCTAGTTACATATTACTTTCGTGAAAAAAATATTCGACAGGCATTTTTGATGAAAATTTATGATCTGTGAATGTATGTGACGTCACCCAATGGACATAATACTGCTTATTAATAAAATTAAAAATGCACGTCAATATTGATATTTAAGACAGGGGATTCCATTAGACCCAAACACACAGAACAACCTTTTCGTTATTTATGGAGGATTTTATCGTAAAGAAAATAAGTTCCTCAAAGCCCTCGTGCCCGCATGTCGATTGGGGCTTTTAGGATTGAAACCCACCGCCAATCCCAATTAGGAATGAGAGGAACCCTAATTTACAATATTATACACCCCAAGCCCTCGGGTCCCGCCTGCTGATATAGGCTTTTATTTAGGGTTGAAAACCACCGCCAACTCTGGGAAGGTATAAGAGGAGTCCTTACTTTCAATCTCATACACCCCAAGCCCTCGGGTCCCGCCTGCTGATATAAGCTTTTATTTAGGGTTGAAACCCACCGCCAACTCTGGCTAGGTATAAAAGGAGTCCTTACTTTCAATCGCATACACCCCAAGCCCTCGGGTCCCGCCTGCCGTTATGGGCTTTTATTTAGGTTTGAAACCCATCGCCAACTCTCGTTAGGTATAAAAGGAGTCCTTACTTTTTTTTTGCCTATATGGTTCGATAGAATTGTATCCGATAGGATATAAATAAGCATTAAAATTAGTCTATCGAACCTAGGATCTTATCAATGAGGTAGACCAAAAATGACCATCCCCTCTCGGGATATAATATGATCGACTAAACAGGCAATATATAAACATAAAAACCTCAGAACAAGTATGCCATTAGACTCAAAAAGGCCCTTCAGATTTTGGTTATACAGATTTGGCACATACAGTCAAGCCCAACACATCCCAAACCCTCCCCCCTCTCTCTGTATGTCAACATTTTTTAATATTAAAAAAAAATATGTTGATCTTCTCCCCCAGTAAAGACATAGGACTTGTGAGAACTACCAATATTTTTTCCCCATGAGCAGACATAGAAAAGCAAGGGATATTTTGGGCGTGTGAAAGGGAGAATGTGTGAATGGTGCAATTGAGTCCAGGCTCTTGTTATCACTATTTTCTTTCCTCTCTTGAGGAATATTTATTTCATTTATGAAGCAGGCCAAGTTGGCCGGAACGGGAGGTATTTATTTTTTATTTGAATCTCTGTTTTTGCTTCTGTTCTGTATACCTGTAGGAACTCAAAAGAGGAAAGAGAATAGTGATAACAAGAGGTTGAACTCAATTGCACCATTCACACATTCTCCCTTTCACACGCCCAAAATATCCCTTGCTTTTCTATGTCTGCCCATGATTAAGACATGGGCAGTATGAAATGAAAACAAACTTCTTAAAATAGTACGAGATAATATGAAATGCAGGACCAGACAGATATAGGTATATGATACATAAAATTAGGGTCCCACTTATGCCTTACTAGGTTGGCAATAGAGTTTGCACCCAAAAGAATAGCCTAAATCGGTGGGCGGGCCTGCAGGCTTAAGACCTACTTTCTTTTTTGTTTGGTACCTCATATACACAAAAGGGGTTTGCGTTGGGTTTGGTCCTAAAGGAATCCCCTGCCTTAGAAGGCGAGGACTAAGGGTTTTGGATTAATGAGAGTGATAAATACGGATATTTTATCCCCAGTCAGGCTTAGGTAAAAATTTGCAAATATTAATAGGGTCCCTCTCATTCCTAATAAAGGTTGGCGGTAGGTTTCGACACCCAAAAATAGACTAAGTCGACAGGTGGACACGAGGACTTGGGCTGAATTTGAATAAAAAATAGGGTCCTTAATAGGGTTTGGCGGTGGGTTTTAACCCTAAATAAAAGCCTATATCAACAGGCGGGACCCGAGGGCTTGGGGTGTATGATATTGAAAATAAGGACTCCTTTTATACCTAGCCAGAGTTGGCGGTGGGTTTCAACCCTAAATAAAAGCCTATGTCAACAGGCGGGACCCGAGGGCTTGGGGTGTATGAGATTGAAAGTAAGGACTCCTTTTATACCTAGCCAGAGTTGGCGGTGGGTTTCAACCCTAAATAAAAGCCTATATCAGCAGGCGGGACCCGAGGGCTTGGGGTGTATGAGATTAAAAGTAAGGACTCCTTTTATACCTAGCCAGAGTTGGCGGTGGGTTTCAACCCTAAATAAAAGCTTATATCAGCAGGCGGGACCCGAGGGCTTGGGGTATATGAGATTGAAAGTAAGGACTCCTTTTATACCTAGCCAGAGTTGGCGGTGGGTTTCAACCCTAAATCAAAGCCTATATCAGCAGGCGGGACCCGAGGGCTTGGGTTGGATAATTAAACCTATGCCTCTCATAATGTAAGAAGTCATTTTTTAGTCTTTGAATTCACCCACTTTATCATGTTTGAGCCATATGCTCACTTTATAATATTATAATATCATATAAAGGATTATTATAAAAATGCAAACTAGGTTTGGTGAGGATTTTTACAAATCCTGTTTAAATTGCCTTTACTTATTGTTTCGGAATGCTCAAAAAAGTAGTATATTACTCAAAGTAGTATATTACTTTTGTGAAGTAATAACTAATATTGAAAAAGATATTACTACGCAGTAAAAAGTAGTATATTACTTACTACTTTCAAAGTAATATTCGACCAACTCTGTGCATAGTTATGAGTGATTCACAGAGGAAATGCGTAGAAAAACTAGAAATTAATAATACACATACATATTATACGCCTCTTACATGACGCAAGATTATAATGAAAAGGGATTTTTGCATGATTCACTCGTGTACTCGCATGTATGAGGATTAATGCCGTACCCTTTTGCTCATATTTTTTCTTCTTTTCCTATACGCTTGGATTACAACATACGACTTAATATTAAATAGTAATTACCTACAAAAAAATTTGAATTTCTTTTATTTCTATTTTTCAATTAATATGAATTCAATTTACATTTATGATGATCATTCTGATAAGATGAATGACAGGACAAAAATGCTTATGACCACAGGTTCAAAATATGGTATATAATAGATCAAGCGTTATTCAGTGTTGAACAAAGAACTACTGAGGCCATATGATTTGTTTGTTAGATATGTACTCCCTTTATGATATGATACAATAGAAAACGAAAGGGGGGTGTACATATTTTTTATATTTTAATTGTCTATGACAAGTCTTCTCAATGAAATAATAATATAAGCAATATAAAAGAAAACATACAAGAAAACTTTTTTATAAATTATCTAATATCTTTTACAAAATATTTAACTACGGGGTTGATACACACTTAGATTAAATAACGAAGGGAACAAACGCCCCTCCAGAGGACCGTACCGGTCGCCATAAATGATGTCGCCATTAGCTTTGTCGGCCACATCGGGTAATTCCTTGAGATAGAAGGCTTTTCCTCTATAAAAGATGTGACCGTCCAAGCAGGGGCCTGGGAGGCCTGGAAATGCATCCACTCCAACGACAGAGGCCAAAAATCTCATTGGCGACTCTGTCTTTCCATTCCCGAAAAAAACAATGAGGTCCAGCACCTCAGAGGGAGGCAGTTACCTTTGCATCTACCGCAATCTTAATGTGGAAAAGCTTTAGGCCCTAAGGTTAATCAAGTCCTTTGCCTGCCAGGACCACAGCTAAGATAATTCGACGCAGCCTACCCACCTAATCAAAGTCCTCTGCAGCCATATAAATGGAGGATGTTGCTTATTTATGTATTCGTTTATTTCTAATACAGAATGCTTTGACATTATATGTTTAAATTTAATATGTTTTATAATTTATATATATATATATATATATATTATATATATATAGCTATATATAGATATATATGTGGCCCTCAAGCTGAGTATTACAAACAGAAGCAAGCTTTTAAAAGTAGTTAGTTTTTTTTTTGTTGTGAGAAATATAAATAGATATTCTCGCGCTTTCACTTTATTCCTGCAGATGATGAACTACGTAAACAACTAAATGTGCAAAGCAATGCTACAATAGTGTTCTATGTCTAATAATAAGACCCAGCAATTGACAAAGCCAATGAATCAGTCGAAATAATTTTTAGGACCTTTACTGATACATACTTTTATATTAAAAGAAGCAAGATATATTATAATATATAATATTTTGTTATTTTTTACTATGTTGCTTTTGAGTTCGTGTCATGCAAAGGGTTATGAATTCAAATATAACGTGAATAGTATGGCAGTTGTTCGTTTATAATTAACTTTGTTTGTTTATTTTTCTTAATAATTATAAAAATGTTCATTTCCGGTTACATAATATGCAGAAAACTGCACTATATCTGATAGTAAGCACATGTCATTACGATTTTCCTTCATAACATATTATTTTTGTCCCTAGGAGAAAAATGTAATTTGGGCTAAAATATTGTATACATTCCAAATTAGCTATACAGCATTCACAAAGAAAAAAGGTTTAATTTATTAGACTAATTTTAGCGCTGAATGCAATTTCAAAACTAAATGAGTAAAATAACAAATTCACATCATGAATTGTGAATTATATCTTTGTAATAGATAGCTTAAATTCGTCCAATTTTTCGTTTATCGTGAACTAAATACACGTTACATTGTACATTGGGTTATATTCCTTGAACAATGCCATAACTAAATGGTGCAGAGAGTTGAAAGATCCAATCAATAATGGACATTAATGGTTCCCTCAAATGAACCTATCCTTAAAATGATTCAAATAAATACAATTCAATGGTATAAATCGATGGTATCTAAACGTTGGGTTAAATAATAATCAATAAAATTGTGGTGATTAAGATAAAAATAAAAATAGGTGAATAAAAAAAATCTTTATAAAAATCTGGAAATCATGCCTGCTATCGTTTATCCCGTCAGATTCGGATCCGTGGGCTATCGTTATTTTCTTTTCCTCTCAGAGGGAAAGCCTCCAGACCAAAAGCTTCTCAATTTAACATGGAACTTTAGAGGAGTTGGATTTTGCTGCGAAAATAATCCTCTGAATCAGCAGATTATTTCCTCAATTTTAGTGTGGTTGGAGCGTTTGGAAATAGAAAAATGAACCATCAGCTCTTGAGAGCGTGGCATCGAACGCTTTATTTCTTTTATTCTGTGAAAGCTCTACCGGAGTAGCCATCTTTATGGTATCCACAAATAAGTGACCCAATGACAATTGATTTTATATTAAGACATACTTTTCTCTGTTAAAATTTCGACGTATGGCATTAGTGCAAACTGACATGTATTTCATATTAATGATAAGTTAAATCAAACATTTGTATATTGACCTTGCAAGGATCAGTCATAACAGAATAGTATATTCTAGGAGGGCATTTCACACTTCAAAACGACAGCTGAGTTTTGGCGGGAGAGTTCAAAGCAAGGTATCATATTGTGTGTTTTTCTTCTTACATATCTTTAACGTATGTAAACCATATTCGAAAGAAAAACAACTCCCACAGGATTAAACTGTAAAGTGAATACGGATAAAGAAAAACAATATTTGAACACGTCACATTACGTCATTAGACCTTTAGAGCATACAAATACCCTCGCTCTCTCTCTACACGGAGCTTGTGCTGTTTGTAAGGCGCATAAACACATTATTTTCTTTCGCTGAAGCCTTACAATCACAATGTTAATAAAAATTAGAATTCTAGGTCAATGATATAATCCTACATTGCAGGATATGTACGCGAATTAAGTTAAATGTTGCTAAGACATGCATTTTTAACTCTATTCCTTTGTTTTTATGTCTGAAGTTAATTTAAAAGATATATAGATATTTATATTAATACATTTCAATCTATCGCTGCTAATTGATATAAATAATGCAATCGTTCATAGTATTCAGCATCTAATGAACGAGTATGAAACAACTCTATAAATTTTCATTTAAATTCATGAATCAAACATTTGACAAACCATTAATAAGGAAATTAATCTCTCAATCGCACGAATAACCGTGAACTTTTTATTTTAAATCCAAAATTACAAAGTAATTGAGTTAAAAACAAAACATAAATAGACATTCTAGTCTAAAATTATTACTTCGGAGAAGAACGACAACAATGATAAAAAGACTAAAATATCAAACAATAACATAAAATATATACTTAAAATCGGTTCTTCAATATTTGAATTAATGCATCACTTTGAAATTATCAGAATCCGAGATAGGGAACTTGATGGGAAATATTAGACCTCCGCTGAAGCAATGGTCCACGAATCCTTGCGGAGAGACGGAATTTTCACAGAAAATGTAGCATATCCGAATGCAGCTGATAGCAAAATTGCTATTGGCGTTCAAAAAGGCGTAGTCTATAGCTTTAGAGTTGTTGAAACGACGTCCTATACTTTTTTGAAGTCCAAAAAGCACAACTGCCTTTATAATTTCCTCCCCACAACTATCCAGACCTCTGCCATTGAAGGAAACGAATTTCTTTTCTATCTAGCAGAAAAAAGAGTTTATCTTGTGAAAGTTTGAGCGAAATCGAATAACATTAACTGTATTCTCAAAAGACTCAAAATATATTTAGTAAACCTATGTTGTAATTAATTTTTGCCATTCAATCTCCTCTCATTTCCTCAATATCAAATCCATTTTCAATGATTTTTTAAATACACAGAAATTAACGTTTTTAACAAGTCTTTTTTCGTGCATTTTTCCAAAAAGAGACTAATTTAAAACATTAATGACTGCGTATTTTCGTAAGCATATAAAAAACTAATTTGGATTTTTTGAGATTATATTTACCATTTACGTCTAATCATATTAAAATAACATTGATATTGAGGAAAGGAGAGGCAATTGAATGATGAAAAAAAATACTAATAAGTTTACTACTTAACTTTTGGGTCTTTTAAGGAGAAAAAAATGAACCTTTCAAGATGTTTATATATGATGACCTCAGTATAAAATCCTTTCATACTTTGTATCTTGGGAATCCCAAAAATCAAAACAGCACCCTTTTTTCATAACTTATTTGGTTCCATCTCTACTCAAATTATGTATGTACAATCTGATAGGATTATACAGTTGCGAACTCGCAAAATTGCTTTGTCAAGAGGGTGATATATTAAACGCCCAATGTTTATATCTTTTCGTATATTTAAATTATTGAATATACGAGTGTTCCATTTCGTACAATGCACTCATGACTTCAAATGACAAGAAAAGCCTTCTTCTACTTTAAATCCGCAATAATGATGGACATATGCTAAATAATAATTCAAATATTAGCAATTCAAATACTTTTCTTTTAGGCGTTTGAAAAATATTGAATAGTGACTTCATGAATGAGTTTAAATACGAGACAATTGCTCAATGAATATGAATAAATATTGTTGACATATTGTATATGTACTCCTTCATAAAAAAATAATATTAATAATAGTATGTGAAATAATGTCTGTATTGCAAAATATAAGCTTTGAGGAGCGTCCTTGGCTTTTTGTCTTTAACTTTCAATGGGGGGGGATAATTTCGAATTTAGTCTCTCCATAAAATTCAGGTGACTAAATACAGGTGCCGCGTTAATTCGATCGGGTTATTGATATACCGGAAGTACACTCTGATTACGTCACTCTGAAAGAGTAGAAATGAATAATAGAGATATAAAAATATAGAGAGCTTATTCCCTTCAATAGCAGAGATACATCGTTCAACTATCGGTTGTGTCCAATATAAACAAAGTAATTTGTACTATGTACGTCATCGTAAGTTTATCATAGAGGTAGAAAGCTTTGTTATATTGGGTACAATGACGTATTCCTCTGAAGAATCCAGTAAGCCCCTTTATATCTCTATGACAATATATGCGTGTACTTAAAAACAGAACATATTTTCGTAATTATTATTCCATCATTTTTCTTGCCATAAAAAGGTAGTTTATTTCTCATAATTTCTCATAAAATAAAATGGGAATTCCTAATCCAATAAGTCAAAAAAATCTTCATTGCAATCTATGCAACTTTCTATTAATCAATTCTTATGAAGAGCAAATCCAAATTATTATGTTTTCCCTTCAAATAACCCAGTATCCCAACTCTTGAAGAAATAATAGTAATATGTTTTTCTTTTATTTCGACCAATCACGTTTAAGAAAAGACATCATTTCCCTATCCCTAATAACAAGGTAGACGATTACTAATGGATGTTGATTATGATTCTCTTTATGACGTCATGTATATATAACTTTAAAATTCAACACAATTCGTCAAAATACACGAATTCCCATTATATGTTGTGAATAGGGATGCAAGTTATCCATAGATATATATTAATCGTTTCATTTAGTCGACTTTTAGTCGATAATTGATAACAACACCAAGATTAAGGGACTGGTTCTTCTTGTGGTTTGGGATAGCTAAGTGCATCTTTATTTTATGGAAAATCAAATCAAGGCCTTGACAAATGACGTCATTGGGTTAAAGAAGTTTTTTCTAATTTGTCGACTTTCAATTCTAAATCTTATTCCAATGACGTGTCTGACTATTTTTCCACATCCAAACGTGAGCTTATAAGAAGATTGAATACAAGAACGGATTTAAAAACGGGTAAATACATTGAAGTTTTATTCACATAAATGCTATTTGTCATTTGTCAAGGCTTTGATTTGATTTTCCATAAAAATAAAGATGCACTTAGCTATCCCAAATCCACAAGAAGAACCAGTCCCTTAATCTTGGTGTTGTTATCAATTAATCGACTAAAAGTCGACTAAATGAAACGATTAATATATCTATGGATAACTTGCATCCCTATTAACCTCTCGATTAATTGCAACTAACAAACTTTAATCGTTTAGCATCTTGTCGATTAATAATCGTTTGTCGGTTAATAATCGTTTGTCGATTAACTTTTACATCCCTAATTGTGAATAATAATTTGATTAGGTATTTACAAATTTACTTAGGCACATTGTATAAAAAATAAAAAATTTAACACAAAAAGGACATTGAGCCTAGAATAAGCAATATGAATGAAAATAAAGAAGAAACCATTTTTATTTAAACGTGCATATATTTTTCATAGATGTGAAAATAGTCTTTCAAATGGAGAATACGGATGGTGAGTATTTTCTTTGACTCTTAGGTCCAAGAGTCTGCTGAAAATTAGATATCTGGAGGTCCAGTATTGCGTACTTTTCTGCTGCTGGTGGGAGACGGGACTAGCATAACATCTGACACTTCACAAGAAGAATCTGTCATTCGCTACTGCAAAATTTATGTTTTTTTTCTTGCCTATCTGTATATTTCTACGCCATCCAAATCCAATAGTTGGGTTGATCAATTTGTTCCAATTATCTATTTCAAATTAATTCGAATGGAGGTTTTACAAAATTTTAAATGGCCTGGCATTCTGGGGCGTCTTAGATTAATAGTAAGTCATTCCCTATCTCAATATATCTAGAATTCTTTTCAAAAACAAAATATTCAAATCTATTCAAATTCCATTCTTTTCTTGGAATACAAATAAATAGCTTCTAGTTCTTCGAGGCGTGAAATATCGAAGAGAAAAAAATTATATTTTTTAAATTTGGGAAACTGGAATGCCTCCTGCATGGGCCGCTTCAGGCGGCACCATTGATAATATGGGTCTATAATGATGTAATGGTTCTAATGATTATTTTAAATACATATCAAAATAAACACACAGTTTTAACAAGCAAACTTATTTTTTTCATTAAATAATTTTCCTATTAAATAATCAGTAAATATATTTTTCTTCATAATTCATGTCATATCATGATATAACTGTTTTTTTATTCCGCCCCAAATGGCCCAAGTGGCATTTCATGAGTCCAAAAAATATATATTCGAGTATTTAACCCATAAAGAATCATAAATATTTGAAATATTACTGAGTAAAACTTGAGCGCGTATATAAAAGGTATCTCTTCAATAGCATCTTGTGTCATATGGAAATGTCCATCTTTATTTTTCGATTTTCTAAGCATTTCACTTTATTTATTACTTCAAGATTTAATATGATAAAAGGATGATGTTTATTTACTCCCACGTTTAACTCCTCCGTGCCTTTTTCTTTCTTGAAAGCTTCTTTCTCATCCTCTCTCCCTTCTGTTCACTTTAATATTCAAAAGGATGAACAGTAGGTATTGTCGGAACCGAGATTCAACATATGAAGCATGTAAGATCGGCAAATAGCGTATTGGAACAGGAAATTATTGTATTGGATTTTGAGGGAACTCCCCTCAATCTCATATGGCAATCAAAGATTTAAACTTCAGTATGAAATATTTTGACAAATACAAAAAAATATATAATCCTTATATTTGAATATTATTCAGAAACGATATATTGTTTTTCTTATATATAAAAACCTCGTGTAGTGATTGGATACGAGAGAAAATGAACTATGTACAACTATGACATGGATTAAGAAAAATACGGTTCTTGCAACTTCACCAATAAACATTATTTTTTCAAATTTGGAGCAGCCACAGAAGGAACAAAAGAAATCATGAGACTTTGTATATATTGTCATTCAGTGATTGGCTACGATAGAAAATGAAGTAGGTCATATTATGACATGGGATAAGAAAAATGTTTTTCACTCATCAATAAAGATAACTTTTTCTTCATTTGGAAGGACTGTTTTTATTTATTTATAATTGTCTGATTGATTTATCGCCAGCACAAACACCCTAATCATTCATTGTTTTACTGAGTGTGAAGATTTACTTAATATAAAAACTAATAATAATTCATGAAATTGAGGCAGCCCATTCAGGGGATTCGCTAATGATACAGATCGAAAAAGGTTACAATAGATACTTTTAAGGATTATTGAGAAGGATGTTCAATTCCTCAACAGCCGCGAGTAGTAAAGTGATACTTTATTTCATATTGCCAAATACTTTTTTATTATTTACTCTCATTTTCTCTCACCCAATCACGCTTAAAAATAGGTCATTTTCCCTAACTATGTCCCTCAATAAAATGAACAAATAAAGGATTCAGACATCCATCTTTTCAATGTAAAAAATGCAAACTTTGTTCCCGAGGATACCCACTAATGAGGAACAATACAAAAGCCCTGACTCAGTTGAACAGCAGGTATTTGAAAAGTCCAATCATATCTTATACTAAGCTTTGTTCTTCCTATAAGCTTCCTTTCCTGGATTTCTTTTCATCATGTGCCTTACATTATATTATCTGTCTTCCGATTGAAATACATTTGACCATATAATATACTTTCTTACATTAAAGTCCAAGGGTATTTGTTTATTTATTTTATCATGGCTATTGAATTGAATGTCCATATATCGGAGTATATATTTATTTTGAATTATTTCTCAGAGGACGCGTGATGAGGGAAATTTCGTATACAACATACATTCATAATAATGAAACGCAGTTTCTTCTGTGTTGTATGCCAACTCTTGAAGTATGTATAAGAGCAGCACTTAAACTTTTTTTGAAGACAGTCTATTGCGTTATATTAGTTCTATCAATCTCCCTCACTTTATATACATATATGTTTCACTTGATCCCTCCTACAGTTTTTATCCTATACAAACATGAAATATGATTGTTCTTATATAAACATCCTTTTCAACTCTTCCTGTTCCACCTTTTGCCCTGGCATCAAGAAGGAGAAAGACTGCCACTGATATATTTATATCAGACTTGTTGATTTGTCGTTCCTTTGTAATCGTTCGTTGTTCGGGACCGATGAACGGCAACAAAAATTCATATTGTTCGTTTTTGGCGGCAAAAAAGAAGATTTTTTTTTCATGGGAAAAATTTCCTTAAAAAACATCGTCAATTTTTTCAGAATGACGAACGACAAACGAACGATGAACGATTCAATTTAAAATGAACGACAAACGAACGACACTTTAACGCGAATGTCAACAAGTCTGATTTAGGAACTCTATTTATTAACTTATAACAAGTTTTTAGCAAGCTCTCACCACGTGATAGTGGTAGAATCTGATACTGATTGAAACGGTATCGGTGGATTTAAAATTTAGAAGAAATAATAATCTACAATGAGTACATTTTTTTTTTTTGAAAAAGCAATTGCAAAGTTCATCGGCGTCCAATGAACTAGGACTTTAGTTATGATATAAATGTCATGACTTCAACTTAAAATATGATTAATTTACAGAATATATTCTTTTCATATTATAATTATTAATCGTAATAAAAGAGAGTGAGAAAAAGTCAACAGTCGTTGCATGGGAGGAAGCTATTGGAGAAAAATAAGTAGTAAAATAGTTTCCCACATTATTTGCCAAGACATTACAAAGACTGCACTATAATTTCCTTGAAGCTAGATCGGTTTTCGCAAGGATGAAGAAATACAAATTTGCAAATACTACCGTAAGAGCATTCTGAACTATGATAACCGTATAAAACTTTCGGGGGAAAACATTTATGACACAGCCTATTACTTTAAAACGTCTGAGATTTAATGAAAAAGTTGCAAAGGAGCGGAGGTTTGCAGTTTATATGATTTGATTATTATCTGTATAAATAATAATTGATCATTTCTATATTAACCAGGTACGTTGTTAAACAAGAATGCAGAAACCGTTCACTCTACAATTTTCCTTTCCGTGAAGCTAGCCCGGTTTGGCATGGATGAAAAAAATGTATATTTACACCACGGACCTATATAATAACTGGATTCACAATAGACTCAATAAAAATGAGAAGTTCAACGTTCGTGTCAGCAACTATATATATATATATATATATATATATATATATATATATATATATATATATATACATACATATATACGTTTAAAAATAAATAAAATAACATGCATAAAGAGAGGTTTTGTTGTCTCATCAATATTTCCATACAACAAGTATCAAAATAAACGGCTGTGGATGATTTTAATACCGACTTGACATAGAAAGAGAAAAAAGTGAAAATATAGAGACATCTCTCTGGCCTCTCTTTTATTATCGTATTAAACCTCACAAACCTCTCCCTTTTTCATAACAAAGCTGTTATTATTATTATTGCGTTACATTAAACAGCTTGAGTTATTTAACTCTAGAGGAGGAACCTTGATACGGAGTTCCCCCTGTGTCCGGAGTCACTTATTCGACAGGATTCCTGGACGAGAGGAACTCCATCGTCTCTTGTCGGGACTGACTTGTTCTTATGGTAAGTAGTTCAATGCCTCCCTCGTCACGGAAGGCTCTCTAGGCTTCCTCTCAAAGCTTATTAATTCTCTTAGCATTTTCTGGCCGATTTGACGACAAAAGTGAATGAGGAAGACAGTAAGACCACCCCTCATAATTCATCTAGAAGCTAAAAGAAACAACGCATCAAAATGTATTGAATTTTTTTGTAATAAATGTAAAAAAAAAAAAATAATTAGTAAAAAATCTGTTATGAAAAAGGGAGAGGTTTAATACGATAATAAAAGAGAGGCCAGAGAGATTTCTCTATATTTTCAGTTTTTTTCTCTTTCTATGTCAAGTCGGTATTAAAATCATCCACAGCCAAATAAACAATAGTTTGAAAATTAATGGTTTTAGATCATAGAGATATAAAGACACAGAAGGCTTATTGGATTCTTCAGAGGAATACGTTTTTGTGCCACTATAAACAAATCTTTCTATCTCTATGATCAGCTTACGATGACATAGTACAAATTACTTTGTTTATGTGGGGCACAGAATACAGCTGAACGATGTTTCTCCGCTATTGAAGGGAATAAGCTCTCTATATATTTATATCTCTATGGTGATTTATCATCCTATACATAGAGATATAAAGATATAGAGAACTTATGCCCTTCTATAGCAGAGAAACATCATTCAGCTGTATTTTTGTGTCTAATATAAACAAAGTAATTTGTACTACGTCATCGTAAGCTGATTATAGAGATAGAAAGATTTGTTTATATTGGTTACAAAAACGTATTCCTCTGAAGAATCCAATAAGCCCTCTATGTCTTTATATTTCTATGTCAGCAACCGATGAAACAAAGAGGAAAAGAAAGGAATACTTAATATCCCTTGAGGAGTCTAAGTATCAAATCTTAAGGAATAAAAAGACAAATAACAATATTAATATCCAGTGACGTCATTTCAAGGCCTACTTTTGTTTGAAGCATAACAAGGATGATGACATCACTGGATATTTATTTTTTAGGATTTCCTTTTCTCTATTCCCAAAACCTCTTCATTGTTTAAGGAAGTAGGCAGCCATTTCAACTCTCTTTATAGTATTCAAATAGCTCCTTAAGTGGATATAATTTTTTCGCTGTTAAGCATCCAGTTTTTATATAAGTCAGACATTTGCATTCTTTGCTAATATAATATATACAAGTTGAAAAGAGCGAAGAAAAAAAACCTAACTTAGATCAAGTTTGAAGGCATGTTAATTGCCCAATGCAAACTTAACTGTATCAGTATGATGTTTAGTGTTCTGCCTTTAATACAAAGCAAATAATTTAAAGTTGCTCAAAAAGAACCAAAAAAAAGGCTAACTTTCAGAATGATAAATATTTATTGTAAATGGTGCTGTGAATTTTATCTTATGCTGTTCCCTTCCGTTAATGGTGATGAAGGAAAAAATAAGAAAGATCTAAAAGACTATTTGATTTTCATTAATTTTATGTCTGTATATATTTAAACTACAACGCTCAAGACTTGCAAATTGTATACATGCTTGAGAAAACTTGAACATCCTTATGGATCTTTTGAATTAGTATTATTATATCATATATTTACAGTCATTTTTTACCCAATAACGACACAGACTTTAATTATGATCAATTAATATATGTATTACTTAATAGTGAATCATAGAATGATCCTTGAACACTAAGTTGATATTTTAGAAACTTATTAGATATACATACATAAGATCTTTTTTATCTAAAAAATAAGAATAATGGGTGATTAGCTTATCTAAATATACATAATTTTTATAACAAATATAACTTTTTCTGTCTATATGGTTCGATGGAATTGCATCCGACAGGATATAAATAAGCATTATATCAGTAAAATTATAATAGGATCTTATCAATGAGGTAGACTAAAAATGATAATCCTTTTTTTTTTTTTTTACTTATCATAGAATGAAATGTCATAGAAGTAAGTTGTAAATAGGCTATAATTGTACCTTTAAAAAGTCCATCCTTTGCTAATAACTTTTTTCTAAAGCTAGTTGATTATGTGAAAAAGGATACCGTCAAAAATAATATAGGTGCCACATAAATAAAGATATAAAATGGACCATATTTTCTAGGATAATAACAATGCACAATACTTTGGGTTTTTTTTTACTGAAAAGTGTAGAAAGTGCACTCTTTATTGTATTTATATTCATGATTTGACAAACAGTTATGATAAACAAGTTGGTGGAATTGGAATGTGTTTATATTCTTGTATTCATGATGCTAAAATGTGGGCATGCGGAGGGACATAGAGAGAACACTGGTCCATGTGTGAAGAACGTAACGGCTTTGAAAGATAAACTCCTAAAATGCTACTCAATTCATTTAACTCTTGTTTTTGTTAATTACACATATACATAATATAACTATTATTTTTTTAAATTTATGATTTAGGAGCACATTTTTGTTTGGGGTATCAAATCTATCATTCGAATAAATGACATGGGTTATTGAGTGTTCTTTTCTAAGATCCTCATAAAAGGATCAAAGATTGGCTAGTCCCCATGCGAAGAGGGAACAAAGAGTCAATAAGCTCATAACGATTTGCCACATCAAAATATCGGTCGAACACTAATAATTCCTACTCATTTACTGAGACTACCGATTCATATTCGGTAGATCGTTACTAACAGACGTAGATTTCTATATTTAAATCCCTTTGATGTGTTATAGAGCTTCTTTAATTTATAAAATATAGTCTTTAAAATACATTTAATATGTAGGCTTTCACAAATGTACCGATCTACTGATTGGGTGAGGCTGCCGACTACCAATACCGACTGTTTATATTTTGCCATCTCTTTCATCAGACAATAATGATCTATAGATAAACCGATGAAAACTTCACAAATCACTTATTAGGTGAGAGGAAAAAGCGGTATCAAGACCTGTATCAAAATTATCTTCTATTTATGTAACTTCTGACACGTAGAAAAAAGCAGCTTTGAAAGTTACATAGAACATATACATATGCAAAGCCCCTTATTAGCTTTATCTCATATGAATTCATTATCGCTTTCAAATACTTTATGAGGAATTTGTTTTCCTCACATTTTGAAGGAAAAAATCTCATTAATACGTAAGCAAATTCTAAAATGAACGAGGATGGAATTCCCATATTCCCATTTTTATTATGATTGGAATTCAAAAGTTTCAAATAAATCGAAAGAAGATTTTTCCTTATCGTTTTTTAGTTCTCAGTAACACAAAAAAAGAATTATAAGAAACATTCTTCTTAAAACAATCCATTATGGAGACTATGTAATAGAATTGATACGAATGCGTAAAAAGATGACATTGGACAACAAATCCTGCTCAAGTTTTCTCCCATCACAAGCTGAAGAATGTTATTCTTAAGGCAAAGTTACAAATACTTCAAACGATACATAAATTCCAAATTTCCTTTTCGTAGAAATTATATAGGTTTTCTAATGGCATGATCAAAAATATGATATATCACTCTCCTTTGATTCTTTCTGGTGCTGTCTTTCTCCAACAATGGAGAGCCCAGAATACCACGAATATCAACGCTACAACCATTTCTTCGGCACTCTATATTACCTATGTGAAGGTCAAACCTGATCAACCTCATGGATCACAGGTTTTAAGTCAATAATGTGTATTCATATAGTCACAGATACAAATCAGTCGAATCTTAACAAAAAAATTAGATTGGTTGAGAGAAAAGTTGTGCGAATGAAAATAAGCATATTACGTCATTATTTTACTTGTAGATGTGTGAAGATCAATGAAATACTTATAAGGTTATCTTGTCTTAAAATATGTTTATTTCCTCTATAATACTTTTAGCGTCTATTACAGGAATATGTTGCCTAGGCTCTTGTTTATTGCACCCGTTATAGTTTATTGCGTATATGTAATAGCGCTAAAAATATAAAGGATATCCTTTAACTAAGACTAAGTTGCATTTTATGTAACTTTGTGTAAATTGATGTGAATATATATATATATATATATATATATATATATATATATATATATATATATATATATAATATATATATATATAATATATATATATATATATATATATTATTATATCCGACCTACGACTACCGAATGTAATCGGTATTTGATACTGCCGACGGTAGATTTCAAATATCGAACCGATTATACGATATTCGGTAGAAACAACCGAATACAGTATATTTGAAAGTATGACTTTTGTAGCATTCACATAGAGACATAAAGATATAGAGAGGTTATTCCCTTGAATAGCAGAGAAACATCGTTCAACTGTCGCTTTGCCCAAGCGCTCACTTGTGTGAAGAACTTGAACTTCGAAAATAAATTCCACTATAACTTATAGTATTATAAAGCAGATACATAAATAGACATTCATATAAGCTTATGCTATGCATTGAATATTAGAGTACCTGAAAGTGCATTTAATATCGGACAATAAGAGCAGTAAATTTAAAAAAATCTAAAGCTTTCCATTTCCTACAATCCAAGTATAGAAAACTAGTATGTATTGAATTTCAAATAATCTCAAATAAATTATACAAATGATGTATTTAATTGTCTTTTGTATAAACTGTCTGATATGAAATCCATATGAAGAAGTTAAAGCAGATACATAAATAAATTTATCTCTCTTTCTAATCTACCTTACCGAATATCGATCGATACTGTAGATATAAAATCAAATCTATTGAATACCGATATCGATCGGTAGAAGGTATATACCGAATATTGAACCGGCGGTAGATTTTCTACCGAATCCCAGCTCTGATATATGATATATATATAATATATATATAGCTGTAATTCAGTCCTTTATAATAGTCGAGTAGTTACGTATAAAATACATGTAAAAAGACAGTTTAGTCTTAAATTAATACACCGACTAAAGAACTATCACTTAGATTAAACAAAAACAATAATGTAGCAACGGTAAAATATATTATTTTAGTATATTTTCTAGATCCAGGAAAAAGAATGTGGTAAAAGTGGTTGCGTGTTGTAGCTAAGAATATTATGGTGAGACTCCGTCCCAGAACATGGTCGGTTCAAAGAAGAGGAAAATAAAATAGTATTTTGGCATTATAAAAACGTCATCCATGTTCTAGGGACTGTGTGGAAAGAACTCAAAGCAAAACATTATATCAATTGGAACCCTAGGTATATTTTTTCATTGGCATCTATCAATGCCATTGGAACATATGTACTCTTATAATAAACTGCCCAACATAACCTTTGATCAGTTGCTTCCGTGCTCTAAAAAATGAACAATAAACGGGAATTATTAATGAATTAAAACTATTTATCGTAATCACAAGTTTTATAAGGCTATTGCGCATCAGTTCATCCACTTATTAGCTAGTCTCCAAACATGATAAATTGTAAAAGGATTATCCCTCATCACAAGTTCAGTTAAGAAATTCCTTGGTGTGGTCGCAAGTTTAATATGTCATTTTATCTATATGACAAGCGTAGAAACCACTGAACCCTCTCATTATTAAATAAAGAAACAACTCCTCACACTCAACAAAAAATTACTTTTGGA
Organism: Caligus rogercresseyi; assembly: GCA_013387185.1. Classification (NCBI taxonomy): domain Eukaryota; kingdom Metazoa; phylum Arthropoda; class Copepoda; order Siphonostomatoida; family Caligidae; genus Caligus; species Caligus rogercresseyi. The sequence goes on from CP045896.1 coordinate 16,871,716, forward strand.
CGACAAACGTTCGTGGCCGATAAAACGTTTCTTAAAGAAAGAAAATAATTTATTATTGAAACATGTTGTTCATCGGTGAGTTTGTGAGAATAGCCATAAACGGATCCTTTATAAATGACCAAAGATCTATGTATTTTAGGCAATGAGTTTAGTATAAAAAAGCACTGTTCTTATACAGCCCTGAAATTGTCTTGAAACTGTGGAGCATTCCCTCATATTCCTTTGCTTATACAATTAGGACTTAAATTGAGTTTGTGGAGCTAATAAGCCTTGGACCGACAGGCTACATTGCGTGTATATATTAGCCAAGTTATTTTCACGCAACGCTAGAACTTTATTAAAAAATGACTGATTTAACATGACTTCAGCTCTTGAGCCCTTTGCTTCAAATGTAGTGAACCCCTGTACTTCACGGTTAGGTTATCGATAGGAGTAGAAAACGGTTGTTCTCGCGCAAACTCAATGACGAACAGAATATTTTTTTGGTTATGCGGTTTCTTTTTTATTCTACGACAATAGTCGGAGTAAGGTCTGGGCAATACAAAAACAAACATGTAGCATTGGTACTACCCATGACGTCACTGGAGAACGATTATCTATTATTTATAAATATCAATCATCTCTCTATCTATCTGATCTATATATATTATATATATATATAATATATATATATATATATATATATATCTTATAATATATATATATATAGTATATTTATATCTTAAATATATTATATTATATATATATTATATATAATTAAATATACAGGGTTGGGACTTCAAATTGTCGCGAAACCTACCAATGAAAAAAACATTCATAACTTGGTAAAAAATACATATATTTCAAAAATTCAAAAAATGGCAACTAAATTACATATTTGAGAAATATTTTATTCGATGTAGCTTCCATTTGCCTCAATAACGGCTTCCACACGGCGTCTAAAGCGAGCAGTGGCGGCTAAAATCTGAGGCTTGGGTATTGCCATGGCCTCCTTCCTGATGGTGTTGATCAGGGCAGTCTTGGTTGGGTGAGCGGCTCTGTTGGTCCTCGCCTCTAACACGCCCCAAAAGAAATAATCCATTGGATTTAGATCAGGTGAGCTTGGAGGCCAAATACCCAAGGATATTACAAAGCTCCTTATTAGTCAATTTCCTTGTGAGTTGATGAGAGCCATCACCAGTGCGCACCTTTTCTCCTCCTCATTAAACTCAACCGGCAAAAGCTCCTTGTATATGGATGACATCATGACAAAACTGGTACTGACAATTAAGCATTTATGTGGGAATATTTATATGATGGAATTTCGTCATGCTTTTAATTTCACCAGCTTTTTCTTGCAATTTCCTGTCGCGACAATTTGAGATCCCAACCCTGTATATATATATGATATATATATATATATATATATATATATATATATAGATATATAGATTATATATAATATAGATATATATATATATATATAATATATATATATATATATATATATATATATATTAGGGTTGTTCTTATTTTTCAAATGTTTGAAATGTTAGCCATTGAGTGGATTTTCTGTTTCTTGGTGATAAAAGAAGACGACATACAAAGTTTGAACAAAATCGGTCAACATTACGAGGTCGCGCAAAGAGGTCAAAGTTTTAAAAATTTAGTAAAAATATAGTTTTCCGCCAATTTCTTCAAAATGGTGGACGTTACAGACTTCAATAATAATTATTAATTTAAAGGAAATCTAATTTACTACCAGACGTATGTTTGATGTTTTTTAATAAAACAAAGTTTTCAGTAAAAACAAAGCAAGAGGGAGTGAGTATTGTTAGCTTATTTCATAGCTTTTTTGTATCAATTAACTTCACTCGCCTGTAGAAGATGACTTGTTCGCTTCAGAGTAAAATAGTACTTTTAAGTTTAGTAAAACTTTAGATGATAAATCCAAAAATGACCTTGGTTGCATTCTATCATTCAGAATTCAGTACAATCTGAGTTTACATCATATGATTCAGAGCCTGTATTGACCTATAAGAAATCGATTATGAAAAAAAATAATAATTTGTTTCTTAGATTTGCGTCAAGGTATCCTCTCAAAATTTTACTTTGTCTCTGACGCATACATAATCCATTATATGCGTCATTTTGTACGCAAAATAGGCTTTTTTTAATGTACATATAACTCTCTACTTATTAACTCACATGATTTAGTATACCAAAATATTAAAGCTGGTTAACCAAGCTTTCATTTGATATGTTTGGTGTTCTAAAAATCGCTATACTTTAAGAGATATAAGCAAATACGTACTGTCCCCCAAAAATTGATCTTTTGATATGAGAATATACGATTACCATCTGGTAATAGTGTTAGTGTTACCTGGATAGAAAGAGAAAGAGAGGGAGGGGGTATTTTCCTCCCTTCTCTCCTCCCTTCTTTTTTTCTTGCTATCCAGGCAACACTAACTGGCGTTACCAATGGTAATCGTATATTCTCATATCAAAAGATCAATTTTGGGGGACAGTACGTATTTGCTTATATCTCTTAAAGTATAGCGATTTTTAGAACACCAAACATATCAAATGAAAGCTTGGTTAACCAGCTTTAATATTTTGGTATACTAAATCATGTGAGTTTAATAAGTAGAGAGTTATATGTACCTTAAAAAAGCCTATTTTGCGTACAAAATGACGCATATAATGGATTATGTATGCGTCAGAGACAAAGTAAAATTTTGAGAGGATACCTTGACGCAAATCTAAGAAACAAATTATTATTTATTTTTTTCATAATCGATTTCTTATAGGTCAATACAGGCTCTGAATCATATGATGTAAACTCAGATTGTACTGAATTCTGAACTGATAGAATGCAACCAAGGTCATTTTTGGATTTATCATCTAAAGTTTTACTAAACTTAAAAGTACTATTTTACTCTGAAGCGAACAAGTCATCTTCTACAGGCGAGTGAAGTTAATTGATACAAAAAAGCTATGAAATAAGCTAACAATACTCACTCCCTTTCTTGCTTTGTTTTTACTGAAAACTTTGTTTTATTAAAAAACATCAAACATACGTCTGGTAGTAAATTAGATTTCCTTTAAATTAATAATTATTATTGAAGTCTGTAACGTCCACCATTTTGAAGAAATTGGCGGAAACTATATTTTTACTAAATTTTTAAAACTTTGACCTCGTTGCGCGACCTCGTAATGTTGACCGATTTTGTTCAAACTTTGTATGTCGTCTTCTTTTATCACCAAGAAACAGAAAATCCACTCAATGGCTAACATTTCAAACATTTGAAAAATAAGAACAACCCTAATATAA
>CP045896.1:16875128-16887658 GCA_013387185.1 Caligus rogercresseyi
GGACAAGATCTCATCACTTCCTAAAAGAAATAGGAAGGACTCCTGTAATGTTCAAGACAGCGAAATATCTAATCTGAAGAAAAAAAACAAAAAAGGATGCCGAACTTCAGAATCATATAAAAACTGATTTTTTCCGACAATAATTTCCAACGAATTGGAATCAAACTTGGGCTTATCAAAAGTGTTATCACTAAATGTTAGAGGTGGTAAGGATAGACTTGTCAGACACGCCCTTATGAAACATCTCCTATCTTTTAAACCGATATCTTATGTCTCCAAGATATCAGCACTGAAGTTTCCTCTACTTGTAGTAATAATTGTAAATTTGTCTTCCGAATTTATTCTTTCACTTCTTCACAGTTTCTGGGAAGAGAGGTGTTATAACGTTTGTTACTAAAAGCTTAGCCAAACCATTGTTTGCTAAGGAATTTAGTAAAGACGGCGATTGGCATAAGATCATTATGACTACTTCCGGTTCCACACTGTCAGTTGTCAATGCATATGGTCCTAATATTAAATCTGCTGAGTTTTTTCAAACCCTCATAGAGGCACAACAATGCCAACATCTCCCAATGCTACTGATCGGAGATTTAAATGTCGACATTGACAAACCTCCAAAAACTATCCTAATTATTCTAGCCTTAGGGAAGTAATCCATAAGTTCAGCCTTGTCGATATTACTAAAAATTTAATCCGGACGATAATGTATCCTGGAGTAGTGGGAAAAAATCTTCGAGGTTAGATCTGGCTTTATTATCTCCTGGTCTAGTTCACCAAATAAAAGTGCTAGATACAGATCCGATCCCTCAACTGACCATAAAATAATTGACATCACCCTACGTTATGTTCCAAAGAAAAATACCTTCAAAATTCCGAAATGGGTTCTTGAAGATGATAAATTTTCTATAAAGTTAAGGTCTAACCTGGTAAGAGGACAAAATTTGATCTCTCCTAAAGGAGCATATTCTCTCCTAGTACATTTGGTTATGAAAACAGTTAAGGGTTATTTAAAGTCTGAGAAAAGGAAAGCAGCTCGTCTGCAAAGCAGTATTGAGAATGCTTTGAGCGGCACTTCGATATTCATCAAAGCAATCACTACAGATTTAATAAATGAATACAGAGTCACTGACATCGCGGAAACAGAAATGGCAAGAAAAAGAGACATCGAAACGAAAGTTTCCCTTAAATATAAATATCTCCCTCGTAATGAGCATTGTTCTGCATCGACTATAAAAAACATTATTGCCGAAATAGGGTATTAAGTATACCTTCGGATATATTGCAATTTTTTCATAATCGGTTCTCTGATATATTAGGTGGAGACAGATCCAACTTCCCCAAAAAGAAAAATCCTGCTACGTCCAAGGTGTATACGATGGAAAACATTATAGATTATATCGAAAAAGACTATAAAGACTACAAAGCGTCTGGTCGTGATGGTATCTGTGGACGTGTTTTTACCCTTGCTCCAAAAGAGATAACGCCGTATCTCTTAACCATAGGAAATTTTATGGAACAATCAGGAAGAATGCCCCGTACTCTTTCCAGGGGCCGTATAGTTTTGCTTCCGAAGAAGGGAGACGGTACAAATTTTAATCACTGGAGACCCATAACCATTTTAAATGACGCGTACAGAATTTTAGCAGGTGTTTTAGCTAAACAGATCGAACCCATTTTAAACTCAAAAATAGGAGGAGAACAGAAAGGTTTTCTTAAGCGTAGGAAAATTACTGATATTTCTAGAAATATTTCCACAGCAATAGAATCCATTAATCGTCGTAAAAGGTATGGTGCCTTGATTGCAATCGATTTCAGGAAGGCGTTTGACTCCATTCGCCATTGTCATATTTTAAAGTCAATTAAGTGTCTTCTTCCAAAACGTTTTTTTAACCCCATCAGGGCTCTATTGTTCGATGGCTCATCTATCCTTTCACTCGAGGGTATCAACAGTCCTCCCATTCATCTTAAGAAGAGTTGTAGACAGGGATGCCCTGTAGCTCCTCTTCTATTTGTGGCAGCGATTAATGAACTCTCGAAAACATTAATTAGAAAGTACTCGGGATTTGGAGTGTCTTTTAATGGTGTGAGACATCTGCTCGACCTTTACGCGGACGACGTAACTCTCATGGTAGAAGCCAGCTCAGAAAAACAATTAGTTAAGAGAATTGAAATACTGCTCTCGTCCTTTACCAAATTCGAACATAATTCCGGTCTGAAAATTAATTACAACAAGACGGCCATACTCCCGTTGGGTTCCTGGACTCCAGATAGTTCTTCTTTAATTCATAGTTGTCGGGTTGTGTCTTCTGTATGCATTCTTGGTATTGAATGGAGGAAAAATGGTGTCTCAGAGGGTAATTGGTCTCAAATGAGTCGGATGGTTTATAATAAAGTGAAGCAATGGCGCAATCTTTCTCTGCAGAAAAGGATCGACCTATATAATACCCGAGTGATTCCACTGGTGATGTATAGAGCCACATCCATCCCGTTTATTGCTGAATTAGCATTAGTAGAAGAAGACTCTTGGCTGCGCACTCTTTTTCATACGTCATATCTACCCTCCTTAAAACGTCCTAAAATTTTTGCTGGAGGTGGGCTTTGTCAGTTAGGCTCTATCTTACCCAAATGTTATCTACGAATCGTAGAAGAAATGGGCGTTTTACACGACAAAGACTGGAGAATATTTTATACATCCTCCGAATTTTACAATTGGTTCCATATGGGTACTCCTTTAACGAATTCAGATTTGGAAGCATTTTCTCCCTTTTTAGCTTCAATACAAAGAATCATATGGACGGTTCTGCCTAATTTCTTTTCGGATACTGTTGTGGATGTAATATATGAAAATAGGGAAAAAGAACCTTTTCTCAAAAAATTTGGATCTCCTGTTGCATTAGAGAGAATCGCTTTATCTCAAAATATTCTAACACTCCATGACCTGAGATCGGCTCCTGTCTTCAATGTAGGTAGGTTTCGGTTTCCTTTAGAACGTTCATGCAATGATTTTAGTCCGTCCAAGCCTTGGTTTTTAAAATTTTATTCCATAGTGAAGATTCCTTTGGATCTATATCAGAGAGCTTCATACAATTGCTTGATCTCCCTCAATCATGGAAACAGAGGATTTTTCGGTCGACGTGTGGTATAATTGATAGTGCCAAATTTACAGCTCAGTTTCAGATTTCTGCTCGTTTACTTAGATTTTATTACCCTTGCAATAACTGTGGGGCTTTATTCAACTCAATCATTCATGCCTTTGCTGAATGTCCTGTTCTTATGGTAGTCAAGCGTTTTATTCAAATAAATGTGTGCGAAAATGAAATAATTACCTCAAATCTTATAAAAGCCTTTATTTTGTTTGGTGTTTATAAACGTAAATATAATGCCCCCCCTATCCAAAAAGCTATTGACACAGCACTTTTAAATATAAAATCGTTAGTTGCAAAAAAAATTACGACAAACTCTTACATCGAGGTCGAGGACCTAAGGGCAATAATCATTGGAGCCGCCGCCCGCTACTCAGCTCTGCAAATTAAGATTCCGAACGCAACATCAGATGATTGGAAATGGGCTGGAAATGTCGTCCGATTCGTACCATCGAGATCAATTCATTTTTTAAAATCAGCCAAGAGGATCTTAAGAAAATATCGTCGCTTTTTAAGGAACAAATAAATTGTCATTTTATATTAAGGTCATCACTTTTTAACAGTAAATTTGAACTATAACGTTCATTCATGTTTTTACGCAACTGTTGAAGAGAGTTTTATTTATTTTATATATATATATTTGTTTATTTTATATATATTTATTTGTATTTTTAGTGTAATTTGTATTGCATTGTACAATTCTTTGTTACAAATATTGAATAAAACTTCGTGACCGAAAAAAAAAAAAAAAAAAAAAATATTTACTTATAGGTAAATAAATTTTTTATTTTTTTTTTGTTATTTTTCTTTAATTAATATTTTATTATTATTTATTATGTATCAATATTTTGTTTTGTATATCAATAAACATGTTTTTTTTTTTAAATATTAGTAGCCATGAGGATACTAAGTAGCTCTGTAATAAATATACAACACAACAACACATGACTTCTTATTGAGATAAACCAATGGCTCTTGAATTCATCATATCACAATCATGGAAGTTTGGAGTGTGAAATCTACCTCCAATAGACTGAAACTATCACAATTATGCCATTTTAAGACTCTACTAGTTAAAAATAGTTACATATACCATCAGCCTAACAGACTGCGGCAATATAAAAGAAAAATGCATTGTTTTATTAAAAAATCGTCCATTGGACCTTGAATTCCACATTTCAAAACTGTGTCATTTTTTAGTGTCCAACGCATCCTAATTGAGCCCTCTTATGCTTAAACCCTAGTTAGGTGTTCTTACTTTAACAAATAAAGACTCTCGTTCATAGCTTCCTAATCAGATACTAAGAGGACTCAAAATATATATCCATATTTTAGTAACAATCAACTTGGTATGGATAAAGATAATAACTTTGTCTACTTAATATTCTTTGCAGAGTTCAATTACTGTTACTTACATATATATGTAATCTACCATATGGTGCCCTAGATTCCCCCATAACCAATTACTTTGCCGCTTAAATGGGCCTCGTAGGAAACATGTTCATTTAGAGATTTAAATTTTATTGTGCTCCTCAAAGAGCTTAAACCGTTTGCAAAGAGAATGGTGCAAATTAGAATATTTATAAATAAAGACTTGTGAAAACTACACATATTGCGAATGGGGGTATTTGCAATGCCTATAAAAAATTAACACATGTAAACTAAAGGGTTAAACATTTTTCGACTGATTGTTGTAGGCATGCACATTACTAGTGTGTATGTACATTTGATTTCTTAATTTAAATTTAACCAGAGATGAAATCCACTTTTATAGCTCATATTGGCTACGAATTCGAACAATGCTGCTCATTATTTAAAGGCGTTCATACGCAGCATTAATGACCGACTCAATAAATTGAGGAGCGTTTCATTGAATCACTTGCCTAAAAACAGTCATTTTCGTGTATCTTTTATAGCACAGCTATTTTGTAAAAGCATTATGTAGAAAATGTTTTGATTACATATGTTATAGTAAGAAAAAGGGATTATATATAATAGGGCTCAATGGTGAGTGATTTGAAGCCCAAATATAGTACATTTTAAAATGTGAAATCTATGGACGAACTATTGCATGCTGGGAAACCCTTATATGATATAATTGTGATACCAGGAACTCGATTTTTCATTGGTGGCAGATTTGATACCCCCAAAACTCGCATACTTGAGGCATGTAACGCTTGGCTTGAAATCCAAATATGTAGGGATGCGAATTTATTTGCATTTCATTTAGTATTTCATTTTACGCAGAAAGAAGATGGGAGGGGGGCAAAAAATATATGTTGGCACCCATGTAATTCGTAGTCAGTATTTTAATGAACCTTGATGGGAAGCACAAACGTTGTTTAAGGTTAAGAGCGAGATTGATCGTCTTAATATATCAAAACAGTGTTCAATGTCCGAAGGAGGACCCATGGATCATATAAAAGAGACTGACAATTGTGGGCACGCTAAAAATGCAACCTAATGCACATCTCCAACAATATGGCGCCATAGCTGTGGCTCATAAAACCTGAGGGCTTACCAGCGATAGATTTGAAACCTCAATAAACAAATTGTGGCCTTGGGAATCCGATGTTCCAAAGGATTACGTGTAATCCCTGTGCACGTATTCTTACTACATACATCATGTATAAAAAAACAAATGGTCATAAAGAGATATTATAATTATTGGGAACAAATTAAAACGATATTTGTTATCCTGTATGCCATTGATTATAAATATAATCTTATTATAAAACGGTATTTACAATGAACAAACAATTGTGATAAAATTTTGAACCCCTAAATCAAGAAAACGTTACTCACAAAAATCCCTAGGATTTCTAAGGCCACTGCATGAGTCGTTTCTGACAGCATCAACGAAAATTGGTTTTTGTTACGATATATTTGTCCAAATGATATTAAGATTTGTTTCATCAAACAGGCTCAAACATAAAAAAATATTTTATATAAATATTATACTGTTTTTATAATTGTTTTAAGTTTAAGTTGACTGTTTTTATTGGTTAATATGTTGTAAATAAATCTCAGTATGTTTATAAATTAACATACACTACAGATATACTTAAAAAGGTTAATGCTTTGTTTATGTGAATATTATAATTAATATCGTGTATATATATATATTATATATATATATATATATATATATATATATATATATATATATATATATATATATATATATATATATATATATATATATATATATATATATATATATATATATATATATATATATAATCCTCTATATGAAATCATGAAGAACTAGAAAATAATCTATAATTTGTCTTTTCTTGTAATGAAAAGAGTAAATTTTGAAAAGGTTCAGTCAAAGGGTAATAATCTGATCAATGAATGACTAAGTTGAAGGGATTTTATTACAAATATAGAACTTATATAGACTTTATAAATATAAAATACGTTGAATAAGCTAAAAATAAAAATATGGCCACTCCAATTTTTGTGTTCTTGAAAAAAGTCATGTCAATTTTCAATAAAAAGTTTGAAATTTAAGAAGGTACAGTTAATGTAGAGTGAGCATAAATGAATGAATAAATAAGTCTATGGGATTTTAATCCCTTCAAAAGGACCTGAAGGACATCTTTGAGATAAGTCTCCGGGATATCAAATAACATATTTTTTTCATCTTCTTTTTCTTTATTCGAAATATTTTCTTTTTCTTATTTTGAATCCTCGCCTTATTTCGATACACTCCTCAATTTTAATATTAGTATATATATTTACCAGAAACGTACAAATATATTACAAAGCGTGGTAAGAAGAGTGTGTAGCTAGGTGTATTCATGTTATTTGTAGGAAACCCCTAAAAAGTGAGGGAACTGAGGCATGAAATCAGGCATGGAGTATGAATATGCAATATACAAGACATACCAATATTTTTTTATACAACCATATACATTGAGAGGCCCTCCTCAGATAATAGTAATAATAATAAGCCCTATGAAAGAGAAAGTTATTGTTGTTGTTTATTTTAAATAACAACATGATAACAAACAAGGGGGAAAACGTGTTTCATATATGATAATTTATTCTATAAAAGACTTTTCTTTTCAAGAGGCAACACTTTCATACAACAACGTTCATATCATGTTGATATGTGAATAAAGACAGCAAATAAAGATGTATGTATGTACATGTATGTACACGGGGATGGATGAAGATAAGAAAGAAGTGGTTTGTTTTGAAACGTGATTGGGTGGAAGCGAAGGAGAAGACAAAGTATCAATATACCGTTGATGAGTGAACATCAGTTCTTATTCCACCTTTATATATCAATTGAATAGAGCAACAGTTATTACTCATGGGAAAAGAATGTTTGTTTGTTCACATCTGCCGACAAATTGATCATCACTCTGACGTAGAAAAAAGAAGGAAAACAATATAACCAAATAAAAAATTGTGTTAACTGGCACGAGAGGGAGAGCAACCTTTTAGCTATCCCTAGCTATAAAAAGACTTTCCTTTTAAAGAGGCAACACTTTCATACAATAAACGTTGTTCATGTTCATATGTTTATCAAGGCTGTAAATAAATATGGCTATGGACCCGTAGTTTAAGACATCAAAGCGTGTAAGTATTCGAAACCATAATCTAAACGATTTATTTTTATATGGTATGTTCTTTTTTTATTATATGTTATCTGCTGATTGATTATAATCCAATTAGATTTTCAGTGTGAAAACGTATTTGTGTATTTTATTGATTTTAAGTGGCCTTCAAATAGTTGATTTTTAACATGCATTAATTTTAGAGGTCCGTAATGTTTAGTTTTGTATAATTTATACACTATTGCTTGTTTGAAAAAAAGAAAAAAAAGTTGTGTCTTGGAAAGAAAGCGATCAAGGATATTGGTTCAAGAAGAGATCAAAAGGAAGATTCGCATGTCTTGGCTTCAAGAATGGCATAATGAACCTAGTTGCTACCGAACAAAGTTTTTGTTCCGGGATATTAAAATCTGCACAGTCACACAAGAACGTCAGCTAAGAACGTTTCGTTACGTGTCATATTCAAATAAAAGGGTATCTCTAAGGAGATGAGGCATGCGAAGGACGATACGTATAGCCTTATGAATAGTCTCCAATTCACTCCTTCATAAGGTGCGGCCCCCAGTCTTTCATCAGAAGGAACCTAATCGCGTGGACATTCACTGGAGCAAAGAAAACTTTATGAAATTTATTAAGGTGTTTATCAATGCGTTTTGTTTAAGCAAGAGGATGCTTGTAATACTTTATTATTTAATATTTGCTCCATTTTATTTCCTTTATTTTTTAAGTTTAGTATATTATGTTTTTCTTATGTTTATTTCATGTCAAGAGTATATATATATTCGATGTTATATGTCCTCCAGAGTCATGAAAAGATTCCCGATTTTATTGATTATTGCTTAGTGTGAAAACATAAGGACTTCGCAATCGTCTCGCTCCCTTGGCTGCAACGGAAGGCAACAATAATGATATTGTATTTTCATTTCATATCATTACAAAGAACCCATAATTTAAATTATATTAGCCGTATTATACATACTTATTTTAAAAAATGACGCTTAGTGGTTTCTGTGGTAATAGCATTTAAATACATCTATATTCGTCTACATACTTCTGTATTTATTCGTTGTTAATAAGAAGAAGCACTCTATTACTTATAAATATACGACTAAAATATGTTCTTATATTTGGATATTTTCCATTGAACTATGTCTTAAGAGGAAGAGATCTAGGAAGATCGGGACTGTCGCAGTTGCTAATAGGAAATAATTAGTTCACAATAGCACCATCATGTTATGTAACGTACTTGTATATATTGAAAGGGAAAAATATATACCACTCAAGCAAATCCTTTTATCAGATTATATCACAATTGAATCAAAAGAAGTAATATATCTAAATAGCACATCTTATGTGCCGAGCAACAACTAATAGTATTTTGTATGCATATTATGAATGTATACAATCGTTTAGAAACTCTACAATTATATATACTAAGGATACTTAATATATGCCTCTATGCATATAAGCTAGGTATAAAGTTGATCCTTTGATAAAATTCTCAGAATTCCTTAAGGGAAGACATCACTTATTTGATTAATATATCTTTAACGCTACAAAGGGCATGGGAGAGTATTCTCATTATTATTAGTAGTTGTAGTACTGTTATAATTGGTGAAAGTTTTCCATTTAATGTAAAGATGAAACCTCGTCAAAAAAGGAAGAACTCTCGACACCTCACAACTGCAGTTCAAGGGCTATAATGCCAAAGGACTCTCCTCTTACTTTTTGATCGAACAATTATCTCTCAGGAGTGTTTGAGTTTTTTCATATTTGCTTTCGGCAACAGAGCAACCTTTTGCTATCTTTCTGATCGATATCAAGAGCCGAAACTTGTCTATACGCTGTGTCCATGTCAAGTGAAGCATTTTAAAATAGCCTCTGACGGATATTCCGCGAATTTAGACTCGATATAAAGGAATCCAACAAGGCATCCTCCCCGCAGTTCTTCACTATGACATAACAATTAATCTTTATTTATTGAGTAAAATTATATAGAGTGATGGCGAAATATATGCCTTTGTTTAGTTTGTCCTGTCAGTTATTTTGTTTAATATATCATGGATATAATATAGTTCTTCAGGCATCCATACTCACATAAAGTATTTCATTTAACCCTCAGGTGCCACGAAAACCTTACATCTAATATCTTAAAGAAACAATCTTCCCTTGTGATTAAACCGTTTTTGGTTGAGGCTGGAAATAACAGGTTGACAACTGCCATCATGCCGAAAAATGCTAATATTTTACTCTGTATAGAAAGTTCAAGCTATGAGTTCTATTGACTCACTTTTGGGTGCTTGCTGGTAGTGTTCTAAGCTTACATTTTAAGCCATAGGGTGGGGATGGAGTAGATGAAGGAGGCCTATAGAGGCTTTACTCAAAATGCATGATCCAAAAGTCTCCAACTATCACTCAAATACAAGTATCAAAAATGCACTTTTTCATGCTGCAGCTTATTACAATATTGTATTTTAGACGACCAAGACTTTAGTTCTAGAAGACGTAGTAGAAATTCATTTCTACATTCACCTAAAGAAAGGGGAAAACCCACTCATTCAAGAGCTGCAAGCAACTGCAACAACAAACAATATAAGGAAAATTGTAAGTGTTGAATGCATCCCTGAGCCATCAGAAACGACCACCTCATTCAGAGTATTTTAGAATTGCAAAACAAAGCAATCAAAGCATTTCACATGCATGGTGAATCACAATAACAAGAGACCTGAGCTGTGTTTGTATTTTTCCTCCTACTTCTTTTGATTGTTGGTACTTAAAGCAATAAAAAACCAGAAGCATCTAAAAATGGTGAGGTTCATCGTGTGCCCTGCCATTGAACAAAGATGGGAGCAATTCATTTCGTGTGCTCGCTTTAATGACTATTGTAATGATTATTGCAAAAAATAATGTTGCTGTACATGTTGCAGATTACTCCCGTGATTCCCTTATTTGCTTTTATGATTCAATAAAAGTGTAAGAGCATCACATTATATTTTATAGTTATGTCCTTTTTTCGCCTATTTTGTTAGATGGAATTGGAGGCTCTGTGTGGATATGAATAAGTATTATAATCTCATTCTTAGTCCCCCCCCCCAATCCAGTATTTTTTAAAATAAGGATGATACATAAGAATCTCGAGATGCAAACCTCCGTTCTCAATAAAGCATCCTGCGACACTGTTTTGTAGGAAGAGTGCGAAGTTCGTCGTACAAGTCTCTCTATTGCAGTTTTGGTAGGAATGGGAATCTGGAGCTTAGCCTTGGTGCTTAGGGATTCTCTGACTGTTTTTGGCCGTGAAAAAGAGAGAGGGGTAAAGAGAGGGATAGAAGAAAGAGAGAGGGAGAGAGAGAGAAAGAGGAGGAAAGAGGGAGAAAGAAAAAGTATCTCTCTCTCTCCTTCTCTCTCTTTCAGCATGACGAACGAAAGAAAATATTAAATATTAAAGACCTGGTCCGGTGATTTTTAGACACCGTGCCGGGTACCCGGTCGTTTCCTGATACTATATATATATATATATATATATATATATATAATTTGGGGGCGCTGAAGGCCTCATAGGAGGTGGCATGGGCAGAAATTGATCCGAATGTTATCGTACAGCCTTTCAGTCATTTAAGAAGAGGCTCAGCGCTGTGGTGGTCGCCAAAGGCGGATATATTCAATAAATATATCATACAAATATGTTTTTGAATATGTCCAATATTTTTTTGATAAATTAAATTTGTATCTAAGCAAGCTATTAATTAGTTTTAATTAATTTAAAGGTCCCAACACATAGTTGTCACCCGGTATATATATATATATATATATATATATATATATATATATATATATATATATATATATCTATATATATATAATATATATATATATATATATATATATAATATATGGTCCTCTTACTGTTATGGAAGTAGTAGATCAGTACAGAAGAGATGGTTAAGTTACTCGATCTCCTACTGAGAGAAACAAAGAGAAACCACACTTCAACCGGCCATCGTGCTAACATTCCTCACAAAACTCTCTATTAATTACTTATTATAGAAGAAGAAGGAAAAAAAGGTATTCGTCATCCAGAGTGCTCCTGCCTTGTTCTTATTATTTTATTGTTTACATGGATTCACATTGCTTGGGATCAAATTTCTCGAATGGGAGTGGACGGTGCATGATTCCAGTCATTAATTTGCCCCGTCTCGTCTCATCCTCCTCCTCAATGATCGGAGGAGAGGCGAGACGTTGGGAGATCCTTCATCATGTGGTCGCTCCTAGCACTGATCGGCTCATGAATATGTTCAACACTCTGGATAACGAGTACTTTTTTTTCCTTCTTCTTCTATAATAAGTAAATTAATAGAGAGGTTTGAGGAATGTTAGCACGATGGCCGTGTTGATGTGGTTTCTCTTGTTTCTAGCTCAGGTAGGAATCGAAGTAACCGTACCCGAAATAATAAACTAGCAATAATAAACTAGTGACTAGCAATTCACCCCAATTTTGTTTCCGTTCGTAACACATTTTTTTCCTTTTTGCTCGATTAATAGTCAAAGTGATGATCCATTTGTCGTCAAAAATTAGCGGAAAAAAATATCATTTATTTTCCAGAATAGAAATAGCTGTTTAATTTTTTGAAAAACTTTTTCCGTCATAAAATATTTTATATTATATGTCCAAAACAATACAGTTTATTAGTAAAACATATAAAATATAAAATAAAAGACAAAATGAAAACTGTTTTAAACTGTTTTCACAAACAAAACAATAATGAACATTTATAATGACAATGATAGATTCTTAGGTAAAAAACCTTTTTCTTGCTTTATT
>CP045896.1:16887758-16915866 GCA_013387185.1 Caligus rogercresseyi
TATGTTAACCCTTACACGCCAACGTTCCCATTTTGGGAACATACTTTTGAAGTGTTCTGTATCGCGTCATATTCAATAAAAACAAAATTGAATGAGTTTTATTATAAATTAAGGCTTAGAAAACAAAATATTTTATTTGTAAATAAACGAAAAACTAATTTTAATACAAGTTTGAGTGCTTTGAAAAACCGAGTTTATCAAGTTTTTGACTTATCTTTTGATAATAAGAAAAATAGGGTTAAAAACTGGTAGTATTACTATTTTATAACTATTTTGATAAGCAAATATACTAAAGATTTGCATTGAACAATTTTTTAAATAATATTAATATTTTAGTAGACTAAAATCGACTTTTAAAATGATGTTCCCAAAAGGGAACGTTGGCGCCTATTGGTACTCATTTTCATGCTCTACGTGTTTGCGTATAATTCTTTTTCGCTTTAGTTTACGTACATATAAGTACATAAAACTAAAAGACAAATGTGTATTATAATTATTTTATAATGGATGACAGAGTTGAATAGTAAGTTATTAATATTTATAATTTATTTCGATTAATTTCCTGATTCAAATGATTTAGAGAATCGATTAAATATCCCCATGACTTCCTCAGTTGTGCTATAGAGGAGATCTAAAGCATCAAAAGTAAGGAAATCGAGATTGTGGTTCTAGGTTTTCCAACGAATAGTGAGCGGATATACCTAGTGACGAAGAAAATGACGACGAATATCAGTATCAAGACTCCATTCTTGTTGAAGTAACTGAACATTGACAATATATGTCAACTCCCAATTAGAAAAATATGAAGTTTTGAAATCTTACCCTTGACATGGTAAAAGAAATTGTTTCCAGTGTGGTGGATTTTACGAAAAACTTAGCGTGGATAATCCATGATCCTATATCGTGGATTACTAGGTGCAAAAAATTATATCAGGAACAAGTCAGTAAGATTTGGCTATAAAATTTGGATGATGTGTAGCTCCGATGGATATCCATAGAATTTCGATATTTAATCCGGAAACACAAAACCAGGAAGACAATTAGAGTGTATATTTCTGAAATGGGTGCGGTAAATATTTGTGACTAGTTATACATGCTCAAAAACGGTGGTGGAATCTTTTTATTCTTCCACTCAATTTGTCGGTTGTGGGAGTATTTAAGTGTTATTATTTGGCCAACCAAAACGATAAAATGAGCCATCGACAATTTAGGAGGGATATTGACTCTGATACATCGTCAAAGTAATCGAGTGCCTCTTGGAGGACGTACTTCTAAGTCCACCAGAGTTATAAGACTTGCCAGAATAAATATTTTTTGTAATCATGTACTCAAGAAAGGTGGTCTTATATCAGAAAAAATACTAATTCAATGTACAAAGTGTATTAAAAGATTGTACAAGGTATGTAGTCCTATTTATTACAACAATTAAAAGTTCCATTGTCGATGAAAAATGTTGAAAAATACATATATAAAGGAAATAAAGAACAATATTAAAATGTAAAATTGTAGTACTTGAAGCGCCAACGTTCCCAAAATGGGAACATACCAAAACATGACTTAGAATTTAGTCAGCTAAATTTCGTTTGGGGTACATTCAAATAAGGTTAAAGGATGATTATATTTCAAATTTGAAGAAAATCGGATAACAATTCACGGAGCCGCGTTTAAAGGTTAAAGACACTTGACTGATAGATCAAAGAGTGAAAATGAATCTGATACGGTGTTAGGTCACGTGTTTATAAATAAAAAAGAGATTTGATGAAAAAGATTAACTGGTTATTGTATCAAAGAAAACTGCTAAGAATACAAGTAATCTCATAGTTCCATGGCCTAATTACATAATTTGGGGCAAATATTGGTATTAATGGACATTTAATTTGTGCCAGAGCATTGTACGTGATGATAATAACGTATATTGTGGCGCAGAATACTGTACTGACCATTTTTGCCGATAAATCTCTTTAGATCCAGAAACCGGAAGTGAGCGCCAATTCAACCCCAGTGATTTCTAACAATGCTAGAGATTTTAAATAAGATATTCGTTTTCGGCATCAAAAATGAACCAGAATCGCTGGAACTATGTAAAAGAACTAAAAAAGAGGTTTCGTCCTGGGAGGTCATATATATATAATATATATATGAATAAATATATATACCTATGTATATCTATATGTATATCTATATTATAAATATATATCTATATATAGATATGTAATATTAAGCTCAAGTGAGACTATAATCTACTCACTTGACATCAATGGAGGGCATTATAGCAAGGAACCCAAGGAGTGATGAATATATAAATGACAGCATTTAACCAATTCCTTTTTCACTTAACAAGATTATAAGCCTTAAGGGATCCTCCTCACATTGTATGTAGCCCTCGTTAAAATCCATCAATCCTCCATATTCAAATGAATACAATGGCCTAAGTGTATTAAAAGGGGGGGTGCATGCCTGCATGCCTTAACGAGGCGGCCTTTCGTCTTCTTTTAAAATATGAAATAAAGAGAAATGAAAAACGTTGTTCTTACCTCAGGAAGAATGTAATTGAATTATGTCTTCTTCATGGCCATTATATATTTTTTTATGTTCAAACATATTGATTGAGAACTTATTATTATTTTATGCTTGCTTGGGCTTATTCAACATATGTAAGCATACTTACATTTGGTCTCCTTGAATGATGAAGCCTACCTACACATATTAAGGGATGGCTATAGGAAACTGTGAGCCCCACTTTAAATCATATTTATATTGAATAAAAAGAGGGGAGCTCTTTGTATTATATTCATATACAAAACACATGCAATAATATAAAAAGGATGAGGCCCTCTTGCATAGACAAAAAATTTCAACCCACAAGTGTTAATGCTTAACCTTTTTCTGTAACGTGATTGGCTCAAAGAAAAGGAGCGGCAAATTTAAAAAACCCGAATAGCTATTATGAAATAAAGCGTCACTTCAATCGTGAGTACTATTGAGATGTGAACACTTACTAAATATCTATATTTTGAATACAAGTATTTCTAATAGGTTTAAAAACATGAGCCAAAAAAGAGATTTTAGATAAATTTTTAAAGTGTGTATGTGTAATCATATATTAATTTCGTCTTACAATAAAAAAAACAAAAACATAAAAAACAAAAAAACCTACTTTTTCACTAGTTACGGTGTTATTTAAAAAGCCGGTAAGAGACAGAGTCAGTTGGACTTGTCCCCTTAACAGGGTGATTCACTTAAATTGAGACTCACATATTACAAACTACAATCTTGTATTAAATTTTACATAAATAATTTTTAAACAAAAAATGATAGCACAATGTGTAATTTACAAAATGTATTTCAATAAATTTTCACATATCCTCTTTGGACTTCACTACAGCTTTGAACCTCCTCTGGTGGAGGCAACACAAGGCAGGAATCTCTTCCTCAGACAAAGATTTCACGGTCAGGCACTCACAACAGTCAGAATGCCGGGTTTATCTTGAAAAAAGAAGACATCCCCGTGCAGCTGAGGACTCTCTTCAGAAGGCAAAAGCCACCCTCAGTCATGGTTGAGCTGAGAAGAGATTCTGCCTGTGTTGCCTCCACCGTGAGGAGGTTCAAAGCGTAGTGAAGGCCAAAGAAGGATATGTGAAAATTTAATGAAATTACATTTTGTAAAATTACACATGGTGCTATCATTTTGTTTAAAAATTTTGTGTAAAATTTAATACAAAGATTGATGTAGTTTGTAATATGTGAGTCTCAATTTAAGTGAATCACCCTGTATATAGGACAATACGCGCCTATTTAAAGCAACCCGGAACTATCCCAAGGGTAGTAACGGTTAACAAGATGTGCAAGGGGTGCTGCCAGAACCTCAACACTTTTTTTCAAAACGACACTTGAACGTCCATTCTGGCCTAGTGCCTCCGTGTTTTAATAGCCAAAATCCCTTTGGCAATTTTTCCGCGCTAGCAAAGGAAAAAGAGACGGCGAGGTTTATCTCGACAATTGAGGGGGGAGCAGCCACAAGTGGAATATTTGCCTGCAGTTTATCGACCTTGTCCATGAAAAATTGGTTTATAGCTCAAACTGCTTCCTATTTTCTCGGTAGACATTTCCTCTAGCATTAGGACATTTCTAATATCTATGTATATGAAAATATATACATAAAAAAACTAAGATAACACGTGAAAGTAAACATGATAAATATTATAATTAAAATACCGCTGTTTATTTTTAACATGTATTATGCGACTCCATAATTTGCGTTACTGAGTTTCTTTAGTTGAGTTTTACATCAAACATTTATTTGTAGCTGTGAATGCTTCCTCTAATATTCCAAAGGTATAACGCATGGCCACGGTAGGTTGAATAATTTTGTGTCGGTGTCCAACTGATACTAGGTAATGATTACTTAGTTCATAGATTCTGTACATGATAATTTTCTTAGATTAATTCAAATATCGTAGTATTATTGTAAACTTATATATGTTTACATTGAAATATATATTTTTCGTTCATATTTTTGTCATTTGGAGTACTATATTTACATGTTTTATCAATAGTTTGTCATATGTATCTACTAATGTTTCCGATCTTGGAAGCAAAAAAAAAGTATAAATTGAAAAAAGGGAGATGTTTATTTGGCATAAAATATTTTTACAGTTGTTATATTTGATAAAAAGAAGAAGAAAAAAAAGAGAATCAGTTGAGCGTGGTTTGCAGAAGAGAAAAGAAACAGAAATAATTAGTAAGCAGCTGACATAACTTCCTTCCGGCCTCTTAAATTGTGAACATCAACTGAACGATAATAATTCATTTTTTTAAAGCACTCACATCAATCGATATTGCTTACAAATCCTTTGATTGGACTGCTCTATACTCACCATGAATATTAATCAAATAATGTAACTTCCTCCAAAATATGTTTATATATATCTTAGATTTTCTGTCTGATGCAACATTGACAGATAGTTAAGTAGTATCTCACGACGAACCATTAATCCTGCGGTTCTTAGAGTACATAATTGACCACTTAAGGGGAGAGCGTGTGAAATGTCCATTTTCTTTTTAATGAGGTTAACATGTATTAAGAATATATGTATCCACTTGACATACTATTATCTTATTATCATTCATTTCATCAATCCGCAATAAATGCTCCAAAGACATCAAAAACATCAATCATATCTCTTTGCCTTCTCATATTCTTTTTATATTTATTAGTTTTAATGATGACACTCTAGTTTCATAATATAGACCTATAAATAACCTCTGATTGGGGTTCCCCGTCACAAGCTTTATAGCTTTAAGGTTACGTGGTTCCTCAGAAGAAAAACATTTATGGCTTCAAGCAATAGACATAGTAAAAAATCAAACCATCAGGCTTTTGCTAATATAAGTTAAAAATATTTCAGACGCATTTACTGCTTTTTAGTGTTGTCTATAGGGATTGGTGGGATTGTTGTGTCCTTGTGGGGACGAATACGCATTTTAGCGTTATATCTAACCCATCAAACCTAGAATATCCTCCATGACTAAGGATTATAGGTGTTTTTATGAAACTCATCAATAAACATACTTTTTTTCATTGTGCAACGCATATTTTAACATATTTTTCTATGTTATTTTTCTTCAGTGTGATGATCCAATATTATAAATATGGCGACACAAAGATGAGGAGTAACTGATTAATTTGTATTAATAGATAATAGTGGAATAATCGAGGTTAAGCACATAAGTAGGTGATGTGGAACACAAATTCCTGTCATTGAAAACAATCCTTGAGAACACAAATTATCTCTTTTCATGGGTCGTTGTGATTTACGAGTCCTTAGACTCTTTCAGTTTTTATATGTGTGTTATATTATTATCATTTTTTAAAATTATATTTGCTTTATAAAGTGTAATTATACTAAGACTAGGAGATGCGTATCGGTATTGCCCAGGATTACCCAGGATCAATATCAACATAGTTTAAGGGACTGCGATAGCTCGGTGCCTTAAAGCGTGTTCAACTCTCTCTGTTGGGGGTGAAGCTTCGAATCCCTAAAGGGGGAGGTCAATTTTAAATCACCCTCATTCCTAAGACTAGGTTCGATAGGTTTATTATAACGCTTATTTATATCCAATCGGATGCAGTTATATCGAACCAAATAGGCAAAAACATAGTGTTTACGTGATAAAGAAGACCGAACAAACAAAATATGCTTAATAATTCTTTGCAAAATAAAATCCTCAACATAAAATTGGATCCAAATCTAACGCGCCAGTACCAAGAAATCGTAGGAAGTGTCTTGACACAAAAAATAAACTTATGGAAAACAAATTGTACGGGAAGTACTAGTGGGTCTAAAATACATCTTAACACTTCAAAGTCATTCACAGGAAATTTGTTCTATATCTACATTGTCTATTTTAAGAAATCGCCAAAATACGGTTGACGACTAAAATAAATATGGCGCTAATAAATTTTCAGGGAGTTTCCACCCCGTCTACAACACAAAATTATTCACGGAAAGTTTCGTCAAGGTCTAATGACTCTTTTGGTGGATACAGATAAACGAACAAATAGAAGAACAAACGAACAAAATTCTTATTTTATTAGTATAGATTATTCTTACAAACGTATTTTTGTTAAATTTTATGATATGTACCTATAATGTATAGCAAAAAGGCATATATAATAACAAGTGCTGCAACGTCGTGATGCATAAAAACGTACGCCTAAAAAGGCAATATCCTTTTTTTGACAAAAACACGTGCAAAGGTCATAAAAATACACCTTCAGTCTTTTTTTTTTCGTACACAACGGTACTATTACATTTCAATTTATATCCATCTTGTAAAGAAATTACACAATTATTTTAGTTTATATATTAAATATTACATGATTTAAAATGGGTCGATGTCGGAGGGCAGAACGTTTTGGGGCTTCTAAATTTATAGAACATGAACTACAATCTAAAGGTGATGAGGTTTATTTCTTCCTGATGTGGGCCTACATACTTATAAACGAGATCTTTCATCTTCAAGCAAAACTTTGTATCGATCAAAGAAAAATTCTTTAGTCTGTATAACATTTCACCAATTATGCTACACTCGAGTAGAAAATGGTTTGACGTCTCTAAAAAACACAACACCCTTAGCCTTTTTGTTACAAACAAATCCTTTAATACTCCCGAGTTCAAACGTTACAACTTTGATACCCTTCTGTCTGTTGTACATTTGTCTTCTCGAAAGTATTTTCAAGCTTGCTAATTCTCTTTCGGCATTATATTTTTGATTTTAAGGGACAAGTTTCATATTAATCGTTGCTTTTTATTATTACTTTATATTAGTCATATCAGCTACAGAAGACTTAAATGGCTGGAGCAAAACACTTGTGTAGTGATGGCTTGAGTTGAAAGTCAGGCATTCATTTATTTATTTATTTCAGGTTGATGATTTCAAGTTTATGTTTCTACTAATTTTCTTTGTACTTACGCAACTAAAATATGTATTATACACATTTTGTACATTTTCTATCATAAAACAGGCCTATATAAATACATATATGTATATATATACTCATATATATATATATATATATATATATATATATATATATATATATATATATATATATATATATATGAGTGTATATATAATCAAAAATATGTTTCCACATATATTCTGTGACTGAAAATAACCTTATTAGGGTTAGCAATGCCTGGATGAATTGGTATTTTCAAATAGACATTTTACCTCGGAGTTCCAAGGAATGAATAAAAAATATAAGAAATTTTAAACACAGGGAAAATTCTCAGGGAAAGTTTCTCTAAGAACTACAACTACAAAACACTTCCTGTGTTCGTTATCTTATCCGGAGAGCTATACATATAAATAAGTAATAGGATATAGAATCTCACTTTTTCCTTTTCTTTTATAAGAGGAAGACTCAAAGTTTCTTTTTGACTGATAAAATGCTTTACGCTATTCTATATGAATTCTTTAGGGATTTTATATTAGTTATAAGAAATGAAAGATGTCACAAGAATGCTTTAACCAACATTCTCTGAGATCATTCGTACGAATTGTTACATTGGCTGCCAATGTTTGTATATATCCCAAAGTAGAAAAGTCGTTGTGTGTTTTACCCTCAAACAAACAAAAAAAAGAGCTTTTCATATATGATGTTAAAATCCCTTATATGAACAACTTTTTATGGAACGTTTATATATGAAATAAGAAATTTGGAGGCAGCTACATTTTGTTGATACAAGTGTTCAAATATGAATATATTATTCAATAAAAAAGATATGGCATTTTATAAGCTTAGAATACTTTATTCTGAATGTTTTAATAGTATTGTTTATGTATATATTATGTATACAGAGGAGCAACAGCATATAAATATGATATTGTTCCACTTGCTTGTATATTATCATGTACACTTATGTGTAATATATTTAAATTTAACAAAGTTAAACGTTGCTTATTACAAAACAGGCATTAATGTATCGCAAATTGCTTTTAAAATAGCTCCCCTCTTTGAAAATATAAATATATATACAATACATTGACCTATATTAAGGGAGTTTCCATATATTTATATACATATAACTGAGCCAGTAACTTATTGACAAACCACCTGCTTATTAATTCAAACAGAGTTTTCTGAGGACAAAAATATATACTTTCAAAGTTCTGATATACAATTCGATAATAATTTTCATATTCTTAACGTCC
The DNA here is from genome assembly GCA_013387185.1 of Caligus rogercresseyi. Lineage (NCBI taxonomy): Eukaryota > Metazoa > Arthropoda > Copepoda > Siphonostomatoida > Caligidae > Caligus > Caligus rogercresseyi. The sequence goes on from CP045896.1 coordinate 16,896,480, forward strand.
AATTCTATGGTTCAAATTCACAATATGTTATTTTATATCATTGTAATCGTATATATTCAGATGGTATTCCATGCCTTACAATTAGAAAACATTTATAACATATATTTATAAAACTCTAGTTTAAAACAGACGATCCAAAGTATTTCAAAAACATTAACTATGCTTTGTATGAATTGCGGAGTTCCCAAACCTAATAAATCTGTTCAATGGATGAGTGAATTGTTTATTTACATTTTATTACTCACTCTTTCAATTTCGATATATATTGCTTATTAAAGCATCTGTATTTTATTCAAAAAGAGGCTTAATTAGAATAATTTGATTATTTAAAACGAAAGTTGTTTTATAAATACCATGAATATAAACTAAAGCTTTAAAAAAAAATGAACGTCCTACATTCATTCTCATAAGATTGTTGGCTCTTGTAGTTCTTCTAAGACTTTTCTGTGGAACTGAGTAACGTTTTAATATGGGAGCAGTACCTTCAATGCCCCGCGTTCCAAGAGTCGAGATCAGATTTTTTCGTAGTACGCTAAGAAAAACAATAATAATATAGTTTATTTGGATCATAAGAACAAGAATTAATAATGGAGAGGCTCGCCTTCCATTAAAGTTAGTATTTACCAAGGATATTCATACATAATACACAGACTAACGTAAAGACATTACTCCAAAAGATGATTATTGTCAGATCGTTAATTCCATGGAAAAATGTACTGTCGGTATGGGTAGTCGTTGTGTCCAATCGTGAATTGGTGGATTGGATAAGGAAGAGGGAATTGTTTTAAAAATATTTTTTTAAATTTTTGTACAAAGAAGGAAAGACTCATTTCGTTCTGTTAGGCAATTCATCTACGAAGGAATACCGAAAGTCAATCCATAGTTTCATCTTCGATAAGTGTAAATGCACTTGTACAAAGAAAGAACTCTCAAAATCGTCGTCGTGCAACATTAATTTAATGGTCTTTAAGAAGCAACATGAATCATTCTCAGATTACCCAAAACAAGGCTCAGTGGCTAAATGCTCGGAATAACACAATAAGAGGCACTTATTTGTTACATATTTACATAATACTACATGTGGTCGAAGTGATTCACAGAAGGAGGCAAAGAAGAACTCAAATTACAACAACAACTTTGCAGCTGGTTAAGATGAAATTACAGTTCTTAACTTATTAGTGTGTTGTTGCTCTTGTTTTTAAAAACAAGGAGTAAGCTAATACATCCTGTGTGTTTGTGTCATTTACTTGAATATATGAGTTTGGGATTTAAGGAGAGGGACGTAGTAATAATAATAATCAAGAATGTATTACGTAAGAGGGACTTAGTGTTCTTTTTATAGACTCACACGCATTTAACACTTCCGGACAGGAGGAAACGACGAAGACAGGACTAATTGTTTTAAAAGCCATATGCAAGACCTGGATCTCTCTCTCTCTCTCTCAGAATGTTTGTGTCGACAGAAATTTTGTACATTTGTGAGATTGACTATATTTATAAAAATATATGTTCTTGTTATAAAAGGATTGATCCCCCTCCTAATATTTCACTATATATTTACAACGTTATTTATATAATGCAGTATTTAATGTATAATAAATTAATAATAGTCGTTTTTGCGAAGTCACTAATAAACATTGTTTTGTTTTTATATATGGCAACTATATTTTTTTCTGTTTCATGTCAAAAATAATGAAATAAATTCAGCATTATGTATTTCAGTTTCTAAAATAATTGTGTAAATAGACATTCTAGTCGAAAATTATTTCTTTCATGTCCAATAGAGAACATTAAAAGAAATCATAACAGCATGGACAAATATATATATATATATATATATATATATATATCAATACTAATTTGAATAAAACTTTGGAGGGTGTCAAAGAACTTTAAGAAAGCACTTGACTTCTTTTACATAGATGATCTAGGCATTTTTGTGAAGAGGTATGTGACTTCAGCCAATATCTTAGTTCCTCGCAGGTCCAATGATTTTGTAATAATAATAGGAGATAATAAAATAATATATTCAGAGGATATTTTTTATTTTCAAGCTTTAAATCACATTTATATCAAACGTGATGAAGTGGGAATAAACAAAAATCAAAAAAATTCAAGAAGGTTTTTTTACGTTAATGTCTCAACTTTATTTTTGTTTAAGTTTTGTTTTTGTGCCCTGTTTTTTGGGTGCCTTATTTTAACTATATTGGAATAAATCTATGTTATACAACTCTGATGAAATACATTTTTTCTAAATATCCCACTGTGTGAAATGCATCAAATGAACATATCCAAGGCAATTTTTTAATAGGAGAAATATAATTGGGCTTCATGAGGTGTCGTTTTTACGACTACCATGAGGCAAACAGCTTTTGCGGGTATGCACAATATTAATATATTAAAAAGGTAGAATAAGTGTGAAATGAAAGGAACTAATTTGGGCTCTGATAAGTGCCATTTTGAGAGGTACACAGCGTAACAAAAAAATCGTATGATATATATTTCTCGTGTAACATAACTGTTATAAAAAGTATTCGGACATGTGTCTAAAGTTGACAGCGTGGACTTGGATGAAGGTGATACTTTTTATACAAGGAAATAATATCTCTCATATTTAACTGAATAAATAATATTTTATGCCAAGAGGCATATCATGTGAACGTTACCCATATTTTTTATGTGTTATGGAGCTCATTTAAGGAAACGGTTATTTATATATATATATATATATATATATATATATATATATATATATATATATATATATATAGGTAAAACAATACAAAGGGGAGGGGGAAATGTTTAAAAGTGTTTAAAAATGTAATAAAAACAATGAATTATACTTAAAAAATGTCAAAAAGAGGAAATTGCCGACATCACAATATTTTATATTTTACTTCATATTGCATCAAATTCTAATACTAATACTAATCAAATATTTATAATGTATGAATTTTTTTGAATACAATTATTTATTTTGAGTCTGTAAAAACGTCAGGAAACAGTATACCATTAATTTACATTAATATTTAATAATATAATAAATCAATAAATTTAAAACAATGTATAAAAAGGGGTCAAAATATAAAAAAGGACAATAATGAAATAAAAAAATGTTAAAAGAGGAATTTTATATTACAATTTTTCAAATCCTTATGGCCTTGAAGGAGTTTATTTTATAGTAATTAGTTGCATGTAAATTGTATAAATTTATTAAGTGATTTATTTTAAGTTCGTAAAAACTCATTACAATTAGTTCAATATTAGTTCAATATAAATTCAAATACAGTATCTCCTTTTAGTTTTTTTCCTATGGATCAGTTTGGCTATTTTTCCTATGCCCTTATAGCATTAATATTCTCCAATACATTTTGTGTTACGCTATATTAATGCATTTGTATCATGGATTATAGGTCGCACAATGTAACATTGATTCTTACTCATATTTAATCAAAAAACACAACTTTGATAAAATTGGGAGCTCGATAGCCGTGCGTGCTAATGTTGGGGGCGCAGGTTCGAATCCCGAGAGGGGATGGTCATATTTGGTCTACCTCATTGATAAGATCCTAGGTTCGATAGACTAATTTTAACGCTATAATGCTTATTTATATCCTATCGGATGCAATTCTATCGAACCATATAGGCAAAAAAAAAAAAAAAAAAAACATCTCTCATTGTTTTCATTACAGTATTTACAAAGCTTAAAAGTGTAGTTCCACATAAAATCGTAGTAATTTTTTTCTTCCTGGCATTGTGCCGCACCTAAGTACACTTTTTATAACAGATACAGTCTTACAAATATCATACTTTTTTATATAAAGTAATTGGTCCAAAGAAAAGGAGAGACAAAAAAGAAATTACACATATCTTTAATCGTGTCTCTTGAATTATAAACTTCAACTCAGAGCTAAAAATTCCAACCTTATACACACGACGTGCGTTTTCTCTTTTTCCAGGATGGTATTATATAAACAAGAAGGTTTTTATATACTTAATAAGGTTAATATATACATATATAAATTATATATATATATACAGGGGCGGAGTGGCCACCGGAGTACCGGGACTATTCTCGGTGGGCTGCTGGCCTCAAGAAACATAGACGGCCGTTGACAGCCTCCTAATGGCATATTGGGGCCTGAATAAGGCCGGCGAGGGCATAATTGTCTCGGTGTATAAATTCTTCCCACTCCGTTCCTGTATATATATATATATATATATATATATATATATATATATATATATATATATATATATATATATATATATATATATATATATATATATATATATATAGCTGCTATTTGGTTCGATAAAATTGCATCCGTGTGAATATAAATAAGCATTATAGCTTGAAAATTAATATATCAAACGTAGAATCTTATGAATGAAGTTGACCAAAACTGACCTTCCCCTCCAGGGATTCGAACCTGCGTCTTCAACTTTGAGAGTTGAACATGTCTTCACACACACACACACACTATATATATATATATATATATATATATATAGTATGTGTGTGTGTGAAGACATGTTCACTATCGCTCTCCTTTAGATTTTTATATACAATATGAAGGAATAACAAATTATATTTCTGGGAACTTAAAACAACAATAATTTGTTCAGATGTCTTTGTTAGAAAAATATGGGTTTGGAACTTTTATTCGAAAATAAAATCGATAGATACGTAGTCTTAACCACGAATATTATTTTCCAGGGATTAATTTAATTGTATAGCTACACTCAGTCCATTTTCTTAATAGTAAAATTCGATTGTGTCTAAAGTACCTTATTTTTATTCTCTTTAAAATTAGCTTCTAAAGGGTAATTAAATATATGAACGTTATATATTATTTTTTATTTTTTTTACTGTTATAATTTTTTTTTTCGGCTATCAATATTATAAGACTGTGTAAAAAATAACTACACTAAAATACAAGACAACTATAAATAAATAAATAAAAATTCTCTTGACAGTTGCGTTAAAATAAATAACATGAATGAACATTGTAGAACATATTACTGTCAAGAGATTATAACCTTATATACATGGACGAAACAGCGTTTATATATTCTTTAAAAAATCTCGATGACGTCTTAAAATCCTCTTCAGAGTTTTCAATTATTTTTGTGTTCTTAATTTACCTCTACAGACTTTTTGACATGATTTTCACAAAAGAGATTAAATCGCTTCATGCCTCTTAAGTTTAATTAAACCTAGGAGAAATTACCCTTATCTATGTCGTCTCTTGGACACTTGCTTAGAAAATCTCAATTTTGAAAATGAGAGTTTTAATTTATTTTCTTAAGTACTCCTGTTTTCATACAAATTGAACAATATCCAGATATGCGCTAGGGTAAGAACATGTAACCTAAGTATTACTCGTAATAATGCCCTCAGGTATTTGATTTCAAATCCATATATGTTACAATTGGTATATATGGATCCGTGGACCAATTACTTTTATTTTGAAACCCCAATATGACATAATTGTGAGTTTCTTAACTTGATGTTCCAGAAGAGGTTGACTTGACACCACTATAAGTCATAATTGCGATACGTAAGCCCATCAAATTTGATGACTGGAGTTTTTAAATACGCACTTAAGACTACTCATCTTCGAAGCTTGTAGTTTTTTTTCAGTTGAGTCCAATCTTTTGATTTTGGTATCAGCTGAATGTTTTGTCTTGAGTGTGGACAACACAGCGCGTCGAAAACGGAGCTTTAAAAGTGTATAAAATGAGTGGTTTTCCCTGCTCACAAAGAAGTAACCGAGTGGCAATTTAAAAACTCCACGCACACGGACAAAACATCAGCCAGATTGCAAACGCTTTGGGCTGTACTCGAAAAATTGTTGCTGCGGTCATTAATGGACCATTGCCGAGAGAAGAGGCAATACCACCGTGTCCGGACGTATCAAAACGCACCATGGACCGTCTTGTGATGTCCGTACTCAACCTAAAGGTCTATAAAAGGACTCCAAGACCATCTCTGGCAAAAAGGGACAAGGAAAAAAAGTTGGACAAGGCCAAGAAGTTTTCTCTGCTTGGTAAAACATAAGCCAAGGAGACAGTGCTAATCCTCTCGGATGAAATCCCATTTTCTCTTGGTGAGAAGGTGGCTTCTGCGACTGGATTCTTCCTAGCACCCAACCTCAATGATAGCCCTATTAATGTACGCCATGTGGCTAAGAAGAGGAGTGTGGCAAACCTGCAAATCTTGGCAGTCGTGGCCTTTGATGGGAGAAAGTGTAGCCTCATCTTCTTGTAGGAGAAGATAAGACTGACACAGCACCATTTACGTGGAGATCTTGAGGAACACTGTCTTTCCATGGGCTCATGCAAACTATGGGACAGGGTGGATATTTCAACAAGATGGTGTAAGGCCTCATACAGACGCAAACATACGTGGACCTTTTTCGTATAAATTCACAGTTAAAAATATGCAATCAATTTATATACATATGTATGCATAATAAATTTTAATCTATAACATTTAAATATATATATATAAATAAATATATATCTTTATATACAAATATATATGTATATATATATATATATATTATGTATCATAGTTTCAAATACGGTTCAATCTTTCAAAGAAGAATAAACTAGGTTGAGCTGCAAGCCTGCTATCCCTTATGAAAACCCAAAAATCATGCAAACCTTCGTAAATAAGTCTTGAATAATATATATATATATTATATATACTAATTGAGTACAATACTCAGCTTGAATAATTAGAAAAATCACTCGAGTGGGAAGGCAATATTGATCAATCTCATTGGAAAGGTTTGATGAAGTAATTTCAAAGCTAGAATGCTTAATATATCACAGATGCAACTCATCTACCCAACTAGGCAAATGGTTGATGAGAACGCTATATTACAATATTAAACAGTGATTTAAGAATTCCTCTAAATATTTTTAGTACCGCTACTTGTCCCCCAAGAGTCAATCTAACGCTGCTTCAACAAAATGTTACAAAACTAAGAAAATCCTTAACAAAATCTAAGAACTCTTCATGAGCCGGACGTTTATCGTACATATTAACCTTGGGAAGTAAAAACTTTTTAATGTCATGCATGGCATGCTATGTATATACAATGTTTCGGTGAGGGTAAGGCACGGCAGTCTCCATCTTCCATCACTTACAACTTTTTCCTCTCCTTCTGTTCATAATTGCCTTGAACACCATTTTATACTATGTTATGTACTTCGTTTAATTAAGACTCTGATAAATGGATCACGTCAAGAGAACTTTGAGCACAATCTATTTTGTGTGTGTACATATGTATATTGAAGTATATAACTATACTTTGACCACGTAGACAGAAAAAGCAAATGTTTTTTATGCTAGTGCAGCAGTTCCTTTTTATGGATGGATTCTATTAGCTACATGAGTGGATCATCATAATTCATTATTTGCCTTGTCACTTTATGCATCAAGGAAGAAGGATGATATTAAAACACGCACACACGTAAGAATCATATAGAGATCTGACATGCTGTATGCTATAAAAAGCTGAGATTTCATTAAGATGGTGTCCACCATAGGGAGTGGGTGGTTGAGTGTACTCGTAAAGTGGGATATATGTGCATAATTATAGTGTATATGTCTATAAAAAGAGAGGTTGTTAATTAAGTTGCGTACTCAAATGTAGAATAAAGTCTGTATATGAAAAAGCTATGGTATTTTTCTCCTAAATTTATTCATTGTTACAAGTAAGTTCAGTCAAACTTGTGACAGAGGTGACCTATATATAGCGGTTACATGTTTAATGCAATAATCACTTTTTTTGATACGCCATCGACTTGGTAAATTTCAGTTGGATGAAATCCTACAGATATTTTAGCCATCTAAAGAAAATTGTGAAGCAGTATTTTTACTATTACAACCAAAAGTTTTAAATTATTTTTTATTTAAATGCTATTTTATATTATGTCTTATAACGTGTCAACATACTTTAGTATAGATAATAGGAAACTTTTTTAACGCTTTGATAAGTCCTTATTGTAGCTAGGTACTTTGGTAGGTAGTCTAATTTTAAACTATAATGTTTATTTATGTATTTTTTTATACACAATTCTACTGCCCTTTTTACTTTGTATCTCCTAATACAATTGAAATAAGACCTTATAAAAAAATTAGTCAAACTTATGATAGAGGTCATCTGTACATTGCGGTTACATGTCCAATGCGACAAATTTTTTACCTGCTGTTAGTGTAACCTGGATAGGAAGAAAAAAAGAAGGGAGAGAAGTGAGGCAAAATACTCTCTCCCTTCTCTTTCTCTCTTTCTATCCAGGTAACACTAACAGCATTACCAAATGGTAATCGTATATTCTCATATCAAAAGGTCAATTTTTGGGGAGGGTACGTATTTGCTTATATCTCTTAAAGTATAGCGATTTTTAGAACACCAAACATATCAAATGAAAGCTTGGTTAACCAGCTTTAATATTTTGGTATACTGAATCATGCCAATTTAATAAGTAGAGAGTTATATGTACATTAAAAAAGCCTATCTCGCGTACAAAATGACGCATATAATGGATTATGTATGCGTCAGAGACAAAGTAAAATTTTGAGAGGATACCTTGACGCATATCTAAGAAACACATTATTTTTTTTTTTTATAATCGATTTCTTATAGGTCAATACAGGCTCTGAATCATATGATGTATACTCAGATTGTACTGAATTCTGAATTGATAGAATGCAACCAAGGTCATTTTTGGATTTATCATCTAAAGTTTTACTAAACTTAAAAGTACTATTTTACTCTAAAGCGAACAAGTCATCTTCTACAGGCGAGTGAAGTTAATTGATACAAAAAAGCTATGAAATAAGCTAACAATACACACTCCATTTTTTTCTTTGTTTTTACTGAAAACTTTGTTTTATTAAAAAACATCAAACATACGTCTGGTAGTAAATTAGATTTCCTTTAAATTAATAATTATTATTGAAGTCTGTAACGTCCACCATTTTGAAGAAATTTGCGGAAAACTATATTTTTACTAAATTTTTAAAACTTTGACCTCGTTGCGCGACCTCGTAATGTTGACCGATTTTGTTCAAACTTTGTATGTCGTCTTCTTTTATCACTAAGAAACAGAAAATCCACAAGTTTGCTAACATTTCAAACATTTGAAAAATAAGAACAACCCTAATATATATATATATATATATGTATATATATATTTTTTTAAATGTTATAAACTATTACGACTCATAATGTTTCTTAAATATCTAGTGTGAACTTGCATATTGCTTTTGTAATAGGAGACTGAATTGTTTATTATTCATTTTTACTTTGATCCTTTTTTGGCGCTGAATTGGCCAAATAAGATTTCTTTGGTTTTTCCCAGGATAATACAATACTTATATATCATTATTACTATCATTGTTGTAAAAAATACATATTACCTCCTAGCTATATAAATCAACAAAGTAATGCAGTTGGCAAGGCGCCACTTAAGTATTCTCGTTGGCTGCTCAAAGTCCCATAGGGAATATTATTTATCAGGAGAGTGAACTATATCAGCTATTAATATGTTCCTATATTTATATATATATATTTGCTATAGGATTTTTGTGACCTTCATTTTTTTATTATCGTTGAAAGTTTATTTATCTCAGATATAAAAATAAAGTTTGATGTTTAATAAGCCTTTTGCATTTGACAGGAACAAGATTTTCGTTAAAGATGAATTTGCTATACAGACATATTTGGGAGAGGGACATTTCTTAGACACCTATCAAAAATATAGTAACAGCATTCGTCCTTATGATTATGACAAATGGGGGCTACAAATTCATGGTCAATTAGCCCTTGGATTACGTCTTTTACCAATATGACATATGGGTTATCCCGGATCGAATTATGGTATTTTCGAGCTACAAATGCACAGTTAATAGGGCCTCGGGTTCTGCCTACAACAAATGTGAAGTAATGGGATTACAAACACAGAACCAATGAGCCTCGGGTTCGGCCAGTTACACACATGACAACGACCATCCTACATCTCTTAATGAGAAAGAACGAATTATTATGAAAGTTTCAATAAGCAGGTCTTAAGGAATAGAAAAAAGAGAGAAATGTCAAGAGTAATGATGCCCAGTGACGTCATTTCAACGGGCTACTTTTTGTTAAAACAACATGATAGTGACGTCATTTCAAGGGAATATATTTTGCTGAAACAACATCAGAGTACATTTATTGTTGAACTTTCTTATATATAAACATAAGGAAATCCAGCAATAAATGTAATGTGATGTTATTTCAACAAAAAGTAGTCCTTTAAAATGACGTCACTGGATAAGATTACTTAATTGCTCCACCAAGTAGGGAAGCTATTTTAACTCCATATATACATTCAAAAGAACTTTAAGTGAACTGACTTTTTCTTCTTATTTAAGTATCCAGTTATAATGTACCTAGGTCGGTGGTTTATGGATTTGCACCCATTTCCCAAATGTTCTATAAATAGTTACACACATAAAGTATATTATTATCATTGGAGAACCAAAAGGAATTCGGGAAAATGAGAAGAAAAGATATAAATTCCAATGTACTTAGAGGGATCATGTTGATATATGAGATTAATTGGAAGATATGAGCACACCAGGGAAGATAAGCTTCCCTCCCTGTGTGTCTCAGATTGAGTCTCTTGTTTAATCAGAGTAAGAGGAGGGAGGGATCTTTCAAAGTATGCGTCTCAGGGATTAGTAGGAATGGAGCAATTTTTTCTCCTTTGAAAATATACAATTCTGGTAGGTGTTGTTCATTGCATTAATAAAAAAGAAGCATTAGGTCCCATTACACTCTTTTATTATATACAATTTAAATAATGATGCGCTTCTGGTTTTCAAGGTTTTAAAAAATGGAGCAAAATAATATTTTGTATTTGACCCCTGACACTGTACTGGCCATTTCGGGCGGAATCAATAAAAAGTGAGTTTTATCATGATACAGTAATCCAAACGATTTTATTAAGTTTAAAACTGCTTATAACAAATATTTAATAAAAAACAGTTTGTTTCACGAAATTTCAAGTTTATATATTCATGCTAAAGTATGTCTAAAACGGTGTACTTAGATAACTAAACTTAAAACATATTTCCCAATATAGCTAGTTACTAATGAAGTTGAAATTTAAAAGAATCATAGAATATGAATATTTGTTTATTTAGTTGTGCATGACTAAATCTTTAATAAACTTGTATTTTCGTTGGTACCACCCGAAACGACCCATGGGGCTGGCAACCCAATGGTCCATATAGAGAAAATAGTGTTTCCTTCGATTTTTTTTGACTTAAAGGACCAGGGACTCATCTATTTACATGTTTTCGAAGAAAAAAGATAAATTGAACAGTTAAGAATGATGATCCAGCAATAACATACGCTAAAAATCCTTGCAATGGCCAATAGTATACTAGTTAGATCAGTTCTCGATTTAGCTTCATTTGTCAAATTCTCCATGTTCGATTGTAAGTCATGATGCGATCGGTAGTTTTAACCCTGTAAGACCCAGAGTTGAAAAAATATAATATTTTGGTTTCATATCAGGAATGTATTCTTCTCTTCATCGAGAAGGTATTTATTTAAAAAACCTACACTTACAAATATTATATAAAATAATACAGTGAATGTATATAAGGAATAAATTAAAATTATATTCAACAGTCCATCAAGAATATACAAGCACAAATAATAAATGTATATAAAATGATGGTAATGTATAAAAAACTAATTAAACATTTTAGTAATTGTGTTTATTTAAATAATATAAAAACATATGTTAAATATTTTTAATGCGTTTTAAACGGCATTCTTTTCAATAAATGACCTACAATCCTTGGAAGCTATTGCGTATAGGTAGATCTTAATTGAGAATATCAATAAAAGTCAATATCTTCTAATCATTTTTTTGTTTTGAAACATAACATCAAGTTTGTTTAAATAGATCACAGATTGAACCCAGAAATAGTGATTCTTTGGTATTTGAATAGTTTATTTCCCCAATATACGGATTTGGGATGACAATTCCGACTGGCGGCAATTGCTCAATATCATGTTTATATAAATCATATTTTTCATGACAAATTTTATGAAAGTCACAATGACTTTAGTCCAGGAATTGTAATTACAAACTCATTAATAAAGTTTTATATTCTGAGACGTTGTGTAATGAAGAGCATTATATTACGAAATATACCCTAAATATTTGTAGCAATAAAACAAATATTTAACTAATACTAATCAATATTAATTCCCCTCAAAAAAGTAAATTCGTTTTTTTCACCAAATACTTTTATATAAGAGTACATCAACGATGAAATGTCCCTATTAATGGTCAAGGATTACATAAATCCAAATCGTTTTATATACGTATATGAAACTCATTATATAAAAAACTCAAAAATTAACTTTCGAAAATTTGACATACTTTTATGAGTTTGATTCCACTTATGTACCAAAACATGAAAGCACAGACGCTCAACGCCGAAACCCCCGAATCAAAAACCCGTCAAACACCGACATCATGATACTCAACTTTCAGGCTGGACATGGACCGTTTCTCTCTCATTTAAGTAAATGAAGAAACACTATGTGAACAGTTGATCTCTTTTTGAAAGAACCACAGACTTCTCATCATTTAATCTACAGATACCCCGCTCTGTCCTACGACAGGTACCTACTTACCCAAAAAGAGGACGAAGGAACAAAAAATATTATGTTTTTAAAATGTACAATGATGAAAAATATTATACTAAAAATATTCAATAACTATGTATAATTATCCATATACTGTTGTAACACAGATATCCCAATATATGATTGTGTTATTTGCTTTAGTGTACGTTTATTCTATTTATATACATACGTCAAAAGTAAACAGTAATAATTTTTATAACCAACAAAAAAGATTCCTTTAAAAAATCGTTAGTTGTTATTATCTGATTACTTTCTTAGTTATACTTTATTTTTGTGATATCTTTTAAGGATATAAAATGTTTTATTATTATTTATGATACATTATGCAGATAAGTTATACAAGCATACATATGAAGTGGTTCACTAAAAATTTAAAGTTTAAATGGATTTTCGTGAAAATAACCATCACTATGATATAGTTGTTAAAATTTTCCTTCTTTTCTATTAGTAAAATATTTGAATTAGTTAATACAGACTCTGATAATTAATAATTGATTGTGCCCTAAAATCCCGGCAACAAGCATAAGGCATCATTGTTCTTATAAAAAGAAGAAAAAAAGTGATTTAAATCAAAAGAAAAGATGGGAAAATTGAAAAAATTAAATATATTTTTCGTAAATTATTTAGGGAGAACTCTTTTCTTATAAGGTCCTCCTCGAAACTTCAAAGATCCTCGAACCTATGGCTGCTCATGAAGAGGAATATTATCTTCTGAGAATCCTACGGTATTTTCAACAATTATGTACGACTTAATGCAAGCCACTCTCCTGGATCTCCACCTAATTGCCTCTGATGGACCTTTGATCTTTCCCTTGAGAGGACTTAGTATTCCATGTCCACTTCATCGGACTCATCAGACGCCTTTTTCATATACAATTGCTTCGGTTTCATATTATTATAAAATCGAGCTATTTTATATGAAAAAATATATGATTAAATAATATAGTTTAAAATTACAGTTACATAAAAGAAATTCGTAAAATACAAATAAAAACAGAGCTGAATAGTTAAATACAAACTATGTTGTAAACAAATTTAAAAAAAAAAAGAAAATACTTGGCTCAAATATTTTGTTGGATAGAGTTATTGATGGGAACATTTATTTTATGTACTACTTTTAAGTGCCCATTCAATTGTTGATCAATAGTTGTTACCAATTGCTTATCTGATTTTTTTTAATATTTCTTAATATTATAAAAAGTAAAATTTCATTTTTAGTTATTGTGGTTCGGTCATTCTATTAGAATTTTAGATATAACACCGCTTGTAGCATCCATGATGATAATCGTTCACAGATCCATACATAGTTACCTCCGCCGAAGAAGGTATTGTTTTCACTGGCGTTGCTTTGTTGGTTGGTTGATTTGTTTGTTTGTTTGTCAGCAAGATAACTCAAAAAGTGCAGAACAGATTCGGATTAAACTTTGTGGAGTTGTTGGAACTGCCAAAAGGAACAAGTGATTAAATTTTGGCATCTCTGAGTGCTTCTTTAAGATGCCAATGAGCTAAATACTAATAAATATTTCAAGTTAGCCTACTCTGCCAATAGATGTCGCTGTGTTGTGCTCTCCTCTTTGATGACGTCAGTTTTTTTTCATTTACCTCTAGTTTTCATATTGTTTTGGAACACTATGGAGAAGAATAAATTATATTGTAAGCAATTCATTTTATATGAATATTTTTCCCCAGGTTATATAAGGAGAAAACCTCCGGCTTGGCCATCCCTACAAGAGGGGACCTTTGCTGTGGCATTAATAGGCGTAAGACAATAATCTCTGACATCCAAAAGAGTTACCTTCATCATTACCTTTTTGACTATCCGTAGAGGAATCCTGGACAATGCAAGATACGTTTTTTTCATATGCAATGGAATGTATATGCCTAAAAATGACAATATAATGACCTCACGTATCTTTCCGATTATAAAAAACATGTTGAGGAAAGGTTGACCTCATAATGAAGGCATTCATGTCTTTGGTTTGTTTAAGCATCAATAATGAAAAAAACAAAGAAGGCCCTCTAACTATAAATATACGTTGGGGTTGATTAAGAAATCTTGAGAAATGATAATTTTATATATTTTAATGCCCGCTATACATGCTAAGATGAAATAAATTTGAGCATTTACTTCCTCAGGATATGGATTTGGGATAAATATGTACAACACCTTATTTTTATATTTATATAGAAAATAAAAAATTGAATGGAGGGAAATATATCTAAATTTGGCTATCAAAAAAGAAGATAAAATTATAAAAACCGTTTCATAATAAGCTAATTTATTCCTTTATAATGTACAAGATATTCAATTTCCTCTAAATGTGTATATCCGTCCTGATAGATTCTACATAGAATCTTTGTGCACCTTAATTGATCAGATGGACATTTTTATACTATTGAACGTTGATCTTACCTCTCTCAACCCATCGTATAGTCTGTGCTGTGATTAATCGGCAAAAACAAGTATTAAGGAGATTGTTTGATGCAGTTATTTTTATATCAAAGCAGTAGTATATCATAATATTTATTATATTTATATGCAATACGAAGGGTTAGAGGCTTGTATCCAAATGAACCACATGCTTGTCACCTTTTTTATATTTTGTTTTTCAAACACTATAAAAATTATTTATTTTTCAAGATTAGCTTCACAAATAATGATTCACAGATGATCTCTCCGGGTTGGTACTCTTATTTAAAAAGACATTGCATATTTGTTTAGCTTCTAGATATTTCTCATCTAGACGGAATTAATCTGGCATCTGCCTTTAAATAAGTCTACCTTCAATCTTAACATTATATGTTTAAACAAATTAAATTGAAACAAACAATAAAAATAAATTATAAGAAAATAATCCTTCATCGCCATGTTTTGTATTAGAGATAGCTCCTTCAGTTCAGACATTTTATGTACTGTGAGCTCATAGTTGAAAATGAGATACATGGAGTTTCCTCTTTGGGTGTAGCACAAAGCCGACTGAAAGGTTGATTGGCTCTACCGATTATTTGGAGATGTTGTTTCAAGCCGAATTGACTGCTCCGAGTTGCAAACATTCTGCGATTCGATGTCTTTTATATTAATATACATTTCCTTTTTCTGGAGTCTTTGTGTTCACTGATCTGTAACTTGCTTTGATTGGCGTCAATCACACATTAGAATGTTTATATATCATTGTTAGGAAGAAAGTTAGCTCAGTGGAAGCGTGTTCAATTCTCACTGTTGAGGACGAGAGGCAAAAAAACTTATGAAAAAGATTACAGGTTTAAATGAGCTTATTTTAATACTATAATTTTGATCCATACCAACAAGCATTAGTTCCATCAAACCAATAAATAAAAATATATAATTATTCTATCGTTTACAAAAAGTGCTGAAGCTTCTTACTTGATTTAACATGATCATAAATAATTCCTTAATTAGAGCCTAATTTTGGCTTCTAAAATTTGAAATCCTTCGTCATATTTTTTCAGTCATAGAGATGTTTTAATTTTTTACCTTCAAAGCATAGATGATAATTTCTCACACTGCTATTTGAAGGCCAATTATATGCGACTATGGACCTCAAGAAACCCTCTATCATCGATAGAAAAATGACTTTGGCTGTCAATGAAATGCAGATCCTCTCTTTTTGTTGTAATGTGTTAAGAAAATACTAAAATAATTTTTTAATTTAAAAACAATTATGTTTTATTTATAGAATAAATTGTGTTTAATAAATTATTTTACTTCTTAAATGACTGAGTTACATGAACAAATTAGGGCCATAAATAGATATTATAATCTAAAAATAAAACTTTCGCAAATATATTTAAACTTTACGAAGTATCAATATAAAAACGTTGCTCAGCAGTTGGTTTTTACATGTCAGGTCAGAGGTAAAAGAAAAACTTTTACCACATTGGTTAGGAGGTATAGTTTCTGGTCAGCGGAGTATTTTAATGTTTGATCAGAATAGTTCTTGAGAGAAGCCTCTCCCTTGTCATAGTCCTTCTGGAGGCCGTCAAGCATGTGACAGTGCGCTTGAGGTAGTCTTGTTCGACCTAGATATAACCATTAGGGAGTACCTGTAGAAACGGTTTGCCTGTATGTGATGATTGGATGGAACTTCTTTAATTAGATAAATAGAGTTAAATAACACAAACAAGCATAACCACAAATTCATTTACATTATGGGTAGAAATATCATTTTTTACAAATTGACATTATGTATATATATCTATATTTGACTGAATTAATTAAATTAAATATTAATTTTTTTACACATTACATTCTTAAATATGACTTTTTATATCATAATTTTGTATGAACTGTGGAATATATGAGAAAAAGTTACCGCTCAGTTTTCAATAAAGCATAATATTCACAATGAATGCTTTGAGAAATATATGAATTCCATTCCTCTTAAAAAATCCCGTGACCTCTTCTCTAAAAATAGAAAAATCAAATATTTGAGTTTCATATTTTCGAGTTAATCCCCTACTTAAACTCTGCCACATTTTCCCTCAGTAGTAAATATGGATTACTCAAGAGAATATTGCGTATTAAAATATTATTGTTTTTGTTCAAACGTCAAAGCATGCATAGTGAAATGATTTTTTCTATTTATTCTAATAATAAAAAAGGAATGTTTTATCCGAAATATTTAAATTCAATGAAAATCTGCAAATTCCTATATGAAAAAACACAAAAGAGATTTTTTGCAACTAACGGACCTAATATTTTTTTTGATATTGACTGTAGCCAGATATACACGGTTGCAATTATATCGAACCAATTATGGCGTCAACTTTCCCCCAAAAATGTGTAGAATTATTTATACAAATAATTATTTCAATACCTATCCTAGTACTAACAAACTTCACGTGAAGAGTATTAATTGTTCAAAACATTTTTTTTAGTTATTCATCTGCTTTATATTTCATCTCATCCGACCACAGCTGACCAATATATTAATTTATATATACAGGGTCTTGCTTGTTTTCAATATCCTCCACATACAAAATGGGAACAAAAGTGATACCTATTTTGGATAAGAAAGTTGTTTAATAGACATAATACAAGATTCTATTCAATATGGCCGCCCTCAGCCTCAAGGATGTCCTCCAAACGACGCCTGAACCCCCCACAGGCGGTGGAGACCTCCACAGGATCCAGCTTGTTCATCTCCGACTTGATGGAGGCCTTCAGGGACGCCACATTGCTGTGGTGTGCGGCGCACACCTCCCTCTCCAACTTCCCCTACAAATAGTAGTCGCATGGGTTCAGGTCGGGGCTGTTGGGGGGTCATGTTTGAAATCTCAGAAGTTGGGCACATTCTTCTACAGCCAGGACTGCACAAGTTTAGCCTTGTCGGCGGCGCCGAGTCCTGCTAGAAGGTGTCGGGGTCCTGGAGGCCACAGAGTCCATCCAGGGGACGACGACAGGTTGATCCCACGCTTCCTGGCGAGGATGGACATGAGCGTTCCCGGATTGACCCCTTGAGACCAGCCACAAATGTGGGTGTGCAGATCCGGTCACTCCTGGGCTAGTGCTCCTTCCTCTTGGACATCCCTGACTTAGGGTTGCCAACCGTCCCTTGAAATACGGATCGTCCCGTATTTGAAACAAAGTACGGGTTCCGTATTGATTTGTAACGGGACGCAATTTGTCCCGTATTACCGCTTATATATATAGCTCATTGTCATTCTTTTCAAAAAAAAATGTCATCACTTTATTCTTCGGAAATTCTTTCTCTAAAAAAAACGTCATCACTTTTTTTGGAGAATTATTTTCTAAAAAAATTTCGCGCCGCCCACAATGATGTGTCTCTTATTTTTCCCCCTGAGAGTTGGCAACCCTACCCTGACTCCTCCCACTCTTGGTGATGTTGTAGACCGTCCTCCTGGGGTACTTGAGCAACTTGATGATGGCTGCAAGGACGGTGCCCTGCGCACAGCAACTCGATGACCGTGTCCCTCCGGTCTGTCCCATCTCCGTATTAGTGTATTTGTTTTTTTTCGGGCGCAATTGGACAGTACATTCACGAAACCTCCCACATGTGCAATATCTAAGCTGTACTTGCACTCCTTATGGATCTGGACGAATTGAACTTTGTGCGGATTTACCTGCAAGACCCTGTAAAACCTAGAACTCATCTCTTTCTTTTTAATATGTGGAAATGCATAGGCAAATGTGCATAGATATTGTTTCATTTGAAGATAACAAACAATATACTTCTATTTATTGGCCATAAACAATTCTCATGTTATCAACAACTCTTCAAAACAAAGGATCCTCGCTATTGCACAAAAAAACTCTATTCTCTCTGGATGAAATAACTTGTATTAGAAGTCCCACATTACGCCATAGTTATTTATTTAATATTGATTATCTTTTTACAATAGAATAACAAATGAAATACGTACATTACAGTATAAAACGTGATTGGTTGCAAGAAAAGGAGATAGAAAAATAAAAAAGTAGTTGGCGGCATTATGTTAATGTATCGCTTCTTTACTCACTGCTGTTGAGTAGGGATATCAATTCAGAGAGAAGAATATATCCTTAAATAATTAATGATATGTCCTCATACTCCATATCATTTACGGATCTTTTGAATGGATTACTCCAATATCACATATTATTTTATTACCTCCGCCGAAGGAGGTATTGTTTT
>CP045896.1:16915966-16943406 GCA_013387185.1 Caligus rogercresseyi
ACAGACTAAAAGAATTTTTCTTTGATCGATACAAAGTTTTGCTGAAGATGAAAGATCTCGTTTATAAGTATGTAGGCCCACATCAGGAAGAAATAAACCTCATCACCTTTAGATTGGTAGTTCATGTTCTATAAATTTAGAAGCCCCAAAACGGTTCTGCCCTCTGACATCGAACCCATTTTAAATCATGTAATATTTAATATATAAACTAAAATAATTGTGTAATTTCTTTACAAGATGGATATAAATTGAAATGTAATAGTACCTTGTTGTGTACGAAAAAAAAAAGACTGAAGGTGTATTTTTATGACCTTTGCACGTGTTTTTGTCAAAAAAAGGATATTGCCTTTTTAGGCGCGTACGTTTTTATGCATCACGACGTTGCAGCACTTGTTATGATATACCTTTTGCTATACATTATAGGTACATATCATAAATTTAACAAAAATACGTTTGTAAGAGAATCTATACTAATAAAATACGAATTTTTGTTCGTTTGTTCTTCTATTTGTTCGTTTATCTGTATCCACCAAAGAGTCATTAGACCTTGACGAAACTTTCCGTGAATAATTTTGTGTTGTAGACGGGTGGAAACTCCCTGAAAATTTATTAGCGCCATATTTATTTAGTCGTCAAACCGTATTTTGGCGATTTCTTAAAAAAGACAATGTAGATATAGAACAATTTCCTGTGAATGACTTTGAAGTGTTAAGATGTATTTTAGACCCACTAGTACTTCCCGTACAATTTGTTAAGAATTATTAAGCATATTTTGTTTGTTCGGTCTTCTGTTATCACGTAAACACTATTTTTTGCCTATTTGGTTCGATATAACTGCATCCGATTGGATATAAATAAGCGTTATAATAAACCTATCGAACCTAGTCTTAGGAATGAGGGTGATTTAAAATTGACCTCCCCCTTTAGGGATTCGAAGCTTCACCCCCAACAGAGAGAGTTGAACACGCTTTAAGGCACCTAGCTATCGCAGTCCCTTAAACTATGTTGATATTGATCCTGGGTAATCCAGGGCAATGCCGATACGCATCTCCTAGTCTTAGTATAATTACACTTTATAAAGCAAATATAATTTTAAAAAATGATAATAATATAACACACATAGAAAAACTGAAAGTTCTAAGGACTCGTAAATCACAACGACCCATGAAAAGAGATAATTTGTGTTCTCAAGGATTGTTTTCAATGACAGGAATTTGTGTTCCATATCACCTACTTATGTGCTGATCCTCGATTATTCCACTATTATCTATTAATACAAATGAATCAGTTACTCCTTATCTTTGTGTCGCCATATTTATAATATTGGATCATCACACTAAAGAAAAATAACATAGAAAAATATGTTAAAATATGCGTTGCACAATGAAAAAAAGTATGTTTATTGATGAGTTTCATAAAACACCTATAATCCTTAGTCATGGAGGATATTCTAGGTTTGATGGGTTGATATAACGCTAAAATGCGTATTCGTCCCCACAAGGACAAAACAATCCCACCAATCCCTATAGACACACTAAAAAGCAGTAAATGCGTCTGAAATATTTTAACTTATATTAGCAAAAGCCTGATGGTTTGATTTTTTACTATTGCTATTGCTTGAAGCCATAAATGTTTTTTCTTCTGAGGAACCACGTAACCTTAGAGCTATAAAGCCTGTGACGGGGAACCCCAATCAGAGGTTATTTATAGGTCTATATTATGAAACTAGAGTGTCATCATTAAACTAATAAATATAAAAAATAGAGAAGGCAAAGAGATATGAGTAGTACAATCATATAGAACGCGAAAAAAACTAAAATCTTCCCTATTGAATATAACTCACCCAAAATAAGTGTGTAAGGGTACTTTGACACCACGAAGACGCTCGTGGCGTCGGATTTCCGGTTTGACTGCTTATTTCCGGTTTAGCTTTTTTCTCTCAAAAATGCCTTTTTTTGCGTTTTTTTTCGGCGCTCTGTCTGCCTGGAGGCGGTTTCGGTGCCCTGTCAACAAGGACAAGTATGGGGCCATTTCACTGTTGGCTATGACGAAAGTAGTCTTGACCAAAAGTCAATCAACGCGATGTGCATATTTGACGAGAACAACAAGTTCGGTGTGTTGAGTATTTCGAATACCCTCGGAACAAAAGGCCTGGAGATCGAAGAAGCAATGGCGAAAATCCTGTACGATGAGTCAACACCAACAAGGGCACAGATCACCAGCGGTATTCGACGCAAGCTCAGATTCGTTCTCACGGATCGATGCCCAGCTCAAGAAAACGCCAACCGGTTGCTGATAGAGCGTCTGGCAAATGACGAGTTGCGAAGAGATCTCCCGCCGGTGCAACAAATAGTCTGCATGATGCATCATGTGGCCCACCAGGAGAAGGAGTTCTCTGAAGCGTTGAGTACCGAAACTGAAGCACTGATGCAAAACATTCGAATGTGCCTTGGTTACAGACAAGGTAGTGGCTGGAAGAAACATAATCTGGCACCTGGCTTCCGAGCACTGACCAAAATCAAGACGCCATTCGTGAGCACAGTGGGTTGTCGATTCGGCGATACGTATACCAATAGCCTGAACATATTGGAATATGAGAATGAGGTCCGCACAATACTCGATTCCCTTGCCGAGAAAAAGCTGAAAGATAAGCAAAAGCTGACAGAGAAGCAACAGGCCTTAAAGGAGTGCCTGACTTCTGAGGATTGGCCTCGAATGCGACTCGAATTTGGATTATGCATGGTTATGTGGTTGCATATAACCGGACCCTGCACACTGGGTGTCACGAGATACTTCGTTCGGAACAGTTAAAGCCGCCTTGATGGAGTGTGAAGACAAGTGCAAGATGATCCTGGATGGGATGACTGTTGGTGATGTTGTGGCCGAACTCAAGAACCAGCATATGTCTGAGCAAGCCCGAAAGTCACTGGCATTGTATGAAGGTTGGTTGAATCAGAGCAATCGACATGAACTGGAAGCACTGCAAGAGACAATGGTCAACGGAGTGATGAATTTGCAGAAGAAAGTCGAGTCGACAGAGATGTGCCGATCATAAGAGCGTTGGAACTGAACCATGACGAGAAGGTTCCTTACACCAACCGGCGCTGTGAATCTGTGTTCGCTGTGTACAAGGCATTACACAAAAGATTGATGAGTATGAATTCGGAGAACAAAGCGGCAGTGACAAGAGCGAGAATGAACAACACGCCGAGATGGTTGGGGGAGAAGTCAGTCAACGACCAAGCAGAGATGTTGAAGCTGAGTGGCGAAGAACGAAAAATGGTGATTGAGAACAGACGATTGGCGCGCGAACGATGGGAGAAAGAAATAGAAGATAAGTACTTCAAAGACCTTGAATCACTGGTAGAGAAGTAAAATGAATGAAAATAAAATAAAACTCTTTTGTTGGTCTTATTACGTCATAATGACGTCATTATCAGAAAAAATTGAAAAACCGGAAATGCGACCTCAAACCGGAAATCCGACCAAAATTTGAATTCTGCGGGCCTTGTTTACTTAAAAAAGACATTAAAAGTATTAATTTGAGTTTTTAATCAAAAGTCGATAAAAATGACGTGGATAAAATCGTCATTTGACCACTTTGGCCGAGTTTGGCCGAGCTGATACTGTTACATGTTATAGAGTTTAATCTTCTCTTTTATTTGCGACTGTTTTTAGACGAGTACGATCGAGTACTAAAAAGTGATGACGCCATCAAAAATGTTTACGTCATTATTACGTAATAGGTTCATTTTTTTCTAGAAAAAAAATTCTAAAATCGAATTCTCCGGACTTACTTACCCTAAAACCACCATTACATCTATATAAAAGGGGCTGTATCAAAAATGCATTTTTGGTCTTTTTTCTATATGATTGTACCTAGATAGAGTGATGGTTTGAGGTCTTTGGAGCATTTAGTGCGGATTGATGAAATGATAAGAAGATAAAAAAGAAATTATCAATTGATACATATTATTCTTCATACATGTTACCTCATTACAAAGAAAATGGACATTTCCACACTCTCTCCCTCCCATAAGTGGTCAATTATGTACTCTAAAACCGCATAAAAGATTAATGGTTCGTCGTGAGATACTACTTAACTATCTGTCAATGTTTGCATCAGACAGAAAATCTAAGATATTATAAAACATATTTTGGAGGAATTACATTATTTGATTAATATTCATGGTGAGTATAGCGTCCCAATCAAGGATTGTAAGCAATTCGTTGATTGAGTGCTTTAAAAATGAATTATTATCGTTCAGTTGATGTTCACAATTTAGAGGCCGAAGGAAGTTATTTCAGATGCTTAACTATTATTTCTGTTTCTTTTCTCTTCTGCAAACCACGCTCACTGATTCTCTTTTTTATTTTTCTCTTTTTATCAAATATAACAACTGAAAAATATTTTATTGCCACATAACATCTTCCCTTTTTTCAATTTTATACTTTTTTTGCTTCCAAGATCGGAAACATTAGTAGATACATATGACAAACATATTGATAAAACTGTAAATATAGTACTCCAAATGACAAAAATATAAAACGAAAAAATATATATTTCAATGTAACATATATAATTTACAATATCTACGATATTTGAATTAATCTAAAAAAATTATCATGTACCGAAATCTATGAACTAAGTAATCATTACCTAGTATCAGTTGGACACCGACACAAAATTATCAACTACCGTGGCATGCGTTATACCTTTGAATATCAGAGAAGCATTCACAGCTACAAATAAATGTTTGATGTAAAACTCAACTAAAGAAACTCAGTAACGCAATTATGGAGTCGCATAATACATGTTAAAAATAAAGAGCGGTATTTTTTACTTATAATTTTATTCATGTGTACTTTCACGTGTTATCTTAGTTTTTTATGTATATATTTCATATACATAGATATTAGAAATGCTCATGATAGAGGAAATGTCTACCGAGGAAAATAGAGAAGCAGTTTGAGCTATAAACCAATTTTTCATGGACAAGGTCGATAAACTGCAGGCAAATATTCCACTTGTGTCTGCTCCCCCCTCAAATTGTCCGAGATAAACCTCGCCGTTCTCTTTTTTCCTTTGCTAGCGCGGGAAAAAATTGCCAAAGGGATTTTGGCTATTAAAAGCACGGAGGCACTAGGCCAGAATGACGTTCAAGTGTCAGTTTTGAAAAAAGTGTTGAGGTTCTGGCAGCACCCCTTGCACATCTTGTTAACCGATTACTAGCCTTTGGGATAGTTCCGGGTTGCTTTTAGTAGGCGCGTATTGTTCCTATATATAAGGGACAAGTCCAACTGACCCTGTCTCTTACCGGCTTTTTAAATAACACCGTAACTAGTGAAAAAGTAGGTTTTTTGTTTGTTTATGTTTTGTTTATTGTAAGACGAATTAATATATGATTACACATACACACTTTAAAATTATCTAAATCTCTTTTTTGGCTCATGTTTTTAACCTATTAAGAAATACTTTGTATTCAAAATATAGATATTTGTATCCATCTAAGTAGTTTGTTCACATCTCAATAGTACTCACGAGTGAAGTGACGCTTTATTTCATAATATCTATTCGGGTTTTTTAAATTTGCCGCTCCTTTTCTTTGAGCCAATCACGTTACAGAAAAAGGTTTAAGCATTAAGCACTTGTGGGTTGAAATTATTTGTCTATGCAAGAGGGCCTCATCCTTTTTATATTATTATGCATGTGTTTGTATATGAATAATACAAAGAGCTCCCTCTTTTTATTCAATTAAATATGATTTAAAGTGGGGCTCACAGTTTCCTATAGCCATCCCTTAATATGTAGTAAGGCTTCATCATTCAAGGAGACCAGATGTAAGTATGCTTACATATGTTGAATAAGCCCAAGCAAGCATAAAATAATAATAATGTGCTCAATATAAATATGTTGAACATAAAAAAATATAAGGCCCATGAAGAAGACATAATTCAATTTACATTCTTCCTGAGGTAAGAACCAACGTTTTCATTTCTCTTTATTTCATATTTTAAAAGAAGACGAAGAAGGCCGCCTCGTTAAGGCATGCAGGCATGCACACCCCCTTTTAATACACTTAGGCCATTGTATTCATTTGAATATGAAGATTGATGATTTTAACGAGGGCTACATACAATGTGAGGAGGATCCCTTAAGGCTTATAACTCTTGTTAAGTGAAAAAGGAATTGGTTAAATGCTGTCATTTATATATTCATCATCCTTGGGTTCCTTGCTATAATGCCCTCCATTGATGTCAAGTGAGTAGATTATAGTCTCACTGAGCTTAATATTACATATATATATATATAGATATATATTTATAATATAGATATACATATAGATATACATAGGTATATATGTTTATTCATATATATTTATATATATATGACCTCCCAGGACGAAACCTCTTTTTTAGTTCTTTTACATAGTTCCAGCGATTCTGGTTCATTTTTTGATGCCGAAAACGAATATCTTATTTAAAAATCTCTAGCATTGTTAGAAATCACTGGGGTTGAATGTGGCGCTCACTTCCGGTTTCTGGATCTAAAGAGATTTATCGGCAAAAATGGTCATGTACAGTATTCTGCGCCACAAATATACGTTATTATCATCACGGTACATGCTCTGGCACAAATTAAATGTCCATTAATACCGATATTTGCCCCAAATTATGTAAATTAGGCCATGGAATTATGAGATTTACTTGTATTCTTAGCATTTTCCTTTGATACAATAACCAGTTAATCTTTTTTCATCAAATCTCTTTTTATTTATAAACAGTGACCTAAACACCGTATCAGATTCATTTTCATCTTTGATCTATCAGTCAAGTGTCTTTAACATAAAATGGAAACTCGGAAACCGAAGAAGCGCCTAAGCGAGGCACTGGGTATTGGTGATACTCTAGAAATTTTCAAACCAGGTCCATTCCCGTTAACCGAAAAGGTGCTACGGCACTTTTACTTTCATCTTAGGTCTTTGGGTAGATTGGACGCGCAGCTAGCTGCCCGTAGCACCGCCGATTCCCTACTTCGTCTCTGGGCACTGTCTTACTTGCCACTCATGGTGAAGAAAAAATTAATTAAGAAGCTCCATCGCCTCCATGATCTATTTCGTGGGGTGGTGGATTCACTGCGACGGAAGCGAAAAAACGCCGAGGAGAAGAACGAGCTCTTTCTCAAGGAATTGCAAACTTGTTTCGATGTCAGTGCCGAAAGTGCTTTGAACATCATCGAGCCGACAAAACTCTTTCCGCAAAAGAGAAAGAAGAAGACCAATATTTCCTTCTTGCCATTCGAGACAACCGTCCCCATTCACTTGGTTCTCTTGATGTCATGAGAATAAAAGGATCGCCGCAACTAAAGCTCACAAAGAGAGAAAAAGCCAAGAGAGGATTATATTGGTGAAATGAACATAAATATATAACCATATATCTAAATATCCGATTATCAGGTTCCATTATCATTTATTGAACAGTTCCTATAACTGCAACCAACATCGCCTTCAACACGGTCATCCCTTACAACACGAACATCTGCTTGTACTTGTCCATGTACATGTCAAGCACGGTCTACTGCTCTTCCATCGTCATCCGCTGCGCCAGCCTCTATCATGGAAATGGACTCTGGCAGCGACGATCCAGATTTTATGGGGCCTAAACCATCAAAGGCTGCGAAGAAATGCGACGACATCACCATCACACTCAATCGTCATTTATGGCTATAGAATCTCCATCTTCAGAACCGCCGTGGAAAGACGACTCCTGCCGAGATGTTCCATTTCTGCACGGCAACCATTCAGAGTGGCGGCGGTGACTTGGAGTCGTTTCCTCTCTCTGTGGAAGGAATTCGATTGAAAGGCATAGAGCTTGATGAAGCGACAGCTAGGACGATCAAGGTGGGAACCAAATATTTTCTTACCAGGTGTTTTATATTAAATATTTTTGTTATGGTAATAGATTCGAGAATATGACTTCAGGTGATAGGCCTAACCGAGTACTAATTTGAATTTACTCTAGGAAAATTTCATCTTTCCACTCTTTGTGAGTGCTCACTACGACGGGAAAATTCGTAAAAGCTGGGGAAAAGTCAAAAGTGATTACATGGCACTATGCGTGACAGGAAAGGCTTGGCAAAGGAAATATACTGGGTGACATACCTATGCCCAAAGGATCTGGCTTCACATGTCAACTACAGTATACCGGTCATTCGCGAGTGTAATATTCCATTGGTCAGACTCATCGCTGTCCACTTCGACACTACAGGAACATGCACAGGTCCCATGAATGGTAATGTATTTGCGAGAGAGAGAGAGAAAACGCACTATTATGTTCATTTTTTGTAGGCACAAACGTCCTGATCCAACAGAACACTCAACGCCCACTGCAATGGAATGCATGTTTGCATCACGTGTTTGAACTTTTGATTGAAGCCTTGATCATCGAGAAACTCGGTCCAACATCAGGTCCGACCCAAAAATATTTTGTGAGGTTTTGCTTCCTATTTCAATAGTTTGACCAAGGAAGAGAAGGAAGTCATCAAGACTGAAGCCCACGACTTCGCCTTCGTCTCCGCGGAAGATGCCGTCACCACGAGTTTTTGAAGCTTACAATCATCCATCCAACCTTTTTGGAGCTTCCGGTCGCACAATGAGATTCTGATTCAACATTCATTGAGTTAAGCGGCATCGTCACCTCTCTTCAAGTTGTCAATGACACGGCAGAGAGGACCGTCAAGTTCGGGTCTGACTTTACTAAAGTGCTGACAAAGTACGAGAAACAGCGTCGGAACATTCTTCAGGCTGTTGAACTTTCACTTTGTGCGTTTCCTCACGCAACCCGAAAGTGTTTCAATCGTGTCAACGCTACCAGCTCTTGTTGAGCTGATGGTATCGTCTGGTTATGACGCCCGTTAGATTCATTTACTGAATGCATAGTTCAATCCAAAATCCTTTGATTATCAAATATGAACATTTAAAGGTTTTTGGAGTCAATTATCGATAAAACTGTAATAAAAGTGGAAACTTTATGTAAATACGTTGAAAAGTACACGTCAGAGTAGTGCGTGAAATATTATTTTTGCATAAAAAGTGCACTCTAGAAAAAAAAATGTGCATCACTTCTAAAGAATGCACGTAAATCTCATAATTCCATCGCCTAATTTACATAATAGAGTAAAATGGGAGCAAATATCGGTATTTAATTGGACGGAAAAACCATTAATGTGTGCCGTGATGATAATAAAGCTTATTTGTGGCGCAAAATACTGTACATGTCCATTTTTGCCGATAAATCTCTTTAGATCCAGGAACCGAAAGTGAGCGCCACATTCAACCCCAGTGACGTCCGATTTCTAACAATGCTAGAGATTTTTAAATAAGATATTCGTTTTCGGCATCAAAAATGAACCATAATCGTTGGAACTCTGTAAAAGAGTGGGTTTCGTCCTGGGAGGTCATATATATATCTATATATATATATATATATATATATATATATATATATATAGATATATATATATAATATAATATATATATATATGATATATATATATATATATATATATATATATCTATATGTATTATATATCTACTATATATATCACACATATATGTATATATGTGTGTGTATGTGTGTGTGATAGGGCTCTTCCTATTTTTCATATGTTTAAACATTAGCCACTAAGATTATTTTCTTTTTTTTTGTATAAATATGATATGCAAAATTTTGGTAACACTACAACTTGCTCAAAGCTTAGAAAATTTAGTAAAAATAATTTTTACTTAATTTTATAGAGCAGGCTTTATATTCATTGAAAATTTAAAAAATCTTATGTACAACAAGATATATATTTAATGCTTTCAATAGAAACCATCAAAAATTATTATTTTTTTTTGAAAAGAGAGAGAAAATTATGAGGATAATTTGTGCATATTTCATAACTTTTTGTATTAATTAACTTTACTCGCATTTAGAAGATGATATGTGCGCTTGAATGAAAAAGTGAATCTTGGGGATAATTTTTTCATATTCCATAACTTTTTGTATCAATTAACTTTACTCGCCTTTAGAAGATGATATATGCGCTTGAGCGAAAATAGTGAATCTAAGTTTAGTAGAACTTTATATGATAAATTTAAAAATGGCCTTGTTTGCGTTCTATCATTCAGAATTTTACTTCATTAGATTCAGAGGCTGCTTTGACAATAAGAAGCCGAGTATGAAAAAAATTGAGTCAAAATATTTTTATAGGTATCCTTAATGATAGCTCAGTGGAAGCGTGATGAATTATTAGTATGTTGAGGGTGCAGATTTGACTCCCCAGATAATAGGATGTATTAAGAAATAAAATATTGAATATAAATGCGTCTATATTTAGAGATTTAATTTTAAAGGATTACTTTATATATATATATATATATATTTATATATCATCATATTAATATACGGTTAGCCATTACGTGCTAGCAAATTTACCTTAGTATATTCCATGCACCGATCTATATATATATTTGGCTACTCATACAGAAGACAAAATGAGTCCACCAATGAAATACATATTAAAATACTAAAATGGCTGCCACACCCTGCGATCAATCAATGGAGATGTCCTAGAATAGAGAAAAGGGAGTACTGCAATATATATATATATAGCGAAGTGAATTCGTCACTCTATGTTCTTGTTTCAACAAAAGTAGTTCCTTAAAATGGTGCCGATGAATACAATATTATAATACTTAAAATGGCTGCTCTACTTTATATTGAAACAATTAATTAGTCCTATAATGGAAATAACATAACAATATATTATGCCCAGTGAATTCGTTATCCTATGTGATGTATATATATATATATTTATTTCATGGTTACTTTAGAACGACCAAAGTTTTATAAAATGGAATTAATATGAAGAGGGATAAGATTTCTATTGCATATTCATTTGAATGAAGAGAAATAGTTTGCTTATATGTACTTTCATCCATAGAAATATCCTCTTCCCCTCTTTAAAAACCACTGCGGCAGTGGTTTTTATTGGTCTTTATGAGCAAAACTTTTTACTAAGAAAAGCACTCACCCTATATATGTACGCGTAATACCAAAGTTTTTTTTAATACTTAACCCATTTTCTCAGGAGCAGAAAAAACCCTCTAAAATATCCATTTAAAATTATCTTAAGGAAATGCGCATGAAAGTTGTACTTTAAAAACACAACAATTTGCCGCCAACGTTTTTTTGAGACAAAATAAAAATACGCTAAAGACTTATATACGTCATACTACAGGTGACTCCAAGTGAAACATTTCTACGTGTTTTATGCTTCATCATTCTTTATACAGATTATGAAGATTCACATAATTGAAGAAAATAGGTTTTAATAATTCTTTTGATAATTAAAATATGATATTAATTATCAGCAGTGTTGGTCGAATATTACTTTGAAAGTAGTATGTAATATACTACTTTTTACTGCGTAATAGTATTTTTTTAAATATTAGTTTATACTTCTCAAAAGTAATATACTACTTTATATTAGATATTACTGTTTTGAGCATTCCGAAAAAATAAGTAAAGGCAATTCAAACAGGATTTGTAACAATCCTCCACCAAACCTAGTTTGCATTTTTATGTCCACTGGTGCCGTTACATCCATTCACAGTTTATTAATTTCATCAAAATCCTGTCGAAATGTTTTTTTTCACGAGAAAGTAACTATGTAACTAGATATTACATATTAGTTATTACTTAAAAGTAATATCTAATATATTTGTTTCTCTCTAGTTAGTCGCAGTAATATAACTAAGTAATATATTACTTGCACGCGCGTTAGGGAACAACATGTTATTAGTAACTCTAAGATCAATGTCACCCCACCCAGAAATAAATCCGATATCCTCAGGTAATAAACTGTCTAGGAGCTAACTCTTTTATTACATATAATATAAATCCAAAAACAAAAACTATTAGAATTACTATACAATACTTTCTTCTTATCATCATTCCTTGGCATGTTCGATCATTTTAGATCGGAGGGCAAGCAAAAAACTGCATTGAGGTCTCAAGTGTTTCTTCACGGAGTCAGGAAAACCAGTTCAGTAGGTTTTCTTCTCTTGTAAAGAGGGTTTGATAAATCTACAATTAAGATTAGAGACGGCTTCGATCTTTCAACCTGATGTTTTCTTTTCACTCACTGGTCTCAAAAAAATGACGAAATGGAGACATTTGAGATACCAAAAAAATAGATCTTTTTAATAATAAGATAGTTCCTTTAATTTTTATATAGAGTATCATCCTCGCCTCTCTTCGCGAGAGGGCGATTTGAAATAAAAATATATGGCAATGCTATATTTTATGCACTAAAGATGAGCACTAAATATCTTTCATCAAAGATATTTACTAACGTTGAAAAGGAAGAATTGTTACCTTGGGGGTGTGCTGGTTTTTTCCTCGATCGTACCCGGGATTTACATCAAGGTCGTGAGGGATATTGCAGGTAGTCATTTTTGTTATGGAGAAGAAGTGACGACGATAATCAAGTCTACTCTTACAAATACCGTCGCTTCTGAACAACTCCTGGACCGTCACTGCAAAGAAATCAAGTATTTCCCATGAAAATCAAAGCATCTTTTAATAATTATGAAAAAGTTATTGGAATTTTACTAATGCTTGTTAGTAAATATATTTTATTGTTGTGCTTCCAGTTTTTATTTGATGTTAGTAATTTAAAATGGTTTTAATCTTTTATGAAACTTTAATTTTAGACTGCAATGTATATTGATGTATTTTTATACACAATTACTTTATGTAAATAAAGATTTGATAAAAATATAATCTAGGTTAATGCCTCGTTTGTTCCGCCGGGAATCCTATGGGATTGAAATCTTTTAAATTACGGTATACAAAAATCTTAAGGCGGGTGTTTTTTCCTGTAAAAAGGGTCTGCAGTGGATTTCAAACCCAGGGGACACCCGGTTAAAGTAGGCGCAGTCCGCTAGATGAGGATCTACGAAAGTCTTTGGCCGAATGTTTTCCACCTCAATAAGAGTCGGCGATCGATTTCAATTCCATTGTATTCCCATCGGAACACCCGAGGCTAAGATGTGCAAACTCTTAGCCTGCGTATCTTTTCTCTCTAAAAAGTATCAGCGGCTAAAACCCCATGGGATCCCCGACTGAGCCCGCGAGATTAGGTCTACAAAGTAAAAAATGAATTCCGCGCAAAATGCTTCACTACAACAAAAAAGCTTCACGACAAAAATACACACGAGAAAAGAAGAACGAAGTAAGTGCTTCACAACAAAAAAGCTTCGTGACAAAATACTCACGAAAAAAAAAGAACGAGGAAATTGACTAACAATAAAGAGCAAGTGAGGTCAATACCCAGTACCAAAAAAAACGGCTATAAGAAGGTCCACGAAGAATTTACGCGCGATAAAACTACTGAACACCCTGATCAACCCCATTCAAATTCCTAGATTCGATAGTCTCATCATAACGCTATATTGCTTATCCATATCCACACGAAGGCTACAAATCCATCGAAGCAATGAGGCACTAAAAAGAATACTCCCTATTATATATAAATTCTACTTCTTCCATATCCATTGCATACTTCATATTGATTAACTCAAAAGGAAGAACAAAAAATGATATAAAGACTTTGACAAAAGAAAGCCTTGAAGACATGCATTAATAAAATGAGAAAAATCAATATACGAATAATCCATGTATAAATCAAATGTAAAATCAATTATTTTCCAAATAGCTTTAATCATACGCAGTTCCTCGAATTCCTTACTACTCTTATTGATGATGAGAGTCTTCCCACCATAAAGACTCTCTCGGCAAATAAATCATTTTGACATTCAGTAGGAGGCTTAATTAATAAGATTACATTTACTTCAATATGGCAGAAACATAAATATATTATATATATACTTCTTAGAATGCTTTTTCTAGGTATACTTAAGGGAGCTTTCTATCTTTCAATAAGTAGGTTTTTCTTCCTTTTCTTCATCTGTGAGTGCTTAGTTGGCCATACACAAGTCCATACCCCAATAATAAATTGAATTACTTCATTGATGAGAGGCCTCCCTTTTTGGAAAAGGTCATTAGTATAATTGTTGTTATTATTTTTATTATTATATTTACTTTGATCCTTCCCTTCACAGGGGAAGAGCTTCTTCTTCCCTTCAAGCTACTCTTCTCTGACTCTTCTGCTGCCAATCTCATTTACTTGAAGCTAGGAAAAAATATTCTTCAAATAAATGACCAAGAAACGTACAAAAATAATAACTTTCAACTACGCATTTGTAGGGCTATATGTATTTCTTTTATATTATTGGCATAATGAACGCATAAGATGGTACTAAAGAAAAACGGTAAAAATACGTGAATACGCAAGTATGTGGGTGGAAAAATACATCTTAATATCGTTCAAGCAATAGTTATCATTGAGTAAATAAATAACTCTAATTGTTTGTAAATAAAAACGGTTTGGAAAGTTTTGAGATCAATTATTAATACTGAACTCCCTCTCTACTTATGTACATGTTTTGACAATTTGTCCAGTTGCCATTATTTTCATAGTTCGTTTCTTCTATACATCCATTTTATGTATATTCTAATTTTCAACTCTTACCATACCTTTTTTAAACAATTTCAATCTGAAGGATCATTTAGTACAAATATTTTTGTATATTTTGCATTAGTATTCCAGGATCCTTATAAGAACCTCATCAACGTGGTTATATACGTGTATATGGTGTAAAACCAGTGTTTTCATTATTTTAGCGTGGTTTCTTTCTTCTTATGATGAGACCCTTAATCTAAATCAAATAGTAGTGTAAATTGAACCCCATTTTAAGCCCTACAATTTTAAGCCAATTAGCAAAACTGGGACTCGGTATAAAAAAATCTACGACCGACATCAGTAGTCGGTAGTAAGCTATGTTCAATTGCTATTGGTAGATTTGTATAAAAAATAAAAACTTTCTGTAGGGGGTATCAGTATTCAATTGATTCTGGAAGGGGTGCAATCCATTTTTGAAAAAAAAAATGCTACCGAATTACAAAATTTATGTAATCGATAGCAATATTCGATAGATCTTTTTTTAATATCAACCGGTAGAGCTAAAAATATCTACCACCTGAGCTACCGTCTACCAATCTACCAATTATCAATCGGCAGTCCCAACGGTGCAAATTAGATGGCCAAAAATATAATACTTTTCCGACATAATTTTCAACTCTTTCGCTTTGAATACTCTTGATCAAGCTTTTTTTAAAGTGATAAAGAAGGAATGTATATTGGATGAAAATGTATTTTCCGAGGTGAGAAAATCTCACTCGTGGATCTCCGACCATAAAGGCTCATTTGTACGAATACACTCAATCACGCTCTACATTTTGCTATTCTTTTTTTTTCTTCTTGGCTACACATATATAGCTGTTTGACCGTTATACTACACTTAGAATAATTAAATTTTGTATATTTTCGACTCCAAAGGGATCTCAAAACATTCAATGTGTGATATTTTATTCGATATATATATATATATATATATATATGAGTTTGTTTCCTTTTTGGGATATAATCAACGTCTCCAACAATAAATATATCATCCAAACCTCTGATACGCCAAAAAAGTACCTTCTTGAAGTAGTTATTGTTACTCCCTGGCGTAGTGAGGACAAATACAAATTCTTCCCAGCCGTCCGGCACAATATCCTTATACGAAATAAAAGGAAATTGAAAAACTCTGGATCGCCACTTCGTGTGAGTAGTCAAGATAAAAGGACGGCTCTTGAAACAAATAATAATGGTTTTTAACATTAGTGTATTCATAAAGGTTTATCGATTAGTTTTATATTATAGATGAAGCCCTTATCATTCACTTAGTCTCTCTGTAAAAACTATTATCAGTTTAAGTGATTCAGTAGATTCAAGTAGATTGAAATGCTACATTTCTTGAAAATCCTTCTACTTATCTTAAAAGTCGAATATTTTGCCACTCATAAATATCCTTATTGAACACCCCGTCATCAACAAAAAGTTTTTTATTTATGCCGTAATAAGGGCCCATTCAATTGTTAGCCAATCATAATGCATAGGGATCAGATGAGAACATTTTTTCGATGAAGTTGTCCAATCAAACAAACTGACCTAATTAACGTAATGTACAGCTTCTTCTTCTTCCTTTCAAATCAACTTTATAGTTCACATCACACTTTTTCTCTCTGAATGTAATCAATTAGTGTATCCCAATTACTGGTGAACGAGAGACCCTAATTATCATTATGATGGAATTTGTCACTCACAAGTGTACAATTTAATGACATAAGTCTTGGCATATAGGTACTTACTCAATAAATGGAAGTACTCTTAAAAGCATTCAGCATGGTCCTATATATTATTTATGTGTGGCAAGCCATAGATGATGGTTTAGTCCCTTTAAGAGGTAGGATCATTCTTCAGCATTGGGTGATTTACATACGATAGTATGGCAATATAAACTAGAGGCATATACACTCAGAGAGTGCAAACCTCCGCCGTCATGAGCCTTCCGAGGCGGATTTTTCACGACTGGGAGGCGTAGAGAGACGGGGAGGGTTCCCCTAGACGGAAATTCCGAGAGGAAGACGCTCCCGGCACCCAATTTCACAGCAAAACGACATCTATTGCAGAGTAGGCAACTTGGCAAATTTAGTAGTATTTAGCTCATTTGGCGCCTAATTCTGCACTCAGAGATGCCAAATTTAATCACTTCTTCCTTTTCGCACTTCCAACAACTCCACAAAATTTCATCCAAATCCGTTCAGTACTTTTTGAGTTATCCTGCTGACAAACCAACAACTAACAAACCAACAAACGCCAGTGAAACAATACCTCCTTCGGCGGAGTAACAATGATTGTGATGACAAAGTCTTCACCAAATCATAATGCATTGATCATTCCATGTTGGGACTTATGAGAAACAAAATACTTTGTTGAGTGTTATAACTTGGATAATACTGATCTACATCTTAATCAGGACTGTGGACTCGATAACATTTTGGAGTAAGTCCAAGTCGCACATATGATTATATTTACTATTTGGTTCGATAGAAGTATTATATCCGTGTGGATATGAAGAAGCTCTGATCACTAAAAAACGTTGTTCATGCACCTCAAAAATACCGCTTGAAGTAGGAACGATTATACTAGCCACAGCGGTTAGATAAACAGTCTTTTTAATTAAATATATCATGTATATATATAAAGTAAATAACAAAGGAATACAGAATATGCTAAATAAATCAATGGAATATAAACAATAATATATATGCTAATTATTCATCGTGAAATGCACAATTGTAGATAAGATAACGAGGCAACTAAGTATACGTGCGAGAAAAACTATATTTGTGTGAAGCAATGAAAATAAATATTTGAATATAGAATTTTAAGTTCAACAAATAATTTATCAAAAGAGTTTAGCTACATACAGCATACATACAGTAATATAATTCACGCTGCATGAATAATAGAATGAGACATATTCAAGTACCTAATTATTAGCCCAAACTATCGGCAAAATTTTGGATACCACCAATGAATCAATACAAGGCTTATATAGAGTAGAAAAATAGCTTAATTGTAATGTAATCGTGTTTTCATTGTTTATACATGCCTAAATATATTCATATCAGGCTGTCAGAGCAACACTTTGAACGATTCATAAAAAGTAGTACAAACATATTTTTATCAACATAATTTCCTGGCCTTCAAATATGTGTTCTCTATTTCTCAATCGGGCAAGGAGAAAAATATTTTTCTTCCCTCTCATAACGATACTCAAATGTTCAAATACATAATTAAAAGCGAACACTTTTTATTGCCCATTTGGTACGATAGAATTGTAATATCCAATTGGATATAAATATGCATTATAGTAATAAAATGAGTCTATCAAACATTGGATCTTATCAATGAGGTTGACCAAAATTGACCTTCCCCTGGCAAAAGTCGAATCCCCGCCCTCAACATTGAGAGTTGAACACGGCTTAACACACTGAGATATTGCGCTCCCCTTTTACTAAAGTAGTAAAACGTTTCATTTTAATTATCCATAACATTTAATTTTATATCTGAAACGTTTATTTATATATCAAGACGTGTAATTGTGTATCTCCCACGTTTAATTTTATATCTAAAGCATTTAATTACTTTTACGCCATTGCTGCTTCGGCTTTATATATTAATACATGTATATTTTTATTCAAGAATGGGGAAAAGTATGTTTCGTCGGGAAATCTAATATCTAACTACACACAGTTATAAAAGTATTGTCATAATCTGTGAAAGTTTTTTGAAAGAAAGTTTTGCTCATTGCAAGTTATTGTCTTCCTTAAAATATTCCTATTATATAAAAGTAAAACTTTTATTATTAGTTAGATATAGTCGTTTCATAGTCTTATTTCACAAATCCTTGAAGGAGTTACTTTGATATACTCTCGTTTAATCATAGTTATGTGTACGTCTGTAAACTATTTTTTCTAATAATCAAAAAAGCTGATGTGTTCAATATCCTAATGGGAGATGAAAAAAGTTTTTTTCTTCATTAGAAAAGCTGTGATAGATGACTTCTCCATTAGTTTTGGCGCGTTATTAAATGCTCAACTCTTTTAATATGAGAATACAAGTCATTATCGATGTTTGTGGGGGGGGGAGGATACATATACTATATATATATAAATATATTTAGTTAGGACCATTTATTTTTTCTTTGGCATCCTTTATTATTGCTTATAACAGTTTACAATAATTTATTGCATTTATTTGTATATAAATATCATCGAAATGCTAGGATATAAATCTTAGTTATATGAGCAATGGAGCAAATATTATTTAGAATATTACTTTGTTATATTTAACCATTATATAGTCCATAAATCATTAGTTTCATTAATAGATGCGTGCAATATAAATTAAAATATTAATAAAAAACGTTGATAATGAATATTTTGTCCTCAGAATTATACTTATGCTAATAAATCACTTGGGGTATTGAACTTCTGGGTGGCTTTATTGGAATTGAGGCACTCCAGCCCATAGTATGCATTTATTGAATGTGACGTCATATATTAATTAGATTATAGTTGTCGTTCCTTTTAGGTCTTGTGAAAGACCAGTATGCTGGTTGTCAAT
Source organism: Caligus rogercresseyi (assembly GCA_013387185.1). Classification (NCBI taxonomy): domain Eukaryota; kingdom Metazoa; phylum Arthropoda; class Copepoda; order Siphonostomatoida; family Caligidae; genus Caligus; species Caligus rogercresseyi. The sequence goes on from CP045896.1 coordinate 16,935,156, forward strand.
ATTAAATGAAAGTACCGAAGGGCTCGTTGTTCATTCGCCACATGAATTCACGGATCCTTGCTTTAAAAAAATGGATAGATGATGTTTCGATGAGTCCCTTTTGAAGAGGAACAAGGATCAGGTTTGAGCTCTTGCGTCCCTTGTTAAGAGGAAAAAAGGGTCGGTGAGGAGGCATTTAGTCCCTTTTGTAGAGGGGGACAAGGCATCCGATTGTTAAAAATGGGGCAGTTGCAAAAATAAGCATTGGTCGTAGTAATACGTAAACAATAACTTATTTCTCATTTCATACAATCATCCAATGGAATCGGTTACAAAAAAAATATGGAATAGCAAATATCAAATATATAAATGACCAGTATATGTTATAGGTTTTACATAAATTCACTCCTTACATAATGTGAATCAAACAATATGAAAAATACTTATTTATGTTATGTTATTTTTAAAATAATTTACCTATTTTATATCCAAATTCATCATAATGATTTTATGTATACATTCCAGCTTAATAAAGACCTGCCCTTGGAGGATTTTTTTTATTACAAACAGCTCATAATAACATATGATAAGAGAAAATATATACATATATATATATATATGGGAACACAAAAATTTAAATACATTTTTAATTAAAGTCTCACTTTTAAATATATTTTTAAATTAAAATCTCATGCTATAATGCTTATTTATATCCTGTTGGATGCAATTCTATCGAACCATATAGGCAAAAAAAAATCTCATTATATTTTCAAGGTAGCTAAATGTATCTCATGACATTTTATAAGGTGAATTTGGTTGAATGTGTCGCTAAACTTAATAAATACAGCACCGTAAATAGATGATTAAAAGGGTTGTCATAACATATATTTCAATTCATTATACATCCTTTAATAAAACAGTATATTTTTTATATTTTAGGTTTCATTAAAGACAAAGAGTTCTGGCATATGAGATTCTCACATGTGCCTATAGCTTTATAATATATGCTAAAATATAAGTTGAAAACAGGATTATAAAATACGCTATACATGTATGATTTAGCCAAATAGTTCATTAATCCATATTATTTGATCATACTGACACAGATAATAGTATACTTACAAAAATAAATTGCACGACGTTTAACTCAATATCACGATTGAAGAAAGTCAACTTTGATCTCTTTCATGGAATACATCTTAAGTTCGATGGACTAAAATAATGCAATAATGTTTAATCATATCAAAAAGATGTTAACCCAAGGACACTGTGAACTTATTTTAAAAACTCCGTATAACATAAGTGTGCATCCCGGACAATAATTTTCCATATGAGCTAGATTGAACACACCAAACTGGAATAATAATGACATTTAGAGCCCAAGAGCTCAGTGAAGAAAGATTTGAACTACTTTCATAGTTGTGCCTATTTGCACCCTAAATGTGCTACATAATTCCGGCCTTTGAAACCTGATGAACATGAGAATGACGTGTAATCCCTGATATCACATTTGTGTAAATATATATATTATGTATATATAATGATATATATATATATATATATCAAGAAGATGATATATACTTCCATTTTTAATATAAAATGCCATTCATATTTGGTAAGTTCTTATTGACAAATAATATTACATAACTTGGACCTTATACGTAGCCTTGTGTATCTACACAACTCAATAAAAGAGGAAGGCACCTGTCAGGTAGTATTTTCATCATCATCCAGGAGACAAAATCACATATAAGTATATTATTCTGTCTTATAATATAAATCATATGTCTATAAAAGTATATATTTACAACTTATATGTGATACATCAGCTTGAATCAAAGGCGGAGAATACTTTTAGTGGTGAAAATAGTAACTCTAGCAGCTAAGGTACATCTAGCAATGCTAAGGAATGAGGAAAATAGTTCCTGTTTGACTTTCCTAGACAGAATGAGTAAACAACATGTTTAAAGTGAGTGTGTGTTGTGAGGGAGGGGCTAAGAACCTTTTTTTATTCCAAAGTTTTAAAATACATACAAATAAAGATATGCACTAAAACTGAGGCAAACGTTTAAAAATGTTACATGGCTAAACATATTTAAAAAATCTTTTTTTGCACATTTAATTGATAATAAGATTGACAAAAGGGAAAATGATGATAAACATAAAAAATGGATAAATCACGGACTTTTCTAGATATTATCTATAAAATAAAAAAAGTACAACTTTAAGAGATGTCTTGGGTTAAATTTGGTGTTTGCTTCTGCTTCGGACCTTCTAAGATCCTAAGAAAGGGTTAAGATCCTTAATTTGAATCCAACTTGGATCAAAGACTCGACCTCAATTGGATCTAACCGAATACATACAAAAAAGCCCTAATGCTATATGTTAATCGAATTATCTTTCCTTTATATTCGTAAAATATCTGGAAATCTGCTATATTATTGAATTTTTGGTAACATAAATTATAATGAATTACGAATGAGAAAATAAATTTCTAAATAACCATTATTACAAAAAAAGTCCCGCCAAAAATCAAAAGTAAAAACACCTGGTGCCCTTGTCCAATAACAGAGCTATAAGGATGCTCCACTGTGACTCCACTCTAACATTTGATTGGTTGAATGAAAAGGAGTGACAACAGAGAAAAAACACCTTATATTATGAAATGAAGAATCATTTTACTCCTATCAACTGTGAAAACATAAGCCCAGAGCTAATAATATCATTCTAAAAAACAATGGGATTTTTTTCTCACGGGCCTCGGTGTCATTAGAAATTACGAATACCAAATCGAGACTCCGTTTTAGATACGATATTGGTTGACAGATGAGTAGTGTGGATAATAAAAATGCAGTTGGTATTAAAATAAACGTCATCATTTTACTCATCGTGGATGTTGTGTGATCATCGACTCAGAATAAAGAATAGCATCTTTAAGAACATCCAATATATTTTCTTATAGACCGCAATGTGTATTACGACTACTATGAATAGACTAATCACTTCCACACAGTATTATTAATTTAATAAATCAACTTCTCTTTCTTTGTTTACTGATCATTGAAAATAAATAAATCCTCTCTTTCGGACAATAAGAAAGAAGGAAATAATGGTTGCCAACGAAAAAATATAATCAATGCTTAGTTTGTAATAACAAAGTACTTAATTTGATATAACAAACACTTGACGACTGCAAAGGAATTGATCAAACAAATATGACAGTGGAAAAAATCTAGGATTTCAATAATACATTAATGGCTAAAATACTACAATAGATCAAGGTATACATCCCCAAGACTTTTGATATAACAAACAATTGACGTTCGTAGAGGACTTGATCAGACAACTGTGGCAGAGGAAAAATCCAGAATTTCAATATAAATTATGAAATCCAGAATTTCAATATAAATTAATGAATAAAGAAATAGAATAAATTAAATTCAAATCCAGGATTTCAATATTAATTAATGACTAAAAAATATCATAATGGATAGTATGCATCCTCAAAACTATTTGAAATAACGAACAATCGACGCAACGTTCGTAGAGGAATCGATCAGACAATTGTAGTAGCGGAAACCCCCAGGATTTCGATATAAATTAATGACTTAAAAATACTACAATAGATAGTATACACCCCCCCCCCCCCCAAGAGTATTGTCCTGTTTTTATACATAGTATTTAAAACTTAATCGTGATCTTCATCCTCTTATTGGATAAGGAAAAGTGTTCTATTTTTGTTTTAATGGGTCATTATTTAAAAATCATACATAACATAATATTACAATAATAAAATAAAAAGAGCAAGAGGGGTCGTGATAATAAAATCATAAATAAACATTGTTGTTTAAAATTAACTTCTGAAGCAAGACCCATCACATCATTAAAACATATTTATCTCTTTTTTTATGTTGACACAATCACATATATGTATGATGAGAGCACTTTGAATTGATTAATATGATACAAGTAGAAGGCAATGCTACTACCGTCAAGTAAAAAGAAAAATATGTTTACATGGAAATATGTTTACTCTCAAATACTTAAATAAATCAGTCTTCAAAAGACCTTTTCCATAAGGGGGCTAACGACAAGGCAATTGCACTGTCTTTTTTAATGCTGGTAATATCTTATTCAGTCAACTTCGCCTAAGTCGAAATTGCATAAGTCGAAAAGTTGCCTAACTCGAATATAATCAAAAGTCCCATTTTTCTCCTTTGAATGTCGTAGAAGTTGAGTAAGTCGATATTTCGCCTCAGTCGAAAGATTTTTGACAGTAACACACATAACAAGAAAATAACTTCGCACAAGTCGAAGAGGGCGCTCACTTTCCAAAACACAGCCCGCATGCACTGCGCCTGCCGTTCAACTGTGTATTACAGGAGCATACACAGATGGTTGAAGTGGAGAAAAATATTGAACACTTAAGAATTTGATTGTCCTCGCCCACCCGCTGCCTCGCCGATGATTTGCGAATGCATGTGAGTGAGTGCACACACCACGCCTACCTGTATATCGAATTTTTCTTCGACTTAGCAATCAAAATTTGTAACTCGAATTTCGCCTAAGTCGATTGTTTTTGCACAGTCCCGAGATAATCAACTTAGGTGAAGTTGACTGTATTTGTATAATATTTAGGGAATATATCATTAATCTCTACGAATCTTTTTAAAGCGATGAAATAAGCATAGCAACAACTTAAAAAACTGACTTAATTATCTTGTTCTCTCTATTTAATGTATATAATTTTTTCATTCCTAAGCCATTTTCCCATCAAATTCTAAGAGACATACATAAATGGCTATCGGGTTTTTAGATATTTGTTGAATTCTAACTCAATTAATGATAAATCATTCATCATTCAACTAAAAAACTAATAATTTTTGCAATTCTGGCTGTTGGGTTGCTTTGCACGTTTTTCATGTCATCTACTACAATCTAACTTTTTATATTTCCTCCCATCAGGGTTTTGGCTTTGCAAATCAATCATGTCTAGCCTAAATGGCATGAAGTTAAAATATTCACTATTAAAAAATATATTTTAGGCAGTTTCATTTATGTATTTTTTAAGAAAGTTGAAGCATATTTTTCATTATTTGAATTGGAAGGTTCATTATTTGGAATATTGTGTTTAGTATTTAGTCTATGTAATGTGTTCCTTATTTGGACTTTGGTATCCATTATTTGGATACCAAATATATAGTTGCAATATTTCAACAATAATTTCATACTTTTTTATTATTTGGCTCAATAGATTTGCATCCGTGTGGATATATTATTTTGCCATACTGAACTTTCTGGTGCGACGCATTCAATAATAACGTTATAGTATATCAAAAACCTACAACTTTAAAAATAACTAATTATTATACTGGACAACAGCCAAAATACTGATTTGTACTAAATCAAGGCCCTTGCAAACAGAATATGATGTTTAAAAAAAGTTTATTGAGTCTCAGCTATAGATATGCGCCCTCTTAGAATAGTCTTGAGTGGTAGGCTTCTCTATGGCATGCTGTATTGACACTTGGTTTAATGTACAACATAGTGCCATTAAAGCTGATGTAATCTTATGGCTTTGTTATTTTGAACTTGTAAAGCATAATGCAAGTCCAGCATATGATGTCATGGTTAGTGAAGATCTAAGCAGCAGCGCAAATGGGCCCAAAATAAAATGAAAATTGTATCATATAAAAACTACCAATGTGAAGTTTGTGTTCAGTTTTCTTGTCCTTTTGCTGGTGTGTAGACCTGTGAAATAATCTCTGAAACTACCTTGCAATTGTGTGATCATGGAAGACAGTTTCTACTACATTTGTGGAGAGGTAATGTATTCGTCACAGAAACATAACATTAGTGAGATGGTTTTAAAATAGCCTAACACCTCTATTTTTTATATATATATATATATACTCTTTATTTCTTTCATGGGAAGGCTTTCAATGACTCTACAATTACATACATAGATGAAAGTGTAGGGCGTTATTTTTTTAGAGTACAAAAAATATAACTTACTATGCAAAAATTAAAAAGTTAAAGTACTAATTTTATGATGATATTCATTTGTTATTTCCTGCACTTTTTATTTCTATTATTTCAATAAAAAAGTAATAAAATAGATATGAGTAATGGATGTTACTTTTTAAATAAAAAATGTATTTTCAACCATATGATCCACTTTCTAAAGGTGATTTGTAAACCGTAGGATTCCATAAAGTGCGACTCTCCTTTAAAAAAGGAAAACAAAAGTGCGACAGAACTTTAGAACAGAAAGATGTTTGTGCACAATAATTAAATACATTTTAAGAAACATGTTTTAACAAATTATGAGGCGTATGCATTCATTTGCCTTTTTCTATTCTAAATCCATTCTAGAATCATTAAACATTATAGTATTTAGTACCTAAGTTGCTTATGAAAAATATGTTGTGGTATACACATTACAAAACAGTTTTCAAGTTTAACTTTTTTATTTGTAGAAGCTGAGCTGTTTATACTTTTAATTGTCAAAGAAATAGGGTGAAATTCCACAAAGACAAAACTTGATTTTCCTTCTTTTTTTATCATTAAAAAAAATTACTATTAAATATCGGATGATCTAATATTTTTATCATATAAGAACCACTTCCTCGCTTTCATTCAAAAAGAAAGAGTTTCTATGTTCGTTCTACATAATTGCTCTCAGTTCTTACGCTAATAAGATGATGATCTACTTTTCATTTCTCCGTTGGGTTTTTTAATTGACCTGTGACATTGGACTTGAAGCCTTATGAACCTTATCAAAGGAGTCTTGCGTTTTATAAATCCTTTTGTGCTGAATAAATTAGCTTTAATTTAATGATACTGTCAACAAGAATATAGAAGATAAAAACATGAGCCAATTTATTTAAAACGTTCCCTTCATATGCCAAAACAATGTGCTTATATAATATTTGTATCCTTTTGGTCTAGTTTCTTCGATAAAATTGCCTCCATGTATATTAAATGAGCATTATAGAGTTATATGGTGACCTACTCAACCTAAGATCTTTTATATGAGGTTGACCCAAATTGATCTACCCCTCTCGGGAATATTCGAACCTCCGTCCATCACAGAAAATTGAACACACCTGAACACACTGAGCTATCACACTTATTTTTTATATGTATGGTGCATCATAAAAATAAACAATAACTTTTATTCCTAACAGAAGTGGTGTAGGACATTAGGATATATGTATTAAGAACATGTCAAATAGAAGGGTTAGCATACCTCTTAATTTAGACAATTATAAGGACCTATAAAGAGAGGGATTTTTATGGTTTGTAAACAAGCTCCATAACTTTGAATCATTATGTAAAAATGCATCATAATAATTATTGGTTTTTTTTTTCTTCTACGATATACTTTTACTTTACTCAAATCTCATGCTAATAATATTACTATTAACACTGTAATTAAAAGGAAAATATAATTAAATACTAGCGGCAATTCATTGTTTTAATGCGTATTTGGCTTTGAGTAATATCTTCTATACTAATAAAAAAGAATTCCGTTTCGTTCGTTTCCCATATCTCCCGAACGGTTCATTAGATCTTGACGAAATTTTCAGTGAATAGTTTTGATGAGCTCAGGGAGTGCTTTAGTGGGGGTGCCACGTCCCGGAAAATTCGTCATCGTCATGTTTATTTTATGCGCCAAACCGTTTTATCGATTTTTTAAAATTGCCACGTTAGATTTGGCCAAATTTTCTGTGGGGAGATTGAGGTTGTAAAACGTGTTTAATTTTTTGAGTGTTTCCTGGAAAAATCGGTTTCTATATGATTACTTAAAATTAAGTTTTTTTTGTCCCTGTCTTTCCCCCCAAATTTAAAGTTTGGGGGGAAAATAAACAATTTTTATAACGCAACATCGCGCTAATCAAATTTAATAATGCCTAGGGTGAGTGGTGAGTGATGTTAACCACTCTTAACCTTTTTTTTGATCAATATATTGAAGTCGTATCTTTCTTAGTTTTGGCTCTTTTCCCCCATCAAGGAGATCAAACAAATACTTGATATTCAGCGCTACCATACATATATTCGGCACTCTATGTTCCTGTGAAATGACTTAAAAATAACTTCTTGTTATGATATTTAAATACCCGCTTAAGGAATACACAAACGGAGAAAAAAAAAAAAAATGGCAATGAAGACCCAATGACAACTTTTTAAGGAAATGATTTTAATATGAAAAGTCACATGCGATGATTCACTGAAATTATTCGTGTGATTTATTTTTATGATGTTTAAA
>CP045896.1:16943506-16960978 GCA_013387185.1 Caligus rogercresseyi
GGATAAACGAACAAAGAAAATACAAAAAATAAGGCTAACTGGCTATCAAAATCCTTTCTCTTAAACCTTGGTATTTCGACTTGACTACTCAAGGGATAGAAATAATTCATTCCTTTACTGTGGTTTTCCCGACTTTAAGATATAGACATAATATATATACTATACTATACGATATATATATATATATATATATACATGTACTACAAAGACACATAAGATAGCTTCCATCAGGTAATAAGTCGAGTATTTTCTGCCATTGCTATTGAGTCTATTGTTATAGATAGATAAAAAGTAGTGCTTTTTGAAAACGTGATTGGTTGAAAGAAAAGGAGAGGAATAAAAACATAATTGGCATTTGTTACAAAGATCACTTCACTTTTGGCTGTTGTGGAATAATATTGATTATAGAGAGAATAAATTCATCCTTAGACTTCTTAATTGTCTTTTCTTATGGGCCTATATCATGACGTCATCGTCAAGTCCTTTGAATGGACTCCTTTTATTCCTCACATTAATAATACAAATGGAAGAAGGAAAATTCTGATGCCAAGAATATAAGAATGTTTATTTGTTTGTTCCTATATGTCGATAAATGGACCATCACTCTAACTATATGACGTAGAAAAAGAAAGAAACAGTGTTTATTGGTGAGTTTTGAAGGCAACACAGTTATCTTTCATTTTTACTTCAGCCGCAAGTGTAGTGATACTTTGTAACTATAGTAAAAAATTGCTATTTCCTTTTCTTTCAACCAATCATGTTTTAAAAGCCACCACCTTTTTATATCCCTAATCATGAGGCTTGTCCTGGCCATCAAAGGTATAAGGGCAAGTCTATCCTCTTTTATTTATCTGATTTTGTGTATGTACACAGAAGTAATAGCCTCGTTTATCATATACTGACTCCTATCAGTAAATGACATCCATCATACAAACACCCCCTGGCGACATGCCATATAACTACATATTTATCCTCAAGGGAGAGTATAATAATATTTCATACAAATGAAGGTCTTAACACAAATATGGTTTCATCTTGATAAACTAGTAGTATATCGGATTTAACTCCTATGGGATGAGGGAGGCTATTAAATCATGCCGCTGCTGACATCAACACAACAAACGAGAGGCTATAGGTATAGCATTAAGCTATGAAGGGATTAGGAAGGGGTTTCTTCACCTTTTGTATTCCTATAAACATTACCTACTATTAGGTATTTAGGGTGTTTATATTGATGATGAAACAAACAGATGTTAGGGTTATTATTTCTTGTGTGCCTGGAGGTACAGTTACTGTCGGAACAGAGTAAAAAACAACAACAGTATTTTGAAGATGAACTATTCGCTGTAAACAAACAAGTTCATGAGGAAAAAATCAAAACAATAACAATTTAGAAGCATTGAGATTAACATTTTATTCTTAATCGAATTGTTTTGTTTTTAAGAAGTAGATTTTAGTTTAGGGGGTAAACGTATATGAATCCAATGCGGTAGAGTCATTTACTCAGTGAAACCACAAGTCTATATAACCACATTGTTCACGAAGGAATAATAAAATGAAATACAACAATTTTTGAACCAATAAAAAATTGAAATATCCTTAGCAATATATGTAATTTCTGATATATATATATATATATATATATATATATATATATATATATATATATATATGTATGTGTGTGTGAGAACACTATTGAATACAATTTTTTTGGGTGAAAATGAGACGGACCTATAATAGTATTCTTCATTTACTCTTCTCCATTTTTACTTGAATTTTTTCAATTAGCCCTCTAAGTGATGCGATATTTAAGGAATATTTGCTAATCAAATAAAAAATTGGCCAGGAATATTGGCATCATCTGCGCGCTCTTGTATTTTTAACCAATCATATTACGTTGTTCATATGTACGTTTTCTAATATTAAAATAATTTAGGCAGTAGTCTCCTTTTACATGTATTGTTTTGAATTTTGATCCCCCCTTCTTTCTCTTTCTCTCTCTCTTCAAAGCATAATTCTAGCCATTGTTTTGTTGGAGCATGTGATTGGTGGAGCTTCATGTCGATGCGCGGGGATACTAACATAAATATTTTGTAATGATTCCACGACAAATTACGGCCTTCCATCTTGGAAGGATATGCGCATTGAAAAACCTTTGATTGTAATAAACAATCGACATAAAACAAACTACAAACATCCAACTAATATGATCGAAAGTCAGTATTTTTGTTTTTTTGTATATAGAACGTATAATTTCAAATCATAAAAATGGAAGCATCATCGTATGAAGTAAATATAGCCAAAAAATACATATAAATAGTTTTTCTCCTTTTCTTATATTTCGTTCTGTATTCAAATAGTGTTCTCACATCATATATATATATATATTATATATATATATATATTATATATATATATATATATATATATGATATTATATATCGATAAATGTCAAAATTATTTTCGGCTGAGAATCTGAGAAAATATAAGCAGCCTTGGAGTGACCACGGAAGAATGACTTATTATGAAGCAAATTGAGGACATTCAAGTGGAAGAAGTTTTTTCTCTAGATAATTTGAAATAGTGATGGTTTTACAAGAGTATTATACCTTTTTCCATAACATAATATATTATTATTTTGTTATAACTCATTAGCAATATTTAGTAAATTATATTGCATCTATTTGAAAAACTGTGTTGGAGTAGGCGATAATACCACTTGTAGCGTTGGTCGTTAGCAATCCATCGGTATTGGTAACCGATACATTTTTAGAAAAAGGGATAACCTAAAGAGAAGATAAAAATAAGGATTTATTATTAAAAAAGTCTTTCATTTTTTTCTAGCAAGTAAATTATTAGAATTAGTGATCGTTCAAATATCATACTAATATTTTATACCTTAGTACTTAATTATCTTTTTTTACCATTCACACCCTTATACCTATTGTTTATATTCTTATTTAATTATAATTTGGAAATAAATAAATAATATAAAAATACCCTTGAAAGCTCTTTACATTTACCGATAGATCCTTTATGAATAAGTTTGGGTTGTATTTAAGAAAAATAACTTAATTGGTCATATAGTGTGTATATTCATTATTTTTTTGTTGCTACACTTGTGAGTAGAAAGTGGGCAGGGGAATACCCCAGCACAGATGTACCTACCTACCTACATCCCTACTACCACCTATAACACAACTAACAGCCTAGTGCACAACGTCTGCTTCCCTAGGTTTTTGTACGAGCGATTAAAGAAATACAGACATATACATAACCACTCTCATATTATATTAGACCTAAATGCTTTTCCTCTGCCAAGATCCAGTAATGAGATAGCCAAGAATAGAGGAAAACATGTTCGAAATGAAGACATAATATGTAATAATCTTAATTGAATGCTGGTGCCTTGAACAGTGTTACTGTGACCCATGAAATAAACATCCCACGGAACTTGAAACATTGTTGACTAATGCTATGGGTGAAGGGAAATACTCTTTTTGCGTATGTAACTAAATATATATATATATACTTTTGAATGTCTCATTAAATAAAAAAAACTTATTGGCATAAACAACTGGGTCATATTAATTTTGTATGTTATTTTTGTCATTTTCCCCTTTATGTACTCAACAGGGCCTCTTGTTAATTAGACTCTCCTCATGGCTTAATAAATATTTCTTCCTCCTCCTCTTTGTTTAATCAGTTGCGAACTCGGGCATTGATATTCCTTTTTTTATTCAGTCTTTTATGCATCCAGTTATTATAAAGGTCCGGGATTTATTTACATCGCATAGATAATATTCACTTATAAACCAATACACGTCACCATAAGAATCGATTAATCTACGATTAATCATTAGGGACATCAAAACTATGGTTAATTGAGGGCCACAAATGATGACCCAAGATAGAAAAGGAAAATGAGGACTATTGAAAAAATGGCCCATATAATTGGTTATGCATGATTTTAAGTGAAATACAACTAAGTATTGTTGAAATAATATTGTAATAAAAAGTGAGTAAATAATGGTGAAAAATATTTTTTGCAATTATAAATAAATGATTTCCTTGTTGCTGTTATTAGACGAGACAAAGATTTAGTCGAGCATTTTTTTTCATGTGTCATAATTATCATTTTCTATCTTGGGTCATTTTTTTCCTAGGGCGTATTGTCCTCGACCATTCCTTCCTTATTCCGGGACAACAGTCATATCTGTCAAGAGCGACGCCGTTTTTAAGTTCTCCTTCGAGTCGTTGATGGTAAATAATAGCTTCAGAAGATTGTGGTACCTCACAAAAAGTTCCATAAAAAAGGGATGAAGTCCATAGTCAAGTTTTAAATAATTTCTCTATTTGTGTGTTTTTCAATATTTGGTCATTCATCAAATTCATTACTAGAACCAGACTTGAGTCCATTTCATGTTACTTGAGTCCACCATCGGGCTATTCATGCCCTTAATATTGATTTACATAGTTTACATCCTTTCAATCACAACTGAATGATTATCCTTTTTGTAGCCACGAAAAAGATATCATTCCTCACTAATGTGCAGGGCTGTTGGACTTTGGATAAAAAACAATGCCCTATATGCCCAAAAATATGCGGGGGAAATGACTAAATATGCAAAAAAAATATGCGAAAAAGGTTAAATGAGCCCAAAAAAAAGTCTTTATATGTGGAAAAATAATGTATATTCTAAATAAATAAAATTATGTCATGTAACCATGTTCCACTGGTGAGTGAGCATATTTTTTACATGCCTCTCTGTCAGACTGGTTCGCTGATCAGACAAAAGAGACTTTAGTTTGGAGAAGACCCTTTCACAGTCCACAGAGGTAATTAGAGCGTACGAGAAGAGGAACGGCAATTTGGAATCAACTTTGAGCTCCAATATCTCTCTATTCAGAATTCTGGAGTAGAATTTAATTTATTTATTTTTGTACACGCGTACAACAAGTTTATTCATTTTAAAGAAATACACAACAAATCATTCAATAATCAATATATTAAAAAAATCCAAAACAGATTCTACTGACCTGAGGTCAACATTTGTTGGTAAGGAAATATCAGCAGATAATCCCTCCAAAAATGTCCTTGACAAATAAACTTTGAGCTCCAATATCTCTCTATTCAGAATTCTGGAGCAGCATAATTATATATATTATATATATATATATATATATATATATATATATATATATATATATATATATATATATATATATATATATTCCTACAGCCCTGCTTATGTGTAAATGAAAAACAATGAGCTATTTAAAAGAAGGCGTTACAAAAAAAAATCCAAACGTTGTATATTGAATATACGCTTAATGCACAAAATGTGAGATATTGAGGCTACATAGGGCAAGAATGAGGACAATCTGATTACTTTCATATATAACACAAGTCTATTATGCTTCAACAAAGGATGCTTTATACACATATAAACACATGCAATAATATATACCTTCCTCAATCAATATTGAGTATATATATATTATACAATCCCATGAAATGGATGGCTATGGTCAGTGCACACCCTGCCCCTAATTGATTGACTTCCCAACCACCAGGGCGGCGGCCATGTAGGTGTGTATGTGTGTTCCTAGCTGGCTCATCAATTTGATGGAAGAGGCCTTTTAAGCCCAGTGGATAAAATGAGTGATGAATACACCCCATGCTTACATTACAATGCCCGAATAACATAGGGGGTTATTTTCAAAATAATTATCTGTAAAAATAGGTATTAAAAATATTATTTACTATTCCATAATTAAGTCTTTGGAAAATTGATGGGATAGAATCAAATTTGTTTCCTTTGTTTGAGGAGTGGAGCCACGAGTATATACCTATAATAAATGGATTCACAGCTATGGTTGACCGTTTTACCGGCCTGAAATAGAAAAAGAAAAAACAGCTGTCGAGTGATCTACAACAATAAATAAATTTCTACTATCACAAAATAACTAAGGAAATCAATATTGTTTGAAAAGAAGCCTTGAGAACTGTGAGTGACGAGGGAAGCATTGAACTACTGGCTAAAAGAAAAGTTCGTCTCGATGAAAGACAAGGGAATTCCTTGCGAGTACCATGGAATAGGTGTAGTAGATATTTCATTGCCATTGCCAAATTCTGAATCCACAGCTGTTTTTTCTCTTTCTATTTCAGGTCGGGTCAACTGTAAAGCATGCCAGGTAGAGTCAACTGCTTTAGAGTAGGATATAAAAATATTGAACGATGAAAAGCCTGGGATCCATCTTGCTCTTATTTATGATGTAGAAAAAAAACAATATATAATTTTGAAGTCGATAAAACACTGCAGAGAAAGAAGGGATTGCTGTTATTTCTGGAGCAGTCTAAGTCTGAATATCAAGTTGTAAGGAATAAATATCCAGTGACGTTGGTGTTAAAATAAAACATAAAACTTTTATGGAACCTAATATACAGAACTGCGACTACCGAATGTAAATCGGTATTCGATACTACCGACGCTAGATTTTAAATACCGAACCGATTATACGATATTCGGTAGAAACTACCAAATACCGTACAAATTGACAATGGGTACGGTATATTTGAAGATATGACTTTTGTGACATTCACATAGAGACATAAATATATAGAGAGCTTATTCCCTTCAATAGCAGAGAAACATCGTTCAACTGTCGCTTTGCCCAACATAAACAAAGTAATTTGTACTACGTCATCGTAAGTTAATATTTGGATAGAAGTGGATTATATATTGTTTCATAAAAAATGAACAAATATTTGAATGAAATTTACGTTTCGTTTTTCTAAGTACTGAGGTAAAAGTGGAAGCGCTCCCTTGTGTGAAAAACTTGAACTTTGCAAAATAAATATACAACTACAACTTATAGTATTATAGAGCAGATACATAAATATACATTCAATATAAGCACATGCTACGCATTGAATACTAGAGTACCTGAAAGTGCATTTAATATCGGGCAATAAAAGACAGTAAATGAAAAAAAATCTATAGCCTTCCATTTCCTACAAAATCCAAGTACATATATAATTTATATAAAATTATAATGTATTAAATTTCAAATAATCTCTAAAAATTATAACAAATTATGGACATAATTCTCCTTTGCTATAAAATGTCCGATATTAAAAGCATTTGAAGAAGTCACAGAGTAGATAGATATATAAATTTCTCTTTCTTTCTTATCTACCGTACCGAATATCGATCGATACTGAATACCGATATCGATCGATAGAAGGTATATACCGAATACCGAACCGGCAGTAGATTTTCTACCAAATCCCAGCTCTGCTAATATATGATGACGAATGTATTGTAGGATTTATCTTTTTTCTGTTACCAAGAAAAAAATGTATCACCTTGCAGTAGATTTTCAAGCAGATATTTTTATTATTTTCTGTTATGTGTCCAGTTATTATATATAGGTCGGTAATTGAAGCCCTGGGCACCAGGGAAGGCTGTAGAATTATTTGATCCAATGCACAATCGAACTAAGGATATGATCACAATCCCTTTTATAAAAACACAAACTTTATTATATATATGTAGCAATGGTTTTTACTCTATTGATACTGGTAGTAACGGGAGGTACAAAAACCACATATTTCGGGAATCTACTTAAGCTCTGGAAGATAGAAGAGCATAGGCTTGTACAAAACAGTTTACCCTGATGAGCGATTAATTAAGATAATACGGATATACTGACTATGATATCATTGATTTGCAATTTGAAATTGGACCTGAAATATATAATTGATCCAATCCATATTAATTAATTAATTATGATTATATTCATTTGAAAGAACTGTAGGGTTTATTACAGACTCTGTGATTGGATATCCATTTAACCTTGCTTGAAATAATGGTCTCATCTTTATTACCTCCGCCGAAGGAGGTATTGTTTTCACTGGTGTTGGTTTTTGGTTTGTTTGTTGGTTTGTCAGCAGGATAACTCAAAAAGTACTGAACGGATTCGGATGAAATTTTGTGGAGTTGTTGAAAATGCCAATAGGAACCAGTGATTAAATTTTGGCATCTCTGAGTGCAGAATTAAGATGCAAAATGAGCTAAATACTAATAAATATTTCAAGTTAGCCTACTCTGCCAATAGATGTCGCTGTGCTGTGAAATCGGGTGCCGGGAGCGTCTTCCTCTCGGAATTTCCGTCGAGGGGAACCCTCCCCCGTCCCTCTACGCCGCCCCAGTCGTGAAAAATTCGCCTCGGAAGGCTCATAAGGACCCGTGACGGCGGAGGTTTGCACTCTCTGAGTGTATATATGCCTCTAGTTTTAATATTATCATATTTGTTATGAATTAATAAATTGATACGTTGGCATAACTATAATGTTATTATTTATTTCATGAGTTAATTGCACATCTTTTATCTATGTTTTATGTATAGAATGATTTATTTTATACTTGTTAAACCTGATGTATTTTCATAATAAATTACATTGAAGTTAACTTCAAGCCGATAGAACTGTTAAATTTAAGTAATAAAACACTCGACAATAATAATAAAGTAGTGATAAACGTATTTATTCTTGTACGCCCTATATAATATCAAATTTTAGGAAGCTTTTATCTTATTTTCTTATAAAAAGGTACAAAAACAAAAAATCAACAAATATTTTTTGCACAGTTTCAAATATTAAAGAATGGATAGTTGATTAGGTAGACTTGTAGTCTGTGTATCTAAGACGTCAAAGGAATAGTAATAATGTGGATTTAATTAACTAAACGTTCATAAATTGAGGTCTATATTAAGGTTCTATGAAAAAAAGAACCCAAGCAATTTAGGGGAGTAAACAAAAAAAGTATATAATTCCTTTAAATATAAATAAATGGATTCCCATTAGTCTTTGACAATCTTTATATTTTTTAATTGAAGCTCCCAAACTTTGCCTTTTATACGATGGGTTTCATAATATATGTGTGTATATATTGGATATATATATAGAGAGAGAGAGAGGGATATATATATATATATATATATAGAGAGAGAGAGAGAGATGTTTGTTCCTGAAATGAAATATTTTAGTTCAGTAGTGTTTTATTTTTCTATGGGAGGACATAATGAAATTTCATTTTTTATTAAGTTGACGAAATGCATATTATATTCTTAAAAAATTGTTTTTATTCGTCTTGGAGTAACGAGTTGTTGTTAAGGGACATATTTGTTACCTCGCCTGCATGATAGGGATCTTTTACCCTGAAAGTTTCACATTTTAAGCTGGTCCTGCTTTTTTTATTCTCTTTTGCGATTATTCTTCGAATATATGTACAAGATGACTTCAACAGAAAAGCAACGAGGGAGCTCTAAATATATTAATAATTTGATTCTATAGTTTAACACATTTTTGAATCAAAGAAAACAAAGATATGTTTCTATGAAACCATGAACGTCACTTAGTAAATGCAAACTTACTCATCAGTCTTGTTGAGTTACAAGCATTTTATTTAGTTTAGTTATTTTTACATATCTGTCTACATAGATCTAAATGCTGAATATCGATGTCGACAGTAGATTTTGGTCTTAAGAACAAAGTTTATATAGAATAAATATTTTATAGCAAATATTGTAGCATAATTATAATAAAAATGAAAGTGGTTTTTTATAGAACACAAAAAATTTTTAGTTGAAAATTAATTTCCTTTTAGAGACTTTAAATATCTAAAATATGAAACATTTTTTAAATATATTAAAATATAACTTTAAAAAAATTAAAATTATGAAATATAAAATAAGATATATAAATATCTTAAAATATATCTAAAAGATTCAAACTCAACCAAAATAAATGTACTAATACAATACATAATTGTGTTTGGTTTGGGTATATTGGGAAAGAAGAAAGTTAATTATGATTGCGATGTTTGATGATGGAACGTACTTGATCAGTTTAGCTGCGTGATTTATCCTCTGTTCTGTACTTGGGAATCTTGACAGATAACGCAGAGTATCTAGTAGTGTGTCCATCGGGCGCGATTTCGAGCCGAGCCCGCCCGAAAGACTAATAATGAGCCCGAGCCCGACCGAGAAGAGCCGATTAGTTGATATGCGCCCGACTTGCGCCCGCCCGACCATTAGGAAAATATTAATAGAAGAAAGAAATTCAATTCAATAGATCCGAGAAAAAGTGAGGACGTTTTTTTAGAAAGAGGTGAGGAAAAAAGTGAAGACGTTTCTTTTAGGAAGAGGTCATTTTTAATTTTTTTTGAAAAAATTAAAAAAGGCCGCCCGCATAGCCCGCCCGACTTTCATATTTTTTGCACCCGAGGCCGGATGGAGACCGATATCACACAGTATCTAGGGACATGTCAATATCCTGATGGTTCGTCTTGTTTGTCAATAAGGTCCACGATATTTTAGCAATATAAATATTGTTCTCATCCTCAAGGTTTTATTATATATAACGTTACGTATAAAATACGCAATTACAATCAATATAAAACAAATCAAGGCTCAGACACTAGCTTAGTCCACAATGTCCTATCTTATTAATATACACAGATATGGACAAGAATATGAATTATCTCGTTTAAGCACATACGATTAAAGTATTTTTTTATTAAATAATATCCAAAGAGCCAACAAACTTCCCCCTTTTTATATTTGCAAATCTAAGGGAAAAGTTTCATTGAGAAGTGATATTAATGCATAAAGTATATAAAAATTAAAAGAAAAGTGTTCTGAAAGAATGTAACTTTTTTAAAGTTATTACAAAGCCATTCAAACAAAGGAGGAATTGTGCCTAGATGGCTTAGACGAAAAAATAAAAGTTAATAGGGGATAAGAAATAATAGAATGAACACGGGGTGGTCTTCAGAATGGGAGAAGCAGGGAGGCTAAAGGGATTGTCAAGCTTATATTGGGTGGCGTAACTGTGAAGATTCAGAGAACGGGGAAAGAGGAACTATATTATTCTCAGGTTTCTTAATATGAAACGGATTTTAACGTTTTTACCATGGATTTGTTCGACTAAAAAACAACAAATTATGACGACATCTAATAAAAATGCCGAAAAAGAATCAGAATTAGGATTAAAGTTTTAACGCGTCCTTCTAAAATATATGGAGAGTGCAGAGTATGGAGGTCGTTTCCCATAGTATGACGTAGGATGAAACCGTGACGTCAGATGGGGTGTAAGTTTTTTATCTTTCATCTTCCTCAATTGTTTATATTGATACAAGTCAAGAAATGATGAGGCATTAAACGAAGGGACTAAGGCACTCTTCGTGATCTCTGCTACATGATGAGCAGCGCCCAATCTTAAAATCCCACAGAATGATCCTCAACTATTCTTGGACTCTGGCTGCACAAGACGTTTAATTCTTTTAATGCTGTACTATAGTGAACGCTATTAAAAAAGGAATAATAAGAAACACAAAGAACAGCTTTAATTTCTATAAAACGAAAAATTGAGTTTTCGACATATATGCTATGTTTTTTGTATTGTATATTTATGTTAGTTAAGTTGTATATCTTATAATAAATTAATATTAATTCTTTTAATAAATACAGTGTTAAGAAGAGTTATCTATATTATAGGAAATTTTATAAATACAAATTGAAATTATACTTTGTTTAGAGAGCATTAGTAAAAATAATTTTATGGACTTGGGTCAAACTCAGGGTAAATAGGATAAAAGTATAGGTTTATTACTTGTTTTTGTGTATAGTGCAATATAAATAATCTTATAAATAGTTTAACACCATCAAAAAGTATATTAGAGCAATAGATTTTTAATGACGTAAGCCGGAAGGAAACAAATAACAAAATGTATTTCTTCCCGCTTGCCCATGTGACGTCATTAAAATAATGGACAAAAGAAAAGTGAGCTCTCTTGACAATATGGACGGTTCTTGTTTTTCAATATACATTGGGTCAACTAATTGTTGGTATATCACCTTAGATACAAAGACATGCATGTTAATATATGTATTCAAACAATTATATATGGTTCCTTTATACGACCCATTTTGGCTCTATAGGATAAGATGTGAATTTGATATTATTTTTATTATTAGCATGGCTCTACACCCAGAATATTTTCCTTAAGAGTTGCTTATTGCTTGAATAATATAAGGCGATTATATAAAAATGAGATACAAATATTGCCTCCCCCAATTTCCTAATATATCCAAATAATAATAATAAATTTACATCATACTCCAATTTGTAAATGGGATTTAATATTGTTATTATTTAGTATGCATTGGGCAAAATATCAAGAATCTTAACAACGAGTAAAAGCTCTTGGATTTGTTGTTAGAAATTCATTTGTTGAAGATTATTTTTAATGTATTCATATATTGTGGATATATATATTCTACAATATTTATGAGACTCAATTACGTTCAAACCTGATAGCTTCAAGAAGTGTATGAAACTTATTCAAAACTGTATTTAAAGAAATGTCTTTAACAATCACGAAGTAATTTAAGAACTGTGTTTTATTCATTCGGAATCTTTAAAATAAATAATATGACAGTGTATTTTTTATTCTTTTTTAGCTGGCTTAAGATTTGCTTAAGACATATTTGATGTTTATTGAAGACTCTATATTTTATAATAGGGACATTTAATACACGCTTAGGAGTGATAGCTGGCAGTTTTTTTAAACAAATTATATGGAATTGTATGATTTGAGGGCCCAGTGACAGTATTTTTTTCATGGCAAAGGTCTGTATTCTAGTCATATAATATAGTAATATAAAATAAAAATAGATATAAAAATGAGCGACGGTTATTTTGAAATACTTATAGGACGTCATTGTTATGCAGAGTACTCGACATTTTAGATTTGACACACTAAACCGCGGGACCCATTCACGCTTATTTTGAAACTCCAAATTAGCATTATTATGACGCCTGTAGAACTGGGTCTGTAAACCAAATATACCTTAATTGTATATGGTGAGGCCTATGCAGGGACACAAAAAGTTGGGGGGAGGAGACACTTTTACCCTTCTTTCTCAATATTTTATGATAGGTCTCCATACTCCGTAACCTATGGTTTAAAAAAAGTTCACCCTTCACTTACACTCATACGTTAGGTAGAATACAGAAAAAGGTCATAGAGAGATATAAGACAACCTCTAGTAGTCGCTCACTCCTGTGCACAGACTCAGCAGACCAGGCCCGGTGGGCTGGGCGGGCCTGAGGGGGCCAAGTCCGCCCACCGAGTGACGTAAGCCCACCCACACACTGATTGACGTGGGCCCGATTTTTTATTAATGTACGAACTGTGCCCCCCCCCCATAACAACTGTAGGCCCCCCCCAAAAGCCTGGGCCTGCTGCCGGGCCTGAGCAGACCTCTTGCCTTCCTGTCAGTTACTAGAGAAATGATATTAATATTGACTCCCATTTAGTCGAAGATATTCAGAAGTACAGCACTCACCCCACCTCCCAATTCTCAAATGAATCCGGCAGTAAGTTTGAATCCTCGACACCCTATAATAGTATTTTTGGAAACCGATGTTTCATATGATTAGACGTAATCATATTACTACGCAATTCTTCCGGTATCATATACATAGTTCAAAATCTGCAAATGGTATGTGTCATAGAAAACTACTTAGAAACCCATCTTTGTTTCTCGGAAGGTATGTGTTTTTATAACAGTCAGGACTTGAATATCAGATCTTAACAATTAATGTATATTAAAAGGCTTTACTATAACTATAGGTAAGACATTGAGGCTTAATGAAGCTAACATCATAATTACTTTGTATTCATCAGTTAACGGCTATAATAAGAGCTTACGGACCTTTCTGATAATAAATGAACAGTCAAATTCATTCATACGATAACAGGACTTTGAGGACAACAATGAAAAATCAAGGAGCCATATAGATGTCCTGTTTTATGATTAAAGCTTAAACAACAAATGAAAGGGAATCCTTTGTGTGACGTAGGGTTTTGTTCCTCAGCAAAAGAGCTGATTCGTAGACAAGGACGCGGCAAATTCAAAAATACATATCTCATGAACAATAATAAAATCACGGTACTTCTCACAAACTCACCAATAAACTCACAAAAATGCATATATTTTTGTTTTTTAATGAGGCATTTGTTTTTCTTCTTAATTTTTTGAATTTTTCATAAAAAGATGTCTTCCACGATAAAATGGGCAATTGTAAAGTTAACACAAAGTTGTTTTTTTTGCCCATTTTGGTGTTGCTTAGCATGATTGTACACTAAAATAAATAATATTCTCTTAAAACAAGTTGGAGAAAGCAAATATGTCCTAGCCAATTCATTGGTTATTCAAGTAATAGACATTATATACAATTGCAATCCACTCAAGCATAATGTCTAACAAAATATATATCCTTTTTTCCTATTTGGATAGATAAATAAGCAAAAAATATTTAAAATATCATCATTGAATGGATGATTGATTCAAACATTAATGGAACTTTTTTTCCTTAGATATCAACTCTTGAAGAAAAGAATTAATAGGAGGAAGGAAAGTTGGGAATTAAAGAGCCTTCAATAAAAAGAATTTGACGCCTCACTGATATTTAATATCTTTATATACATATTTATTGAATAAATCCATATAATCGTCAATTTACATATAATGAAATTATACATATTAGACATTATTAACTAATATTGATGAGATTTAATTCATATGAAATAGTAGGAAAAATATACTCAATTTGTTTGTAATATTGGATAAGAAAATAGGGATCAATTCCCCTCAAATCATAAAGATATAATAATATAGAGAGCTTATTCCCTTCAATAGCAGAGAATCATCATTCGGCTGTCGCCATTGCCCAATATATACAAAGTAACTACGTCATCGTAAGTTGAACAAAGAGATAGAAATATTTGTGTATATGGGGCACAATGACGTATCTCTCTGAAGAATCCAATAAGCTCTCTCTCTCTCTATCTCTATATATATATATATATATATATATATATATATATATATATATATAGATATATGCCTCAAATACGAATTAAAGATTATGTAATTACGGTTTTGTCTTTGATCCTGTTTACGTATTAAAGGTTCAATTTCCTATGTCCGGATAGCTGGATTGATTCCAGAAAGGTTGAAAATCAAGTATTGGCAGTCTTTTTGCAGATTTCCTAGGATCGATGAACTAATTTGAATGCTATAATGTTTATTCATCTACATTTCCACCGAATCAAAAAGGCAAAATAAATACTGCTATTAAATAACCCAAAGGAATTACTGCATAAAAATCATGAAATTCCCTTCGTATATCAGAATATTTGATTATTTTCATTAATTTTATATTGATATAGCAAAATAAATAAATATATATATATGTAAGGATAATGATATCATTTATAATTATGACCTAATAAGACATAAAAAGAAAATGCATTTGAAGATATTGAGCATAATATTATTTGTTAAAGCCCCTTATTGATCTAATTGTTATGAACTATATCGTTATACATAATTATTGCACCGTATTTTTCATAAATGACCTATGACAGCACTTAAATTGTTTTGCTTACATTATATTATATTCTATACATGACCAAAATATGAAATGCAACATATCCGAGTCTCTCAGGTATACTAGGAAATTGCTAGAGATATCAAACCTGTATATAAGCAAATATTTTATTTTTATTTGGTTAATGATTATTTGTTACATAATACCTATTTTTTAATATACCACTCTTTGTAGCGTGAATCTAGTCTACAGTATAGTAGTGTATACGCTATAATTAAATAGGGATTAAAAATATAATTGTATATCACACAATCTTTCATTTTTCGTAGTTGACTAATTTGGTGCACATAAGTACACAAAATTATAAGTAATGATGACCCTCTATCGATAGGGATCCCCACAATCGGGAATGGATAGGGACTAAATGCAAAAACATGAATCAAAAAATATTTTAAGGATTGAACATAATT
The DNA here is from genome assembly GCA_013387185.1 of Caligus rogercresseyi. Classification (NCBI taxonomy): domain Eukaryota; kingdom Metazoa; phylum Arthropoda; class Copepoda; order Siphonostomatoida; family Caligidae; genus Caligus; species Caligus rogercresseyi. The sequence goes on from CP045896.1 coordinate 16,959,446, forward strand.
CTCAGTAAAAATAATTAATTTAATAACTTTTTATTTTATACTTGGTTTGTAAAGTAAATGAGAAATATTATAACAATTATATATTTTGTCAGCTTAATAAGGAATTTTTGAATCGATTATAAATTATAATATTTGTGTATTTTGCAAACGAAAATAGTTTTCTGTTTTAACGTAACTGTTAAAATTTGATTTTATTTTATACGTTATTTTATTGTATTTTATATTATAAACTTCATTTTGTTTGCCGCCAACAGCTTTAAATTATCTTAAACAGAAAAAACGGAATAATTGAATATAGTAGTCAACGCAAACCCTCAAGAGGTCTACAATTTTCTTGCTTTCTTTTGTGCATGTACAACAAAATGTAAGTTTTATAGCAAAAATACGATTAGATGGTCCGTTATCAGGAAAAAGTCCCATTCCAGAGAGTCTCAGAGTAAGAAGGAGAAGAATAGAAAGGGGGAAAGAATTCATACCTTTCTCTTCTCTTACCAATAGTATCTTCTTTTCCTCTTCAACCATCGAGCAAAAGAGCTCCTTTAGGAAAATTTATGCCCGGAGAAGGGAGAAACGTAAAGTGTCTACACACAATTTTCCTTCTCATGATGTCAGTTAACTGTGTACATATATTAGGAGAAGGAATAGGGATATATTTGTATACAGTTATGAAGCTATGTTGTACTCGTCCGCCCATGCTTTATCTCTGCATAACCCTTTGGCTCCTCACTCTGGTTAATTGTATCTATATACTGGTCCAAGTTCTTATCCCTCAATGCCTCTCGGGAAGTCCACATCCCCTCCCCACGGTAAGAGAACTTCTCAAAAGAGAGAGTGTGGAGAACCATAGAGACTTAAAAAAATAGAGAGACAGCTTATTTTTAAGAAAATGGATGAGTTTGTCAGCTGTCGAATAAGGGGCCCAAAACAGATCATGAGATAAATAAAGCGGAATTAAACACATAAACAATTAAAAAATATATCACGAAACCTTTCATTTATGAATTTATGTTTGGTTATGGGCCTTGAAGGGACAGCTGACATATTTTCAAAATATTACTCTATTATAGAAGGAAATAAAATCTCTGTACCTATATATTTATGGACCATAATATTCAATTAAGGTTAATGCAGTTCTCTTAAATTCATAATTCTACATCATTTTCAGTTTGCAACAAATTAGGGGGGATCTTGGTGACAAAGGTCAACCGACAAACATCTATTATTTCTGTTGTCGTGAGGCGTTGATCTATATTCAATTTTCTTCTTTTTCAACGTGGTTTGGCAGAGTGAGGATCATCTTTTAGGCAAAGATGTTGAAAGAAATAATAATGATTTTTCATTTTAAAATATGTTAATATTGGAATGATCAGCTTAAAGGAGACAACAAAATATATATTTTTCAGTTGTAAAAGAATTTTTACTTAGTGAATTTGCAAGAATAACCATAAAATCATCGTAATGTTATCATTGACTCATACAATTATATAATTGGGCATATATAAGGTTTTTTTTTTCTTCATTTTCTACTTCCAT
>CP045896.1:16961078-16989557 GCA_013387185.1 Caligus rogercresseyi
ATTATATATATATATATATTTTATATTAGATATATTTATATATATAATACTGGGGCTGTTCTTATTTTTCAAATGTTTGAAATGTTAGCAACATTGTGGATTTTCTCTTTCTTGGTGATAAAAAAGACGACATACAAAGTTTGAACAAACTCGGTCAACATTACGAGGTCGCGCAAAAGGTCAAAGTTTTAAAAATTTAGTAAAAATATAGTTTTCCCGCAAATTTTTGAAAATGGTGGACGTTACAGACTTCAATAATAATTATTCATTTAAAGGAAATCTAATTTACTACCAGACGTATATTCGATTTTGTTTAATAAAACAAAGTTTCTGTAAAAACAAAGAAAAAATGGAGTTTGTATATGTTAGCATATTTCATAGCTTTTTTTTATCAATTAACTTCACTCGCCTGTAGAAGATGACTTCTTCGCTTCAGAGTAAAATAGTATTTTAAGTTTAGTAAACCTTTAGATGATAAATCCAAAAATGACCTTGGTTGCATTCTATCAATTCAGAATTCTGTACAATCTGAGTTTACATCATATGATTCAGAACCTGTATTGACCTATAAGAAATCGATTATGAAAAAATAAATAATAATGTGTTTCTTAGATTTGCGTCAAGGTATCCTCTCAAAATTTTACTTTGTCTCTGACGCATTATAATCCATTATATGCGTCTTTTGTACGCGAGATATGCTTTTTTAATGTACATATACTCTCTACTTATTAAGCTGACATGATTTAGTATACCAAAATATTAAAGCTGGTGTACCAAGCTTTCATTTTGATATGTTTGGTGTTCCAAAAATCGCTATACTTAAGAGAAATAAGCAAATACATTTTTGCACGTACTCTCCCAAAAAAATTGATCTTTTGATATGAGAATATACAATTACCACTTGGTAACTGCTGTTAGTGTTACCTGGATAGAAAAAAAAAGAAGGGAGAGAGTATTTTGCCTCACTTCTCTCCCTTCTCTTTTTTCTTTCTCTTCCACCACCACCTGTACAACAAATCTGCTTAAATCCAATTATCAATCAGTAGTCCCTATTTTGAAAATGTATCTTGTATGTAAATATAATGTTCGTTTTATCTCAGTTCATATTTGTATTATGTATAGTTTATACCAGAACTCAAAAGACCGATAATATACAAAAAAAAGATCTTAATATGCACAGATTGTTAGGTATTCCTTTTTTAAAAGATATTCCAAATTCGAATCATTTTATAGAATCTAAGCCAACTAGATCCTCTTTCAAAATGTGGAGCTTTGTATATGTAGATCCTATCTCCATTTTTTTATTACTACGACTAAGAAGGATTTTTTTACGCCTGAACTTGCTTTGAAATATGACTTTGGTCAAGATACCCAGGGAATCTATAACAACCTGGAATAGAAACTCCCTCCTCTTTATGTCAAAGATAACTACCTTCGTAAAAAAAAAAGAAAAGGAGGGAGTTTCTATAAGGAACTCCCTCCTTTTCCCTTTTTACGAAGGTAGTTAAACTTTGACATAAAAAGGAGGGAGTTCCTATTCCAGATTATAGTATTCCCTTGACTAAGTAAGTATCACATTCAGAAAAATAATGCATGTTTATTTTCTTCTGTCATCTTGACCGATAAATAGATCATTAGTCTGAAGACATAGAAAAAGGATAAAAGTTAAGTTGGAACTAAAAATATATTACTTGGTGAGTTTGCAAAAACTACCATCAGGAATACTTAGACATTGATAGGATTGTTTTTAATTGGTTGTTTTCAGACCCACAATAAAATATTCCCTTTTTTTTCTTTTTTTAAATAAAATCGGTAGCTCCTTGTTTAAATTTCAACCATATTTACTTCTAGACGAGAAATTATACTATACGGTTTTCTTATGTATGTGAACAGCGTACATTGCTATTAATGGGGATGCCTTACAAGTGAACAAGATAAATAGAAGAGTCCAAACAATAAGATCCTCATTGATACTTTAAATGAATAGATTTATCTCACTACATTTATTTGTAAATATATCTATATATTTTGAGTAACACGTATGAAAGTCAATACTAAACAACTATCGAATTTTATAAATAAAAAACAGATGAGTTTTTATGACAAATTTGTATAATGGGTTATGGTTAATAGAAATTGCCGCTCTATTTGCTTGTAGAAATGATAGTTGGTACGAACTTTTCTCTTTACGTATATTAATTAATGTATCTTTGCTATGTCTCACCCCTCTCATACCATGACATTCTGATATGGAGCCAGACACAGTGTTATATATAAATGATACTGAAACTACAACTTCCATATCAGAAAAAACAGATTTTATATATTACTCACAAGGACCTACATATTTTCCATTATTTGTCGTTTAGTAGGTCAATATTAAGGCTGATATTGATTGATGTCCTTATTTTGAAGTCGATTGAGCTCCCTGTGGCATTTGATATATATGTATATATACACATACTATAACCAAAAAGCTTACAAATTTTGACTTGACTTTCTCAATATCTTTTTTTTGTTGAGCAAATTTTAAACTAAAGATATAGTCATTGGAATTTGAAGTTTAGTAAAATGTTATATCATCGTGAATTGTTGCTTATTTGGAGGGATGGAATGGCATCAGTATGGATATTCATAAAAACAGTCTCCTTATAATTTGTCCAACGAATTTAAGGTATTTTCATGAGTAGTCGACTTCCACTTAGCCAAGGTAGTTAAAAGTAAGGTAGAGCCATTTTAATCAATGAAAGTAAAAAAAATACACCGCCACGCAACCTACATCATGAGCATGACGTCACATATGGCAAAAGAGGGTATATTGTATAAGTAATATGTTAAATATAATCGAATTTAGCCTTTAATTAGATCATAGAAGAATTATTATCACAATTCTATTAGAAATGGGAAAATATTAAATTTTGTGAGTAATCATAAAATTTTGATGATTTAAGTTGCTGAAATATCCAAAATATTTCATGAAAAAGCAAACTCTTCAATCATTATTTGTTAAAGCACATAAAAAACAACGAAATAAATTATAACAAAATACTATTTATAATCATATATTATTACAAAGACATATTTAGAAAAAAGTATATAATTTACAATTAATACAAAACAAAATATGGTTATAAATATATTATATAATATTATTAGAAATACATATTAAGAAAAAAATAAATAATTTATAAATTATTACAAAACAAATACTGTTTATAATATTATATTAATATTATTAGAAATACATATTAAGAAAAAAATATATAATTTATAAATTATTACAAAACAAAATACTGTTTATAATATTATATTAATATTATTAGAAATACATATTTAGGAAAAAGTAAATAATTTATTAGAGCATTTAATTAATCCACTGTTTCATTTTTCGCTTCTCTCTTAAACTTTTTCTATGTCTAGCTTTTTGCTCTTGAAGGCGTTTTTTTCAAATTTTATTTGGAGAAATACACGAATTTGAGCAAATTTATAAGAGCTTCCAATGGAACTGACGGCACCTTAGACTTAGACATTGATTTAGAAACTCTTTTACTAGGTTGTCGTCCGATCAATCTTTCCATTTACTATAATTTTTTTGAAAAAATTTGTTCACATTTCCTTACTACTCCTTTCTTGAGTTTCTTTCTAATAGGAAGGTTAAGAAACTCATGCATTAGATCTCTCTCATAGTCTTCTTCAGTGAAGTGCAGACTACACATAAAGGATGATGCAGGCTGAAATGTCGAATCTCCTCTTTTGCATGCGATGTCCAAGCTTTTCTCTGTTTGATGTTGGTTGGAAACGAGTGGTACAATACATTGTGAGCATTGAGATCCAATGAAGGACAAACAGCAACTGCACACTTTCTTTTTTTCTTTTTATTATTAATTGAAGCCATTTTTTGTAAGAGTACGATGCACTAATGATAATTTGAGTAGAGATGTTATATATAGTAAAAGTTATTTGTTTATGTTTTCTGCCAGACGTGACGTCACACGAAAATATTTCGGAACCTAAGTTTATACATTATGAAATGGCGGGGGGTTGCACTTAGCCAAGTACACATGAAAAAACTAATTTTCAAAGTATTGATACTTAAACCATGTCCTTCAATTGCAGAGCTGGATTCGGTAGAATAATCTACCGCCGGTTTGATATTCGGTATATACCGAATACCGATCGATATCGGTATTCGGTAGATTTTATTATATATCTACAGTGTGGACTAATGCTATGCCAGTGATGAATAAAGGATACGCTAGTGTTGATGCTTAGACTACTAGTATATTTCTGCCTCCCTATTCAGGGAAGCTTCGTCTTTATATACACGTACTTGGGGAGAGTTCCCATGTAATCTATGCATACATATAAATAATAATAATAATCAGATTGTGTATAGAAATTTGAGACATGTCTTAATGATGATATATAAATAAAGAGACGTGCAAATTAGAATAATATTTTTGTTCGTATCCAATATACAGTACGATCGATATTCGGTACGGTAGATTAGAAAGAGAAAGAAATTTATTTATGTATCTGCTTTTACTTCTTCATATGCATTTCATATCAGACAGTTTATAACAAAGGACAATTAAATACATCATTTGTTATAATTTATAATAAATTATTCGAAATTTAGTAATTCTAATATTTTACAAATTATATATGTACTTGGATTTTGTAGGAAATGGAAGGCTATAGATCTTATTGTCCGATATTAAATGCACTTTCAGCTACTCGAGTATTCAATACATAGCATAAGCTTATATTGAATGTATATTTATGTATCTGCTCTATAATACTATAAGTTATAGCTGTTTATTTATTTTCGAAGTTCAAGTTCTTCACACAAGGGAGCGCTTGGGCAAAGCGACATTTGAACGATGTTTCTCTGCTATTGAAGGGAATTAGCTCTCTATATCTTTATGTCTCTTTATGAATGCTACAAAAGTCATACTTTCAAATATACCGTACCGATTGTCAATCGGTACGGTATTCGGTAGCTTATACCAATATCGTTTAATCAGTTCGATATTTGAAATCTACCGTCGGTAGTATCGAATACCGATTTACATTCGGTAGTCGCAGCTCTGTTCAATTGGTAATTAAACTTTTGAAATAATTGTTTAAAAATTACTCATACTTTAAAGGTACTCACAGTTTTCTTTGGTTCATTAAAATATATTAAATGAAAGGCACCTCAAGGAAACTAGTTGTCACAAATTTACTAAATATTTAGATTAGTATTGTACGACATGCATACAAGTATTTAAACCTAAATTTTTTAATGCTTTGATTTCTAACGTACTGAAATTCACATTTACAGCTATTTGTTAACGTACATCGTTTGAAAAATTAAGTATATTTAAAATGATGATAATAAAATACATCCTCCGACAACGTTTTCTATTGTTCTAAAGATAAAAATTCTAATTAAACAGTGCATAAGTACTTAAGAATAATAATTATCGCTTAATTACTCCGAAAAACATAGTTTATACTCCTGCTTTTGATATATAAACGTATGGAAAAAGAAAGGAGTTACTCGCACACAGAAAATTGCATGGGATTTTTATTAAAGTATGTCAGTAATCTCTTTGCTTTCTTTGCATTTCATTGTGTAGGAACATGTAAAGATCTCAAAGGGGAAGAAGAGTGCACGCTACATGAGATATTTTATTCTTCAAAATACTGGAGAATGATCCAATGGGTCCCAACTTCCTGCGAGTAGAAATCATAACCAGTGTTGGTCGAATATTACTTTGAAAGTAGAATGTAATATATTACTACTTTTACTGCGTAGTAATATTTTTTAAATATTATTATTATTACTTCTCAAAAGTAATGTACTACTTTATATAAGATATTACTTTATTTGATCATTCGGAAACAATAAGTAAAGGCAATTCAAACAGGATTTGTAAAAATCATCACCAAACCTAGTTTGCGTTTTTATGTCCACTGGGTGACGTCACATACATTCACAGTTGATTAATTTTCATCAAAAATGCCTGTCGAATATTTCACGAAAGTAATATGTAACTAGGATATTACATATTAGTTATTACTTAAAGTAATATCTAATATGTTTTCTCTCTAGTTAGTCGCAGTAATATTTAACTAAGTAATATATTACTCGCACGCGCGTTAGGGAACAACACTGAACATAACCAAATGGAGTCAAGAGAAATCGATGCAAATATAGTGCATCATTAAATATATAATGCAGTCATTTTATTTTCTGTCTACTTCAGCCATTAGTTTAATGTTTATTTTCAAGTTTCGTGATTACAATACAGCTTAAGGAAATTGCTTCCTCAGAAACGACTCCGTCTATGCAACTGACAAGGACCTCTAATTTACCCCTAAGATACTTCATCTTGAATTAACATATTTGTCACTTATAAAGAGTCCAATAGTATATGAGCTAATATGAACTATTTACAGCTGATAAAGCTAAGCCCATCAGATAGCGAAGAAAAAAAGTGGATATTTTTATGATAGTATTACCTAATATTAGTGTAGATTCGGTCCTCATCTAGGACCAAGGACTGCACTCCGGTCCGGTCCAGTCCTTTTTGTTGGTCCTTATAAAAGGAAAAATGTTATTTATGATGTCATAACCCACGTCATGTTATCATATACATTAATGCCATGAAGAGTAAAATGCTTCATATAAGGAAAGTAACAATAAGTTATAATAGAATAAAATATTAGAATTTAAAACATATTAAATAAATACTCTTTTGAACATATTATGGAAAATTAAAGGACCGAACAAAGACAATCTCAATGACTGACAGTCCTTAGGACCGGTCCTCAGATTGAACTGGACCACACCGAATAAATTGGGACCGACGCAACACTACCTAATATGTCTCTTTAGACCTTTAGAAAAAGGATATACTTTAGATTTGACATTTGTTTTCATATATGTTTTAATGGCATAATAACACTCAGTCTAAATGTAAAATAAATAAATCAAAATTGGGATTTACTTTTAACTAGTGCTCCATTTAATCATAAGCGTGTTCAGTTCTAGAAACTTTATTTCTAAAGACAGTTTCATTGATTTCCTCTAAAGAGAATGCACCCACAATGTTAAAAAAAGAAAACAAACTTTTCCCCCGAACGTTATTGGTTGAAAGAAAAGTAAATGATAAAAAAGAAGAAGTATCAATTCAGATTTAACAATATCATCCAGGATCTCGATCCGTATCACTTACGAATCCTTATTTAGATTGTCCTAATAATGGCTATTTTATTAATTAAATAAAGCATCACATAACGCTCAGAGATGAATATTTATCTCGTTTCATCGTCTTTGACGATAGATAAATCCTCACTCTGACCGAAATACATTGAAAACAAAAGAAAATCAAGCTACCAACTTTAAAAAACATGAATTTTAATCTTCAGTGTGTGCAAACTATCATAATACCTATTGATAAGATAACAATGAAGTTGCGTAATAATTATGAATGATGCAATGTCTATTAAACAGGATATTGTCTCATTGCAACTCAATTATCTTTCTCTTTCTGAATATTATCATCAAACTGAGTATTTATTTGCCGTCAAAGATAATAAAACATACTAAACATTCATGTTCCACCTGAGCATGATAAATTATTGTATTCAATAAGTATTAATAGATTATATCAAAGGATTTGTAAAGGTCATTAATCGAGGTCATGTGAAGGTAAACTTAGTATTCTAAGCCCTGAATTGATATTTGCACCTCAAGATCCACAATGGAATGATACGAAATGGTGTTGTTTTATGTAGCCCCTTTTCTTTTTACATATGTTATTCTATTAAAAGGTCCCAACGTGGTATCCTTAGTCATGGCCCACCTCTTTTACCTTTGGTCACTCAATCTCTACTCTTTAACGGGGGTTTTTCGGTTAAAACATTTATTCGGTTGACTGCAAAATTTTATACAGTGTAAAATAAAATACATTAAATTATGTACAGAAACAGAGTAAAACTATTCAGGGCAGTTGCGAAATACATAAATGAACATTGTAGTAGGGGTAGGAGGTATGGGGTCATATCTTCAAAATATGCATTGTACCATTTTTTGGGACCATTATGGTAAAAATAAGAAGAATCTAAAAAAAAAATTAATTTTATGCATTTTTGGCGGTTTGCCGCCCAAAAAACCACAAAAACGATATTTGGGCCCTGAGATTCCTCTGAAAATCAAATATTGATCACTTAAGGCCGGTTTTCTGGTCCCAGGCAACCCCCAATTGCTATGATGGTTATGAATACTTAAGGGGAGTATGGTAAATCATTGTTCCATCAGTTTTGGGGTGTTTGGAGTCCTTCAGGCATAAAATACCCAAACATGGTCAAAAATTTGCCGCCCAAAAAACCATTTTTTGGCCCCCCGAGCCCAAAATCGACGTGAAATTTCTTGTGTTTGAGTGCAGGGCTCTTGAATATGTGAAAAATTTATCACTATTGTTAAAAAATATGTTAAAATTGGTCTTTTTTAAATGTGAGTAAGACATGTTGACAAAGATGTTCTTACACTTCTGCCATCGTGCGAAACAAATCAGCCAACAGGATGAGATGAAGAGCGTATATCAGTCGGCATGATGTATATCACTCTCGTATCTGAAGGTGATGTGAACACTTGGTACCTTGCAGTTTGTACTGAGGAATGCAGTGGAACATACAACATGGATTTCTTACAGCGTGTGGACAAAAGTTCTAACTTGATATGGAAGCATCCATCAAAACCTGACAGAGCAACACTTCGACCAGAATCGATTATTCAATGTGTCATTGATGGTGATTGGGATGTATCGAAACACGGAACATGACTTTTACCTTGAGGAACCACACCTATGTTGACACACTAGTGATGGATTGTACATAGTAGTGTCTTACTTTAATTAAAAACACTTCTTAGACTGTGTAGCATTTCTCCTCAGCTTTTACTAAAACTTAAACTCAACGTATTATCTGCTGTTTTTGCAACCCTCAAGTGAAATGCAGTGAAATGGGAACTATTTTCAAAGTTTAAGAGTATATTTTTTCTAATATATTGTAGATTATTACATTTGTCCACAGATGTCTTATTAAAATATGCTGAGAACTTGATTTTATTTTACTTCACCAACTCATCTTGCTTCAGAGCTTCAGGCAGTACTGGAGAACTTCTAAGGTCCTATACAATGAGTCCTATCAGTCTGTTTATGGTAAATTAGGCTTATTTTGGCCCTTTTTATGCCCTGGAGGACCCCCAAAACCCATAAAATACTGGAATAATGCTTTGATATGCTGGTTTAAACTATATGCATCCATTCATAGCCATTGGGAATGTCTCGAGACCGCCAGAGTACTCAATAGCGGGATAATACAGATTTGGGGCAAATTTCGGTAATTTTTGGGTAATTTTATGCCCTGAAGGACTCCAAACACCCCAAAAATGATGGAACAATGATTTACCATACTCCCCTTAAGTATTCATAACCATTCATAGCAATTGGGGGTTGCCTGGGACCAGAAACCCGGCCTTAAGTGATCAATATTTGATTTCAGAGGTATCTCAGGGCCCAAATATCGTTTTTGTGGTTTTTGGGCGGCAAACCGCCAAAAATGCATGAAATTAATTATTTTTTTTTGGATTCTTCTTATTTTTTACCATAATGGTCCAAAAAATGGTACAATGCATAATTTGAAGATATGACCCAAAATCATGCCATACCTCCTACCCCTAATTGTAGTTCATATTTACTGCCCTGAAGAATAACGTTATATAAAAGAACAAATCATTTATTGGATTGGTTTAAAAAAGCACGATGTCTTCTTAAAATCCTTTTGATGGTGCTTATGTAGAGCTTTGATCTTTCGGTGCATATTAATTATATCGCCAGCCCACTTCCACGTTGGCGCTCCTAAACCCGGGATTCTTTAACGTTTAGAAAGACTGCAACCCGTAGAGAATATAGAGCGCTGAAGCAGCATATAGTAGTGCTGAATATATGGAGCTTTGTTATGATCTCCAATGTTGGAGAAAGACAGGGACACAAAGAAATAAAGAGAGAGTGAGACTTTATATATATATATAATGCTTCGACATATATATTATTAAGGATGTAACCAATAATAACATATACTGATTAATCCCACATATTTTCAGGACAAATTGAGTGGAGATCAAAGATATGTCTGGACTTTTCGTTCCTCATGTCATACTCCTCAGAGAGAGTGGGGCCCCTTACTTCATTCATCTTGAGGATGACATCCTTCCCCTCAAGGGCTTCATTAACGCCACACTTGACTTTTTGTCTCGAGTCAAAGACAAGGAATGGGCATCCCTTCAGCTCTCGGACTACGCATCCATTGGCCGACTCTACGAAGCTCAGAGCTCCATAAATTGGTGGACTTTATCCTTATTTTCTACACGAGAATGCCTGTGGATTGGCTCATGGCCGAATACGATCGCCTCCAGATCCCAGATAATCCCATAGTGAGTCATGTTCAAAGGTCTATAAGGAAAAAGTGGATTATAATATCACTCATGAAAATATCAATGCTAAGCGATTCCGAACCTAAAGCGAATCTTTAAACCAATTTTGAACCACACAAAGTGGTTTGGAAGTGCTGGAATGTAACTGTCTAAAATGTGGTTCGTAATAACGGTTGGGTTTTTTTCGTCTGGGCCGAAAACCCGTACTTTTATCGAAAGGATTTCACAGATATTTACAGAAATTCATCTGAATAAATGGTTTAGAAGAGTAGGGGTTCGAACCACCTAAGCTCTTGATTCAGACATATGGTTCAGAACCAAAAAAGATCTAGAAAAACTTTTTTTCGATAAGAATTTGAAAGCTGACTATTGCTCCAAGGATTCATTACGTCATAAGTGATCAGAGTGTTCAATTTAGACAACGTCGCTTAGAAATAAGACAAAACCCCTTGTGGTATATATAGACGTACCGGTTGTAGTCTTAATTGCTATTATAAAAGTGAAAATATAAAAATAATACAATCTACATCAATCGGAGAGTAATAATAACTCATCTATGATGATTAAATATCATCCCTTTTAACCTATAAACCATTATATCTTTCTCTTATATCCATTTATTAATATGTCTACTCACAAAGATTGGCAGACATGTGTGTTCTTTTCAATATATTCAAAAAATAAGATCGTGTATTAATCCGTCCATCCATTTTCCTTCCAGATCTTGAAATCTAAGTTGCCGATTAATTATGTTGTTTGACATTTTATTATTTATTTAATAGAGTCTCAAAGTCAATAATCCCTCTTTGCGCGCATGGTTGGCGACATTTCGTCCAAGGAAACGTATCTGAAGCGAGAGCAAATGGCGGTGAATAAAAAATATGACGAGGACAAGAGACATAATCCATCAGATGTTGTGTAAGTACAAAAAAGAACATCTTGCCGTGATTAGGGATTCGTAACAGATGAATCAGTAAGCATATTTTGAAATAAAAATGATCAATTGATAATATGCCCCTGTATCGCATTTCTATTATGGCTTTAAAAGAGCATAAAGTAGTTATGACCATAAGTGGAACAGTATTTCAATTCATGTCGAAATTAACAAAAAACGTTATGTATTAAAAAAGAATTAAAATGTTATTGACCGTTCAAGGGCATAGTTTGTGATTTGCTTTTTAATAGTCGAAACAGCTTGAGCAAAGTAAGTATTACACACGAAAACAACATTGACTCAAGAATAATATATGAGAAAATGTCTATTACCATAATGCTTGATTTAGACGAACGTTCAATGAAACATTTGTTTAGAAAAATAATGACAAACGATGGAAATTGAAAACTAAATCAATGTATATTTTAGACACTTAGCCTGGATAAGTAAATAAAGAATGAAAGACAAAGATGTAAATAAATATTATTTATTGATAAAGTCTTAACTTTTTTTTATATATGATTTATAGTCACAAGCGACTATTATATTTTTTAATCCATATTTATCGGCTGAATATGGGTACTTTATGAGCGGACCATTTTTGTCTATTTTTGCCATTTCATATTTTATAATCATTTAGATAATAAAAAAGTTATTAAGAACTATTTATATATTGAAAGAAAGGTTTGGTGATTTACTTTATGTTTTCTTCCCTGTTTACTTATCACTAGGAATGAAATCTGGAGCTTAGTCTTGTGTTACAGATTCTATGACTGTTTTTGGCCGTGAAAAGAGAAAAGAGAGGAGAGAGAGAGAAAGAAGAAACTTTTTTTCTCCCTCTTTTTCTCTCTTTCTTTTCTCTCCCTCTCTCTTTCCTTCTATCCCTTCTTTCCCCCTCTCTCTCTCTTGCACGGCCAAAAACAGTCATAGAATCGTAAGCACCAAGGCTAGCTCCAATTTCCATTCCTACTTTGTACTTAGCATTGTTCAAGAACCTATCCGATATCTCGACAATAGATTGAGAGCAATGTGTGTGGCTTTCTTTAAATGTAATACTTTTGATCATAAAAAATATGTATGTCATCGTTGCAAGGCATATGTATTGAATATCAACTTAAATAATTTATAAGGGTATTTATTATAAAACGTGTTTAGCTGAAAGAGGTAGTAGGACAAGGACAAAAAGGCGAAGGCGCGGAGTTGTTATTATTTTGCAAAGTTCAACTTCTTCAACAAGTTCTTAAATTTACATTTAGTCGCTGCTCTATAATTATTGGTTGATGATTATATACAAATTAAAACTGTGAGAAACCTCATTCAATGTGACAAAGGAAGAGGGAGATAATTGGTACTCCTGATTATAGTTTTGATTTGAAACGATAGAGGGAGTAAAACCTTAATAACCTCCGACCTATAAATATATGGATACTCAACAGAGAAGAAAAAATCACTCCATTTAAAGAGGGACTCAAAAGGGCTCTCCCACTTTGTGAAACAATTGAGTTCTTAGGAATAGACAAAAAGGAAATCCAGCAATTTAGTAATAATGTCATTCTATGTTATTCAGCAAAACATTATGTTTGATACAAAATAGTCTCTTAAAATGACGTGCCTGGACATACCATTTCTCCCTTTTAAATTCCTTTTAAATTGTTCTTTAGTCTATGACTGCTCAAGGGATAATAAGTATTCCTTCTTTCATTCTTTTTGTTTGATCAGTAATTGATTCGGACTTTTTTATTCAATTTTTATATAAGTCAGTGTTATAAAATAATAATAAATGAAAACAGCACACCCCCTCTATCGATTAAAAGTATAATAGATTCAATATGGAAGTTCCTGTTAAAAAGTAAAGATGTCACTGTTTGTTCGTCTCCTTTGGGGGGGGGGATTTTTTCACTTTCAAACTGAAGGTTATAAGGAATTTAGCTCAAATTTAGTATTCTAAGGAGTACTAATGAGGATCCTTGCGCGTTTATAGAAGATTATTAATGAGTTTCTTTCATTTTTATTAGATATTACCCCTTTATTCGTTGACACGAAATCTATAATCGACGGCAATATTCATGTTTCTCTTCTTTTCTTTCTTTAAATGTGAATTCGCCCAGTATGAATTATGCTCCAGTAACTAATATGAGATATTATATACAATATCACCATATTTCTGTATGTCAATATACTCATGGAAATTATCAATGTGATCCAAGCTTTCATTTCAGAGGTTCATGTTGTAATTTATTTTGATTAGGAATAGTTTATGGCAGGCAAAAATAAAGACTTTCTATCTCGACTCGAACGTTGGTCCATTCATTTTGTTGTACTTTCATTCATAATATGCACATTCAGATGTATGACTACCGATCATTTGTAGTTTTATAAAACTATCAAATGCTGCTATCGATTGTACGATTTGTAGTCAATCCGTAAATTGAAAATTAATATTCTTATTACAATTTTGATTTTTCTATGGTGAATGACTGTGGTTTTTTCCGTCATCAACCAATATCAACATTAATCGACAAATATTAGGTTGTTCCATAAATAATGAAGGTCGACCAATTAAAACTCAAAATTTTCATCAGATCAACACAAAAACTTCTCAATCAGGACACATAATCCCCTCCGACTGCAATGACGTCGTGGCAGTGTCCCCGGAGCTTCCTGAGTTGGTCGTAGAGCTCGTCTTCACTGACCCTCCTCATCGCCCGATGAACGGCAAGTGTAGCCTCCTCGTGGCCCCCAAACTCGTCCTCCGGAGCAAGTGCTTCAACTTCCGGAACAGGAACCTGTCACACAGGTTCAGGTCGGGTGAGTAGGTGACTGTTTCACCGGTTCCACGTCCCTCCGGGTCAGGAACTCCCTGATATCGGTGGCAGTGTGGGGACGTGCATTGTCCCACATGAGGAGACAATCTTTCAGCCGGATCTTGTCCTATTTCAAGCTGAAAAAGCGCTTCCCAGTCGTCTTCAGGTACTCTATCATGGTGTTACAGTCGGGTGTGGTCCCGGCAGGTAGTGTAGTGATCGATACCCGCCTCGGCTTGCAGGTGAGCCCCATCAGAATCATCGTCTTCCTTGCTGTCTGTTTCACATGGGGGTCGAGAACCAGGCCCCGTGGGCTCCGCCCAGACTTGCCTCCGCTCCACCGAATCCCAGTAGAACCAGGACTCGTCCTGGACTAACAGATGAGACCCCAGAAAGTCCTCCCCGTGGTCCTGGAACAGCTTCAGGAGGTCCTGACAGCACTTCCCTCGCTGCGTTTTGTTGGCTTCAGAGAGCTGGTGAGGGACGAGCACGCTGAGGAGGTTTCGGAGCCCTAGATCCTCCGTCAGAAGCCTGAAAACAGTTGTAGATGGTAGGGACACCTCTGCAGCAACTTGTCGATTGGTTATCCGGGGGTTATCCTCGACCAGGCGCTTCACACGGGCCACATTCTCCTCTGTCCTCGTCTCCGGGGACGTCCAGGACGGGTCTTCTTCTCCAGGGCAAAACCACCTTATCGAACTCAGTGTGCCATCTCTGGAGGGTGGAAAGGCCAGGGCAGGAGTCAGGAAAGGTAGAGAGTAGGTCCCCGTGGATCTCGTTGACTGTCCTGGCGAGCTTGATCCGGATCAAGAAGTAGGAGCGAAAGTCGGGTGTCTTCATTTTCAGCGGCGAGTAGAATGAATGATAGAAATGACGCGATTACTCACCTTATATACTAACCTGAGTGGGGCCATACAGTCTGTTCCCATGCAAAAATATGCGATAAGAACGCTCCCGTTGAAATTTTTGAGATAGCTTGTGAACTTTTCGAGATAGCTAACCTACTTCATTATTTATGGAACAACCTAATATATCGATTTATCAATGTACATATTTTGTGAAAGCAACGGATTAGATGTCAACCAATTATTAGTTTGATTTCCATTCACAGTATCGACTGTCGTAGTCCACAAAATGTACGACCCAATACAGCTGCCAGCATGCAATCCACGCCAATCAGTTTTTTGTTGGTGTAATGGCGCATCATGAATCATGTGTGGGTTTTCACGCATATTTTGCCGGTTAACAAAGCCATTGAGCCCAAAAATGGATGATTTTAAGGTGATTTTTTTTTGAATTTTCCTTCAGCCCATTTACACCCATTCCCGAAGCGGCTTCAGTTATCGTGTCAATTTGATCTTATACGGGGTGAGGGTCAATATATTTTTCGCTGTCACAGATATGCCCAACGATTGAGAACAGGGCGGAAAATACAAATTTGAATCATCTTTTTACACTTTGTGCTTTTCTTTGTCTCACTGACACATGAACATTTTATAGCGAGTATGTGGACTCAATTTTTTCACCCAATGTTGAATTGTAGATATTTGCAGGTCGATTACATTAATAATAATATTGGAGTTAACCTTCATTAAGTTTGGACCAAAGACTTTTTCAATGCTTCTTAATAATTTGCAAGCTTTGCTCAGGTGTGTACTGCTCCATGATGAAACTGAAATTATTTATGAGCACAGCTTTTAAGGAAAACATAAAAATATACGTCATTCTCGAAACCTATCTACCTAGTAAAATGTTAGTCACCCTATTGAAAAACCCTATATATATATATATATATTTTTTGTGAAAATTAAATGATCGTCAATATATACTCCCTTAAAATCAACTATCGGTCGACCTCTACTACATATACGAGCGGTATATTTTTTCTGCCCAAGTTTTTTTAAAGGTTAAGATTTTTATTTATTAGCTAAAATCCATACAGTGTAAAAATGTAAGAATACACTAGAAAGTAGGAGATAAAAAAACACAATCTTAAGACAGTTACGTAAAAAACAAAACATAAAAGAACATTATAATTCAAAATTACTGTCTAAAGATAAAACCATAATATAAAATGACTTATTAAAATTATTTCTTATTCAATATAAACCGTTGATGTCGTCTTATTGTCGATTTGATGAGTTTGAGGTATTCGAGAGAATTGAAGGAATAAACTTAATCAAATCTCCGACCCATGTCCATGACGTCGCAGATGAATTGGGATTTTTTATTGAGAGGGCTGAATAACGAGCCGCTGCCCCAATCATAATTGCTCTAAGGTCTTCGATTCGAATATATGAGTTATTTGTCAGTCTCTTCGCAATTAATGATTTCATGGTGAGCAGTGCAAACTCAACAGCCTTTTGATGAGGAGAGATCTTCTTTCTTCTTCTGAAATGCTCCAAAAGAATTGTAGCTCTAACCACGTTCGAATTTAAGTCCATATTACCACAAACGCTTATATGAGTAAAGTGCTTGATCGTCTTCAGTAGAGGACAATCCACGAAGGCGTGTAATGTATTATTAAATAAAAACCGCAGTTATTGCAAGGATAATAAAATTTGATCAGGTCTGCTGAGATCTGGAATTGAGCCGTGAATTTGGACCCGTCAGCGATTCCACAGGTTGAATTAAAAATTATTTTTTCCCATGACGGAGGAAGACTTAGAAGATTCAAAAACTTTCCCGCTATTATGCGTACTTCATTCAATGTTTGCTTGTCAAATATTAGTTTTGAAAACCACGGCATAGAAGGGCATAAGGTTTTTACAGATCTCTGAAGTGGAAACCGAAACCTTCCTCCGCCAAAAGTGGAATCCGATCTCAGGTCATGAAAAGTAAAAATTCCATTCAACAGAGCGGTTTCTTCTAAACTAGAGGGGTCGCCAAATCTATTAATAAAAGGTTTGACATTTCTGTCTGCCCATTTCAGATCCTCCTAAAGGCAGTTTCTACAATAACATGAGATTTCCGTTTAAAGTATTTGAGAGGGAAAGTCGAGCTCAGGGCTCAGTTACGTTAAGAGTATTACATATGGGTTACATTATTTTAAAGCAATACTAGTATAAAACCTTAACCCTTACGATTTCAGACTCCTCACGAACATGCGGCAGTACAGTTACTTCGCTCTGAACTACTCCTACTTCCCGAGTTCCCTCTACTTTTGGTGCATACCCTTTCCAGGAGGCAGCATTGACCTTGTCTTTCACAGCCCAAAGGTCATTGACTCCGTGTCCATCACCTCAGGGCTTGAGAAGTCCGATGGGCGTGGTCAGCCTAAGGGCTCAGACGGAATTAAAGGTAATCTTTGGATCCATGTATATATTACAATCCTACTTCTATATTGAGAGCTTTCTATTAATTAAGAAGTGGAGGAATAGTAAATGTCATCATATCTATTTTATTGAAAGTCAAAGGTTAAATAACATAACTATTATGAAAGGTGAGACAGTGAGACATCATCAGATGGATTTACAACCATAAGTCCATAGAGAATATAGAGTGCCAAAGTAACATATGGTAGGGCTGAATATAGGGTATTTGTTAGCTCTCCATTGTTGGGAGAAAGACAGCGACAGAAAGAACTAAAGAGAAAGTGAGACATCATATTTTTTATCATAAAATGGAAAGTTATGTGCCACCATCACACTATTCATGTCTATATATATATATATATATATATATATATATATATATATATATATATATATATATATATATATATATATATATATATATTGAGCAATTATTAATCGGAATATAATAATGTAGGAATATAAATGTTTTATAGTATCGTTGAATCATGTATTTCATTAAACCTCTTCTAGGTGGATTTTTAATGAACAACTCAGGGCTCCATTAACAGCACTTTTAAAAACACTTATTGCTCCAACTCTTATGTATGCAAACATAAACATACAATCAGAACGAGCACAACTTGAACTTGCGGTGCCCTCGGCAGTGTTTGCAGATTACGTCTCTGCAATCCGTCCTGAACATCTTCCCAGTTGTACTGCTAGACGTTAGCCATCATGATTCCCTTATATATACTTTTATTTTCCTTGAGCCAACCTCCGACAGGAGCACATTAAGTGTATGAATCGAGTGGCCACTCTACTGGCAAATAACATTTTGTAGTGAACAAAAAATATATGTCATAACATTTTCGATAATAATAAAAATATAAATATTGTCCATTACTCTTAATTCCAGACGCAACACTTCAATTCTCACCCAAAATGAGATCCCTTCATCCAAGAAGCGGCTATGCAGACTGTTCCCCCTTCGAGGAAGTGGCTACAATACGTGAAAGCAATTTTCGTATAAGTGGACTCTATGAGAAGAAAAAGGATGAAAGGACTCAATGCATTCGAATTCAAATGGGTGACACTCAAACGCCCTATTCCTCCTGGCTGGCCATCAAGCTCATCAAAATATCTACGATTCCCTCCTGAAACCAATCATTTGTTTTATTAGTCATTAGCAAATATGCACATGATGTAGTTGTGACGTCATTAGTATAATATGTAAATAGCGTCAATGTACAATCTACTAACTGAATACTCGACAGAGAAGAAAAATTCAGTCCAATTAAGTAGCTGTTTGAATACATATTGGAGCCTAAAATGGCTGCCCACTTTCGTGAAATAATTAAGATGTCTTGGAAATAGAAAAAAGGAAATCCAGCAATTAATGTCCAGTGATGACATCTATCTAGTTAGGCTTATAACACGAAAAACAAGTTTAGCTTTCACGTCATAGATTAGTATACTCAAATTTTGGGGGGAAATTAAAGACCCTTTGAAAAATCTTCAAGACAACAACTGGATGGTCAAATTTAAATATCCAGGGAGAAAAAATCCAGGTGGCAGCACCAATGTTTTAACATATGTAGTATAAGTTTCATAAATAATAGTCCCTTTAAATGACGTTTATTGGAAATACCTTTTGACATTTCTCCCTTTTTCTATTCCTTTAGATTTTGTATTTAGACTGCTCATATATATATATATATATATATATATAGATATATATATATATATATATAGCTATATATATATATATATATATTCGAGAGGCTTATCCAGATTGAATCGAGCAAGCGTTAGTTTACGCCTAAATTGAACTCAAACGGTCATTTCTTTTATTTTAACTCAATGGCTACTCGAACAGATCCACATTAAGATAGGTGTCTTTATTATCAATATTATAATTGATTAAGTCACTCTGGGACTATGTTCTATAACTTGATTGGTTGACCAGATGCATTTTTAAGGGGATTTGCCAATGATCAAGGTGGATCATATGGTTTTTATATGACTTTAAAAATGAATGTATACTATATCGAAATTCAATATCTAAACATCCTTGCCTTTGGTCCTAAATGAAGATTATGTTTTGTTTTTGTCACTTACACATATTTTTTATATGAAAGAATACTCATAGATACTCAACATGGTTAAAGTGGTCTTGTGTTTTAGGGAATGGGCATAGATCCTTTATTCGATTCCGCCTTGAATCCAATACTCGATCTCAATTCGAACTCTTAGATTTTACCCTCAAACAAGCAAACACATAGGATCTTTGCTACGTTTATAATTATATAAATATATATACTAAGTATATATATTATAAGACAATTACTGTGTTATTAACAGTAAATTATTTGAAAGAAATAGTTTTCCCTCTGATTACTCTCTAGTATTTTCCAGTTTGCTAGATAATAATGTTGTTTAGATTGAAACCCTCAGAAAAAGTCTGCATATGTGCATATCAACATAAAGATATATTTTTGAAATGAAATAGTTGAAAACATTATATATTTTAAAACAAGTTTAAGTTGTTGTTTTCAACATTGACGTTAAAATAATTTTTGGATTTAATTATATGCTAGATTACATTTAGTATTTTCAATGCTTTAATGCTGATACGGATGCACCACAATAAAAATACATATTTGGCTATTTAGAAGTCCATAGTGATTCATTAATATAAACAGTATATTTAATAAGGACTAATGGTGTCCAAATCCACAAAATAAATCACACACAACTTAGCAAAAATATATACAAAATAGCTTAAGATATTTGTACATGTATTAGCTTAGTGAACCTTATTGTAGTTCAGATTATTATAAATTTACATATAGGTACAGCGTAATTGAAGAACATACTTTTAAGCCACAAATTGATTGACCTTTTCATTTATTAATGTGTATTTATTTGTATTATCTTTAATATAATTATAAAATACTTGACAATGTAATCTGGAATATTATTTTTTGATGTTCTTTATTTATTATATTTATATATAATTTTTATATACTAACTCTATTACAAAATGTTGAATTATGAACTGTTATTTATATTTCAATTATAAAATGTTATATATTTAGAAAAACCCCACTCTCTAGGTTATATAATACTTATTAAATTAAGCCCGAAATATATATAGCTATTAGCAGCTTTAGGTAAGCTTCAACAGGTGCTTTCTTGCGTATGTTTGTGTGTGTCTGTGTGTGTATCCAATATCCTTGACTCTTATTTCATGCAAAAATATATACGGGAGGGCTGACCCAAGAACGTGAACTTTCTCATAACCTTGATTATGTTTTTTTAACATGGGGATAGAACAACATTTATTTTCTAAAATAGTGTCATTTCCCTCGTTTGAAGCAAATAGTGTATATACGAAGAGTGAGATAAGTGGTGCAAAAATGACAGAGGATGAGGAAAAAGAAGCGGCAATTCGTGAAAAGTACCGTAAGGAAATTGAGGAAAAGGTTCAGCGAGAACTGAATCGGATCAAGGAGGCGGAAAAGGCTAAGCAAAAGGCTATACAGGCCGAACGTCAGGCCAAGGAGTCCAAGCGCCAAATGATGGAGAAGATACAGGCTGAGCTTAATAAAATCAAGGCCTTGGACAACGTAAGGAAGGTGCACGTCGATGAAGAGAAGAAGGAAAGAGAAAATGCTGTCCGTCAAGAGGAGGAACGAAAAGCTAAAGAAGAGGAAGAAAAGCAAAGGCTTGCCGAGAGGAATCGAAAGAGGCTCCTCGACGGTATTCAGGCTCAGAGAATGGAAGAGGAAATGAAGATCCGTGAGGAGGCTCGCAAGCAGCGATTAGAGTTGGAGGCAAAGCGAGAAATGGAGCGAAAAAGGAGGGAAAAGGAAGAAGAGGAGACTCGGGCAAGAGCCCTTGAGGAGGAGAAGCGTCGGATTGCCGAGTTGGAGGAAGAAGAGAGACGTAAGAAAATAGAGGCTGAAGTTCAAGCAAGAAGAGAAGAGGCTCGACTAGTCGAAGAGAAAATCGCTGGAAGAAAAAGAGAGGAGCGGGAAAGAGAGGCTCAGAGGGCGAAGGAGCTTCAAGAGAGGATTGCGAGGGACAATGAGGCTCTGAGGAAAAAGGAACTTGAAAATAAGAGAAAAAAGTTTATTAAAGATCAGGAAGATGAGCGCAAACAACAAACGCTTAAAGATGCTGCTCCAAAGAAAAGGAACTCCCTACAAAGTAACGCCATTCTTCAAAAGTTCGAACTTTTATCCAAAGCAGCTGCACAGAAGGAGGAAGAGGAAGCGGCACGTAAAAGGGATCTCATGAAGAAAAATGCTCTTAAGAAAATACCAAAGCGTTTCATGTTCCAAGAAAAGGTCATGAAAAAATCCCAAAACTTATTAAAAAAGCTCACTAAGAACAGCGACAAGTACTCAAAGGAAGACATAAAGAAAAGTCTTAATAAGCTAGTGCAAATAGCTAACTCCAAGTGCCAACTAATGAAGGATATCCAGGAAGAAAGTACTGACGTGACCAAACGGGACATGCAAACTACCTCATCTCTCAGGTTTTATTTGATGGAAACGAGTGTGTGGACACACGAGAGAGAACCCCTGAGTGTGACAGAAAAGATGCTTTCTTTGAAACGTATAAAGAAGAAATGGAAAAATATTTGTCTCTTTTTGATGATGATCAAAAGAAGACGCGAGGGGAAAAGATCAAAAAGACCTCTAAAAAGTTGAGGTTCCATTTGCCCCCATTAATCAATTGAAGAATCAATTTGAATTCCCCGGGGAAAATGATGAGAAAAAGCCAACAGTCCAGACAAGAAGAAAGGGGAAAAGAAGAGAGTTTAATGACGTGTTTAGAAGAATTGAAGAAGCTTCGTATGAGAAGAAGAAGACCTATGTTCCGGTTATAATTGATAAAGAGGCCTTCGAACGAACATTGGGAAAGTTTGAGGCTAATGGTCAGAATAGTAACCATAATAATGTGACAGAAGAAATTGGAGTGAGTGAGGATGATGAAGAATCAAGTGAAGAAATGGAGAGTTCATATGAGGAAGAAACGAAGAGTCTATCTGAAGAAGACACAGAAGATCCCGTTGAATCTAACGACTCCCTTTCTTCTCCTCAAGAGGCCAATGAAGATCCAGTTGACGTGATGAGAGAACAGATAGCTCAAGAACTCAGTAAGATTCAACAAGCTGAGAAGCAATTTAATGACAAAATTGCTAAAGAGAACAAAAGGAAGGAACTTATGATAGCTATCCAAGAAGAAATCAGTAAGATAAATAAGATGACTCAGGCGAATGATTCTGACGACCCCGAAGAGGAGCCAACATGGATACAACGATTTAAAGACTTAAGCAGAATTGGGAGAGTCGACAAAGTGTCTTCCGTGGATAACGCAGATGGAAAAGAGGAAAGAAAATGAGGGCACTCAGGAAGAAGGAGAAGTTAGAGAAGAGTCAACTTCGAGTAATCTCGATTATATGGCAACTATTGAGGCTCTATTATCCTTGACGGAGGACAACGAAGATCGGAGAGACATACCTAAAGAATTAAAACTATCTAAAAAGCCTATCACAGTAAAGGCCGTATCGGATATCAAGAATAAGTTTGAGAATTCTCAAAAATCTACACCATCCAAGGAGTCGGATATTCAGAAGGATAAAGGTCAAAAAATCAATTTTGTTAAAAACATATTGCTCAAGACCACAAACAAAAAAGATTCCACGGTTCCAAAGACATCTAAAGACACTCAGAGCATGGATACAAAGAAAAAGGCTTCGCGAATAAAGAACATGTTTGAGGGAAAGAGCAGTAAAGAAAATGTTAAAAAGAGATCCCCCAAGAGATCAACTATTAGTGTTCCGTCAGTTTTCAACGCTCAAAGTGATTCATCCTTGAGGGATCAAAAAGTTCCTGAGCAAAAGGAATGGAAATATAAACAAAAGCAAATGTCCAACTTGGGGCAGTTTTTGCAAAAAAAATGCGGAATCTTTGCCAAAAGATATTCTTCATCAAGGGACTCGTGTTTTATCTAACCACAATAATAGTCAGCCTGTTTTTGAAAAGACTGAGGACTTGAGCCAGACTTCAAACAACTTTTTGGAAGAATACTTGAAGGAAAATGACGGAAAAGAGACAGATTCCGCATTTATGGAGACACTACATAAATATCTGGATCTCATTGACAAGGATGAACCACGCAAAAGTAAATGTGTGTCTTCTATCAAACTTGAATCGACAGACATCCGGGCTTTGCAGGCCAAGCTCACTAATGAAGAAACAAATGGCAAGACTAGAGAAAAACCCAAACAGATCATTGGAAAAATAAAGCCTACTGTTTTCGAAAAGACTTCCAGAAAAGAAGAACGTTCCTCTTCATCATTTTCGAATCAAGGACATTGTTCAGATATAAAAGACCATCTGGAAAAAAAATCTGTCAAAAAAGAAGATGTGAGAGAAAAGATTAGACGAAAAAAGATTATAGTGCAAGTCAATGAGTCAATGGATGATGACATCCGGTTGAAGAACTCAGGAATAATGATTGGAAATGGAAAAAAGAAGAATCCTGAGGAACTGTGGATAGAAAACTCCGAAACAAAGAAAAGTGTCACACAGGAAAGCGAAGAAGAAAATGACTTGAGTCAAAAGCTCTTGTCGAAAGAAAGAGAAGACTTGATCAACGAACAGAAACCTTAAAAGAAAAACTCAAGTAAGAGAAAAAGAATATGAAGAATTTCTTAGAGCTCTACGAACTTATTCTAAGGAGTCCAGTGATCAAAGTAGTCTTCAAAGTCAAATTGGTTCGTATCTCCAACTGATTGACGAGGATATCCCAAAGGCCTCATTTAATCTCCCTGATATAGATGTACCGTGGAAAATAGATACTGCAAAAAGCAAACTTCACAAAACCTCTAAGAAAGACAAAGTAGTCACCCCGATCCCGAATTTAAACACTTTTAGTCGAATGAAAGATAAAATGACTCGACACAAACAGCCCCTACAAACCCTTGAAAAGGAACCCACTCCTTCTTCAAAACCAATTCACGGTATAAAGATCAATTCGAAGAAATGATGCGGGGAAGTGGAGGACTGATGAAGAAGTCATTTTCAGAAATGAATCTAGGTCCTCGTCGGATCAAACACAGAGTCCCTGAGTTAGTTCCTCAAAACAATAAGGAAGACAGCGGGAAATGGCACAGTAAAGTGATTGAATATTTTCAACCCGAGCAAATAAAACCGAAATCCCAAAAGAGAGTAGAGTCCAAAAAAGTCATCAAAAGCAAATGGGAGGCCATTAAGGATCCAGAAGAGCGAAAGCGAGCCATTTTGGAAAAACATGGCTTCAAACCAAGATCCAATCGTAAACAAGAAGAAAGACAGGACATTCAAGAAGATGAAGATAAGAATTATCTTAGCGAAGAAGCCTACAAGGAGTACTTAAGGAGCATACAGGAATTGACCCAGACTCAGGCGATGAAAAAAAGTCGCATGATAATAACAATTTTGGAGGTTCCATTTCCTCGCTTCTTAATATCCTGGGATCCGTTCGGAAGTCAATGATAGTACAAGATAGTCCAGCCCCAGACTTCCCTAAAACTTCCCGAAGAGCCGTATCAGAAATCGATATCTCACACATTCCAGGCTCATGCTCAAATATAAAGAAGAAATTTGAGACCCCCGAAAAGGATCCAATTCGAAATCATTCATATGAGAACGGAAAATTCCTCCTCGCAAGCTAAGAAAAGGCTCCTTTGATAATCTCTTCAAATCCGAATCAAGCACAGATCTATCCGTCAACTCTGAGCTTGAAGTTTTGCGCTCATCAGGGGCTTTGCTGCGAAGGCAGCACAGTGAAACAAATTTAGATTCAGGTCGGCTCCTTTCAGAGCGAACACCTTCATCAGTAGATCTGGATGGTGAAGTAATGGAGGAGCTAAGTAAATCCAATTCCGCCATCAAAGCCATGTTTGAGGCCTCCGCGCCAAAATATAGTTCGGACAAAAGCTGAGCAGTGAAGGCGGTCCGAAGAGAAATCGACCCAAGAGGGAAAATGTTGAGACGCGTCAATGGGTTCTGGACTCTGTGAATAAATTCTTTGATGTTATCGTTGAGGAGGAAGAAGAAGACGAAAAGAACTACTCGGACTCAGAGTCTGACACAGCGTCAAGCCAAAACGCTCCTAGGAAATCTCAGAGTAACATGAAGAATCTTCTTGCGTCTGCTTTGTCCAAGTACAAAAATGTGTCTCGGGAGACCCTTCTGAGTAATTTCAAACGGAACCTCGGGAGTCAGCTGCAGCTAAAACGAGAGTCTATGGAGTGTTTGAATGTGTGAGCTCATGATCATTTATCATATTCATGTTGTAGCTATAAAAAATTCTTTTTTTTACTCCCTACTATTTATTTGTTCGACTACTTATGTACATATATATTTATATATATATATATATATATTACAGTTGCTAATATAAATATTTGTCACTAATACTTATTTTATGATTGCAAGGTTAGATGGTACTATATTTATTACGATATTAATGAGCATAAACGTGAATGCTGGGGCAATAATATTTTTTTGCAATAATGATAAACAAGAAAAACTCGACGAAAAGCAATAAAAATCAAAACAACTTGCGATTTGCAATAAACAGTGAAGAGTTAGCAATGGTAAATGATAAATTTGCAAATTGTATCCGGGGGATTTGAGGAAATAAGATTTCTTCGATTAGTAATCCGTCTGATTATTATTTGTTATTAATTATAATAATGGAAATGTATTATATGTAGGAAATTAGTTATTTGAGAATGACATGCATTTATTCAGACTTAAAAAGAAGAAACATTTGTCCAAAGGAAGAAATATCTATTTATTTCGTTAAAAAGGTTTCATTGGCAATGAACAGGGACAATGCGACATTGGAAGGTGAGGCACCTACGTCATCAATCACTGGATCAGGACTAATCCCCCTCCTTCTAGGATTTAGGTTTGACTCATCTCATCTGCTATTGAATGCTTACGAGTATTTACAAAAAAATACCTACAACAAATTGGGTAAATGACCAATATACATAAGCATTCTTCCATGAAGTAGGATTGTTCTTTCTTTATTCATTTGGATGGTTGAAACCAAAAAAGTGAAGAAGGATTTGAGTTTCGAAAAAAATGATTGATTGTCCAGCTCAGCATTTTTGATTGTTCGTATACATTTATAAAATCTGCAAGGGATTACTTTAATCTCGACCTGACATAGAAAGAGAAAAACAGCTGTCGATTAGAAAACATAGAGACATATTTCTTGTATCTCTCTGGGATCTCTTTGATTATAGTACCAAATTAATCACAAACCTCTCCTTTTCTTCTATTATTGATAATCTGTTTGTGTTATTATTATTTCATTATATTAAACGCCTGTATTCTTCTATTCTGGAGGAGGAACTTTGATACGGAGTTCCCTCCTGTGTCCGGAGTTACTTACTCCACAGGACTCCTGGACTAAAGGAACAAACATGTTCCTTTTTAAAAATTATTACTAACACTTTTTAAGAAATAAACAAAAATATGCTGTTGTTTTTATTATTGCGTTATAATTAACAGCTGGAGTTCTTCCATTCTTCATATCAGAGTTCCTCCTCAATAATAGAAAACTCAAGCTGTTTATGATAACTCAAAATAATAATAGTAACAGCTTATTAATAATATAAAAAAGTGAGAGGTTTGTGATTAATATGATACTTTTATAAAAGAGATGCCAGAAAGATACAAGAAAGATGTCTCTATGTTTTCTAATCGACAGCTGTTTTTCACTTTCTATTTCAAGTTGGGTATAGAGTAATCCCAGGGGGGGGGGGCAGAACTCATGTAAACAAAGAGGGATATTTCCAATAATAAAATCAAAAATGTGACGTCATCACTGAGACGATTTGCCATATATATCTAATACCTACACCATCTAAATAAATAACAATGGGTTTAAATATAACGTAAAAATCGATGAAACTACACAACCTCGTATATAATTTCATATAAAAAAATAAGATTTTTATGACTCTGTGTAACTACATTCACATGATTTTCAGCAAAAAAAAATGAAATTGGTTTTAATAATATGTTATTTGTATTAGATTTTCAATTTTCAGGCCAAAACTCAGCCAATTTATTAATATCTGAAAAGGTTTGATTATTTATATTTTTCACTAGTCCATAAACGTAGTAGTCCTTTCTATCAAACAGACAGAAAGATAAAAAGAAGGAGAATATAGATATTTTTATGCCATAAGTCATAACAAATCGCTAATGTGACGTCACGTGTGACGTTTCAGTTTTATTTTTAATCAAAGGAAACTAAACATTGTGTTCTGCGCATCTTGTATTATCTATATCTTTGAAGTAATCCCTAGCCATAAAATCATTATTTCATTCATCACAACACGCGCAAAAACGTGCTGTATATTTTCAACAGTTATGATAGTTGAAGCGTGAATTATTTTGCAAAATGTGTAAAGTATGTAAATAAACTTCTGCAGGTTATATTGGTGAATATTGTATAAAATATATTAATATAAATTCTATTAACTTTATAGGGTAGAGTAGTTATTACATATTATTCCTTTATTTTGCATCAATAACGGCTTTCATCATCCAGGAGACATTTTAAACTTTCCGCAGAAACTTAATATATATGCACTTATGATAAAGTAAGAATTTGTCAGAAGGGATACAGCTACATCGCGTCCACAAAACATCCAAGGATCATCAAATGTCTTAAGGCGCATGGTTTTAGAGATAAATTAATAAGGAAAATAGCAGTTGGTCTTTGTGATATTCATACATTCTATAAAAATGAAAGCAATGATTTAATATAAGTAAGGGTGCCGTCAAGGCGATCCATTTCCCCAATTTTATTTACTATTGCGTTAAATCCCTTCATTGAGGATATCTATAACAACAAAAAAATAAGAGGTATTGATTT